>OW804095.1:26839314-27206814 GCA_942159475.1 Sthenelais limicola
CCATTTATACCTATAAAGGAAATTATTCATAGGGTTATATTCCTGCGCATTGAAATGTAATGTAATTGTACTAAGCGGAATTGGTTTTTTTATGTTAGGCAAATTTTGCCTCCTTCTTACCTGACTATACAAATAGTGGAAAAGCAGGCATAATCTTTTGTATTGAACTTTGAAGCGAAATGTAAAATTTTACATTTAGTTCCACTGTCAAAAACGTCCGAACTTGAAGGAAGTAATGAAAGAATTAAGATTAACATTTATGTCTGGCACGAACTGGAAGCCCCGGCTCCGGTCAGAAGTTCACGATCCATTTGTACCAACAATTCAGACAAATAAAGAATATTTCCAAATCAAATGAAATGATGCAGCAGTTTTTAGTGAACTCAGGTTCCCATGCAGTAGCTCCAATGGGCATACATGTACGTGATGTTTAAGTACGCCAGTAAAGACATGTGGGTCAGATTTTCAGAAAATGTACAATTGGCAGCTGTACACATTTATTAAATTCTGCTAAATTAGGTTGCATTTGGTCAATACCAGGTAAATTCGAGTATATTTGGCATTGCATTGATTCTAGCAATCTGTTTGGTTAGGTTGAACTGTATTTTGAACTTTATTTTCGTCTGAAATTTGGGTTATTTGAGAAGATTGGTGAAGTTGAATTGTACATTTTCTGAAAATCTGACCCATGTATTACAATAGAAAGTATTTATGTCTCATACCTTTAGGGAGTGGGAAACATCTTGTATTAGATGTGATGTGTTACAGAAAAATGAATCAAAAAAAAAAGAAAGAAAAATGAATCACATGTCGTAAAAATGATGGTAATTGGTTCAAATATTATTCTGCTTGAATCAGAATGTTTTTGCGCTGTTTTTTTTTGTTGTTTTTTTTTCAAATATTTTGCGCTGTTAGTACATGTGCCAAATTTCAAGACCGTGTGTTGAATATATCCAAGCGTATCCCAAGGTGTACATTAACTACTTCACCATCAAGAAATATTGCGGAAAATGTCACGCATAAAAAGAATATAGAACTTTGTATTAGATGCCCTAATGTTTGCCATCATTGGAATCGGCCTGATCTGATCTTTTCATATATGATGGTATCTCAAAATCCATTTTTTGCGACTCACTGTGACTTACTGTGACTCACTGGGATTACTAATACGCAACTATAGGGTGGTCTCCACTGGCTGCGGTAAGCTCTGCGGTAAGCCCTGCGGTAAGCCTTGCGATGGTGCTGTGATGGTGAGAAGTGGCGTACATGACGAGGGCCTGCCTATATGGCCAGTGAACCATACAGGCAGGACCTCGTCATTTCCCTCCACCTACAGAATCAGCATAAACCATCGCAAAGCTTAACGCAGAGCTTAACGCAGTCAGTGGAGACCACCCTTTAAGCATAAGCCGTAACACGTCGCACATCTATTTATAAGCACGTAATGGTCCAAGCAGTGCGTATGTGCATGGGTCAGATCGCCAGAAAATGTACAATTGGCACCTCTACACATTTACTTAATTCTGCTAAATTAGAGTAAAAAATTATATATACTCGGCTGAGTATATTAGGTATTGGGTTGATTAGGAAATCTGTTCAGTTGTGTTGATCGAACTGTAGTTTGTACATTTTTTACTGTACAATTAGGGTTATTTGGGAGGATGACTGAAGACGAATCATACATTTTCTGATTATTTAACCCATAAATGGGACGAGGGGTGACTTCCTTTTCTTCCAAGCATTCGAGGGGACGATATTATTTAAATTGTTTAATTCAAATAACCTTTTATTCATACAAAATTTGTTACATGCTGACATAAGGATACGAAAATATCACCAGTAGATGTAAAGTTGTGTCGTTTAAACATGCCATATAGATATTACACTTCCAATTTAAGCTATGCCACCTTGAATGTAGTTAAATATTTGCGCTATATTATGTAACATGGCCTCGGACAAATTGTGACCCCATAAGTAATTTATTTGTCTTTAACCAATATATTATATTTCTAAAGCTGTATGGTAATGCTTAGCTTATGCATCATCCCCTAGGGCCATGCAAACAACTTCAACTGGGCACCATGGAAACCCAGTTTAAATAATATCTTTTTTTTAAACAAAAACATCATCAAATTGAGTTACTTTAACTCATATAAGTCTAATAACACCTCTAACCACCTCCGCCTTCCCTTCCCTCTTTCTCTCCCTCCTCCCTCCTTCATGTACCCCCTCCCTCTCTCCCCCTCCCCCCCTCCCCCAACTCCTCCAGCTGTACCCAGTTTAGACAAAATGTTCTTTTTTAAATTTAAAGCAAAAATCCATTAAATTCAGTTACCTTCAATTTAGTACGTCTAACAACTCCTCCAAAGCTATCTCACCTTGAATCTAGCCAGAGATCATTTTCAGGTGACGTATCTCCCTCCCTCTCCCCCCTGCCCCCTCCCCCCCCCCCCCCTCCCCCCACCATACCTCCTCCAGGTGTATCCACCTCTAGTCCCCTCACATTAGTGGTTGCCATCCAGTCATGTAGTTCAATACCAGGCCGCTAGTTGAGACGTGCCTCCGCCGGCCAGGAGGTAAGTAGTAAATGCAATAGAAAACATGCGGCGAATAATAAATATCACTTTCTGTGAGCTCTTAATCTCGCCTGTGGTTAAATATATTAAACATGTTAGTGTCTATGTGTGCTCTTCCTGGGTCAACATTGGCTCTACTGGGTGATGAGTGGGTGAGTGGGTGAGTGGTTGCCCACTTCCTCCCTTTCTTTTTACCTATGAACGCTAAACCCTCCCCCGCTCGATCCCTATAGACCCCCCCTCCCCCCACCCTTCTGATGATCCACCCACCCTCCCACCACCCCGCGTCGACCTCCCTATTCCTATATGTTCTCCACCCCAGCTTCTTCCACTCCATCCCCCATTTCGAAAATCCCCCCACGTTCTTCTCCATTCACTCAGCCCCTCTTCAGCAGCCCAATCTATTCAATTGTGGTACCGAGTTCCATTCACTATGCATGTATAAAGAAGAAATAATCTTTGTCTTTAGTTCTGAACTAAAAAGATGTATATCTCAGTATTTCTCTGCAAGATTGCCCCAATACTAATAGTCAATATCTAAAAGTTAAAAGAAAAACGAATTTAAATTTGTATTGTTTTTATAATTTAAAATAATTATTTTCATTGCATCCCTTTGTCGCACCCCTCAAACAGCGTGGACATAATACATAATTATAACAGAAATAAATAATAAAAATACAAATACACTTACTCCCTATCCACCTGCGGATGTGAGAAATATATGGCCTTTTGATCGGGTTTCAAATTCTCGCAAATTTGCAAATGTAAACTTAATTATTGGGAACATAATATTGTATTTATATTGTACGTGGATGATTTAACATATTTTTCTTACATCCCTTTGCCATAACGTATCTAAAACAAGTATTTAAAAGTTTAAACAACCTTCACTGATAGAGTATGGCAAAAAATAAAACACAAATACACCTACTCGATCCCCTCCCCCTTCCGCCTTTCCCCTCCCCACTTCCCACTCCCCCCTCCCCCTCCCCTGCTCAGTGATACATCCTCAAGTACGCCACTCTGCCTATCTCTTCTCTTTCCTTGTCCCTCTTCCTTTATGCTCCCTTCCCTCTCTCTCTCTTTTTCTCCCTCCCCATTATCTCTCTACCTTTCTATCTCCCTCTCTCTTTCTCTCCCTTCTCTCCATCTCCACTCGGTCTCTCTCCCTCTCTCCTTCTCTCCCCCTCTCTCCCTCCTCTCTCTCTCCCTAGAGTTGCATGTCTCTCCCTCTCCCTCCCCCTCCCCCCTCCCCCTCCCCACTCAATGATACATCCTCAAAAGCCTGTGAGTTGAAGGGAAAAGCCCGGATGACTCATTGCACCTCTTCACCTAAGTTACCTTGAGCAGACTAAATATAGTTCTGCCTCCCCTCCCCCCCCCCCCCGGCCCCACATGTGAAGACAATCCCACATAACAACACATAGGTGTAATATCAGGCAGAATTAATACCTCACTAATGATGCCCAACATGGGAACACACCAGCTATGTGGTTTAGAAAAAGAGAAATAGTTGACAAACATGGCATGCGATGCAGGTTTTCACCTGAGAATATCTGCCTTGGTAAATAGACATGGACTGACTTTAAATGAGCCCCATTAACTCCAGCATTGCTGGGCCACATGTGTGTCAGATTTTCAGAAAATGTACAATTGGCAGCTCTACACATTCAGGAAATTCTCCTAAATTAGGCTGTAAAATGAAGACTACCAGGTATATCTGAGTGTATTTGGTATCACATTGATTTAAAGTATCAGTTCTGTTATGTTAAACTGCATTTTGATGTTGATTTTTGTCTTAAATGGGGGTTATTTGAGAGGATTGGTGAATATGAATTGTACATTTTCTGAAAATCTGACCCATGCTGTGTGGGTCACATTGTCTCTAAATGTACAATCGGTACATTCTGTAAATTCTAATCAATAGGGGAGTTGCATGTCTCACTGCGCATGTCTACTGCAGTGCATGCTGGGATGGATTATGATGAAATCTGACATACAAATATTTCGCAACAATTTTATCGAAAATTGCAAAAATGTTTTTACCAATAGCAGAGCTTGTATAAATGATTATGAAAACCAAATGCATGATGGGAAATATGGAACATGTGTTATGGAAACATATATAACATATGGATATTGCCATTAGAGCACCGATACATATTCCATGCTGAACATATGGCATGTTTTTCTATAGATGTTACATATTCTATGTGTTTAAACACAGACCTTCCAGATATGCCAGAAAAAATAAAGTGTGTTTCTTTTTTCTTTTTTTTTAAATGAATAAACAAAAAAACTTTCAATGAATACAGCTCAACATAACTGAACTGATTTTCTGAATCAATCCTATACCAAATATACTCGGATATACCTATAGTATACGGTTCTAGGTGAATCTGGAAGGTCTGTGTTTAAACACATAGAATATGACCCTTTTCTTGCGAGACTTAGTAAATTATGAATGTTTATGGAGGAAAGAAATTTGTCTTAAATTTGTTACTTACATGGATGATATATCAGTCAATAACATGTTTTTTATGGTCTTTGTTTATCATTTTTTTAAAAATTTCTTTTTTTTTCTTTTTCACTCACGTTTACCTGGGCTAACACCCTGTCATCTTCATCCTTTGAGTTTGTAATTTACATTCTCCTTAAGCATATTACAGTTTTTAATGGAAGACTTGTTTTCTTGCTTTAATACGCCTTTTTATCAAAGAATCATTAAGAAAAAGCTAGGGAAGGTAAAAAAGAAAGGGGGTAGGGCGGGGGTAAGTCGGAAACGCACCTATTTCTTATTTCTTTATTGCCTAATATAACCTCGAATTATTTTTGCATCAGTGTTATTGTTAATAGTGCATTTATCTGAACAATATAACCTGAATACAATGTATTATTATAGGTATATGGGTCAGATCGTCAGAAAATGTACAATTGGCAGCTCTACACATTTAGTAAATTCTGCTAAATTAAGCTGCAATTTGGTCAATACTAGGTAGATTCGAGTATATTCGGCATTGCATTGATTCTAGCAATCTGTTTGGTTAGGTTGAACTGTATTTTGAACTTTATTTTCGTCTAAACTTTGGGTTATTTGAGAAGATTGGTGAAGGTGAATTGTACATTTTCTGAAAATCTGACCCATATAGTGATGCACGACTGAATGCGATTTGTTTCTTGTAAATTTCTCCAAACATAGCTGACATACTGTTTTGCCCTCACAAATGAGAAAACAGGGTGTAAACATACTTGGATAAATATCGTTCAGCTTTGAAGATGATACATTGAACTCACCATGATACACATTCAGCTGAATAACCTTTTTTAAACAATTTAATGACTCCCTGTTTTCATTATTTCTGCAGGTAACGCAATATGTCAGCTATGCATACAGAGATTTTAAAGGAAAATGCATGATTCAATCGTCTTATGTGGTGAAAAAAATGGGGATAATACCCGTTTTCCCCATAGACTCGTATAGTAAACAATATATTTAGTCAATTTCAGTGGTCCCTGAAATAAAAGTCCAATGACATGGTTTTCATTGGCTTTTTTATAATTTGTTAAATGTCTGGCCAATAGAAATATTAAAAAAACAAAACAATACCTTTTCCACATGAATACGCTAAGGAATTCCGGGAGATAAATAGTCCGAACTCAGGAGAAGATTATGGGACAGAGATTGTGGAGGATTTTAAAGCAAAGGAAGTAGGTAGGCTTCATTCTTAGCTAGATGACCTAGGTTAGAGACAGTCTAGGCTCATACCCGACAGAATCCCTCCAAACTGAGGGAAAGCCCCTCGCTGACACCCACATCAAATTAAAATCTCATGGTTGGCCTACTCCGGGCCGGGAAAGCCATGAGCGCAGTAGGCGTCCAATCATTGACATACCATCCCAGTATCCCTATCGTATCTAAGATGCAGTGAGCCTAGTATTGTCGGTTTGGGCTTGGCGGTATTGGCTTGGCTAGTTCAGCTTGCATGTGTGGTTATAAGATTGTGAGTTTGGCTTCACATTTCATTGATTCCCTTACAACAAATACAATACATCTCCGACCGAGATTTCTACATGCGAATAAAGGGAATATAATGACAGCAGAGTTGGTCGACCGATGAGAGGATTGGATTTTTAGAAATGCTTGCAAAAAGTGTACCAAACCTGGACAAACTAGAACGAAAAGTTTGAATCATACATATCGATCTACCTGCATGTAAATACCAATGTATCCCAAGGTTTTATATTAGATATAGTTCTTCATCACCATCCATATGTTGTGTTTCATTAGTTTGAATTAAATTCTTAATTAATTGATTTTTGTTGTCACAATATTACATGACAATAATACGCTATAACTAAACTATTTATATAAAGGATGCATGGTCTTAAGGATGGGTTCCTATATGTTTATCATAACAGATTAAAGGTAAATACTAGCGTTCAATGAAAAAATTCTTCCGAAAGTTTGACATGGTTGCAGTCTAGATTTAAATCTAAATATATGTCATTAGTCCTAGGCCAGGAAAGCGATCAGCGAAGTAGAGGTCCAATCACTGACATACCATTGTTATCTGATCTGAGGGTTTGGAGATGATCTAGACTGTAAAGAGCAGGATAGGGGGCTGAGGCTTCTACCTATTGGTAAGCCTTGCAGCTCGCCCTAGCACATTCTCTTGGGTTAGATGGTCAGAAAATGTACAATTGTCAGCTCTACATATCTAATAAATTCCGCCAAATTATACTGAAAAATGATAAATATCAAATAAATTTCATTATATTCAGTATAACCTTGATTCAGAATATCTGTTAGGTTATGTTCAACTGTATTTTGAATGTCATATTTGTCCTCAATTTAAGGTTTTTAAGAGCATTGCAGAATACGAATTTACATTTTCTGACGATCTGATCCTTATACAGTTGCAAAGAAGCAACATCCCAGAAACATACATGGGTTCAGGATTGTGAGGTTATGGTCTGACACTGGGTTTAGCATGGCTCCAACCCTTGCCTTGTGTGACCCTAAATCACTATAGGTACACACAACATTGCATAGCAGTTGTATGGTAGCCCAAACAGAGAATCTTATTTGTTGGTTTATTTATTTTTCATTCAATGAGTTACATTCATGGGAATCTATTCCTGGTATTAACTGCTCACAGATAGGCTCAGAGAAGTATGAATATGAATAATATAGCAAGATAGTGTCATGTACAAGGTGGACGGTTTGACTTCTTCCCCTCCCCCGCCCGCCCCCCCCCCCCAACATATTTGTCCGTGTGGGTGGGGGTGGGGGAGGGAACAAGTCCTTGAGGGAAAGGTTTTTGTGTTTACTAACCCCATGATTTTACTCTGTTACAAAACCCCAAAGTTTTGATTTCCTTCCACGGTAATCATGTTTGACAGCTTAAATCAAGTCCTTAAATGATTTTACTTTTGGATTTGTGGAAGACCTTGACATTTTGCTTTGTTACAAAACCCCCAAGTTTTGATTTCCTTCCATGGTAATCATGTTTGACAGCTTAAATCAAGTCCTTCAATGATTTCAGATACCCTTAATCTTTTTGGAGAGTCTCTGATGATTTTACTTTTGGATTTTTGACAGACCTTGACACCATGACATATGGCAATAATATATAATACCCAGAAATGTATCAATGAATACGTTCAGCTCAATTCAATGGTAATGATAGCGCGGACCTGGGAGTAAGCATGGTAAGAATTAAGGCAGGTGGTTGAGAAAAGGAGCGAGGCGACACCTCGTGAGCGAACGCCAAACAAGACACAGATGTTGCCATAAGTCTGCATGACCTTGTGTTTTCAAGGTCACCATGGCCGGGATCGAGCAATGGCTACAACAGTCTGACAAAAATAAGCCGAGGAAATATCTTTATCTTACACTCTTGGCTTAAGGATGTCTCTCCCGAGAGATTATGCCAGATCTGTGCATGTTTGTCTACCCAAAGCCTCCAGGCGTGCTCCCGCGCTCCTTTGTGTTTAACGCGCCTCTAAAACATATTGTTAAGCATGTTTTGAGATAATCTTATTTTTTCCTACCAAAGAATCCATGCTGTCAGTAAGGAGCCGATTTGTATGTGTATATATATATATAGAAAGGTATTTTTATAATGTCTATTTGTTTGTATTTTACCTATAGCAAAGACTGTATTGTGATTACAAACGGATGAGCTTTGTCAGTTCATGTTGGAAGAACATCTCTGGAATAATTCTAACTCATATATGCCATTGTAACCTTGCCTATGTAAGAGATTTATTGACAGACCTGGCTCTCCTGTTCCTATGTGGGTTGTGATCATGCATAGAATTTGTTAAAATAAATCTTGAATTTCTGAGACACAAAGATTGGAAGATCGTCACCTCTGGCTTTGTCAGAGCTTTCAGTTAGCCCCTCGCCCAAGTTAAGGCTGGGTAAGGTCGGGGGAAGTATGTAAGTAAAATGCATTTTCTCACAATGTTCAAGCTTTATTTTCACAAGGAATGTCCAAGGCAAGCATATTTTTAGTGCTGCTTGTTGGAGCTTTTGTTGTTGGCCTATTCATAAGTTATGAGGGAGATAGAAAGGACTTGCGTTTATTATTAAATAGTTTCCGATGGAAGTATAGTCAAATAAAGACAGACAGCAAACTGGTTTAAAGTTGCACTCTCAGTTAACGTCGACCAAAAATATGATCTACTTTTTGTTCCATTCTTTTCCAGCCCTTCTACAAATCATTTGACCAAATTTTGGAGGATTTTGACCAGTTTTTTGCTACAGGGTTTCTAAAAAGTGTTTCTGCGACGACTTCACCTAATATCGCTCACCGGTTGCTGTTCTCTAAGTCGATTCCACTTCGAATTCTTGTATAAACATATATCAGCTGCAGAATATTGGTAAATTCAGTCCTATAAATCATAATCGGAGTACATTTGGCAAGATTTCTGTATGTCGTAATAGCTGAGAAAGCAGCTTTAAACAAAGATTTATTATTTACATTTTCCCAATTAGCAAGGAACTCGGATTTATTTTTTATAATTATTATTTTTGATTTTATGAGGAACCAGAAACAACTTAACCAATTAATAAGTGCCTTCGAAGTTGTTTTCAACTTCTAGCAGATATATGTTTGTTCGAAATACTTTTATTCAGGGTGTGACAATTTACGAATTAATACTTTTAAAACAAATTTAAAAATAAATGCATATTTTCGATAATTCAAATATTCTCATGTGTCGTCTATAATATGAATATAATGATAATACTAATTATATAGGCCTAGTTCAGACAATAGAGTTCACAACAATTCCATATTACCGAATTCTTTACAGACAATCTCCTTAAAAATGATAAAAATATTGCGCCGAATACATCAATATCATACATACCTGAAAGTATAAGTTTGTACTACATCAAAATCAAAATACCATACTACAAGCGTCGACAGGGAGGATATAACAGAGCAATACATAGTATTATCTGTTAGGCTTTACATAATCTATATGAAACATTAAGATATATACAGATACCCTTATTCCTACCCTGCCCACCATTGTTTGTTTAGCCCTTTCCCTTTCTACCTGAGCACAGGAAAAAGAACAAACATCTGACGAAACAAATTGCGATTGCAAAATGAGTGTTTCATTCACAAGATGTCTTTGTTCTCATTTTTGGGTTGTCTCGCGCTGTAAAATTTCAAGACAGTATATCAAATACATAATGAACGTTTCCATGGTTACCCTCTAGGGGTTAGCTAGTAATTGCCCACCCAGTAATATTGCAAAATATCTGTTCAAACATAAAATAAAAAAAGACATTTTAGATTTTTTGAATGTCAACATCATTTTTTTAAATTATGGCTCATTTTCCCATCACAATGGGGAGTAAAGGTAATCACATATCAAATACATGTTTGTTAACTATCCCAAGAGCTAGTGGGAGACCTGCCATAAAAGCCTGCATGTGAGAGGGTTTGTGTAAAAACCAAAATATGGATATGGCATCTTGGTTAGTTTTTATACACCTTCTGAACATAACCTTTTTTAACGTTTTTGAACGCTACGCATCCCCAAGAGCAAAACAACAACAAAGAATCCCAAAACAAATATAAAAAGGGAGGAAAATGTTGTGAGTGAGAGAGCGACCACGCCCGTTCACACATCCTTCCCTTCCATACCATGTCATAAAGTTGTCAACTTGACTTTTTATAGAATTTCAAATTTTCCTTTGAAATTCACAGGTCCATGTGAGAGATGTTACAAATATGATAACTGGGGATGAAACGTTGTCAGAATGTGGTCAGGTTTGGTCTTTTAGTTTAAATGCTTTACTCATGCTAGTGGTACTTTTAGCAGGGGCAGTAATGGAAGTTGACAAGAAGTTGTGCCATTAAATGGAAGAGCTTGGGAAAGGTGGCTTTATTCATGCGGGGGGTGGGGTGGGGTGGGGGGGGGGGGGGGTGGGGGGGTAGGGGGTAAAGGACACGAACATGTTCACTCAGTTTAGGCTCAGAGTTGAGAGAGTCCCTCCAAACTGAGGGAAAGTTTCTCGCTCCTAATCGCAAACACCATTAAACCCCATTAGGTCGATGGTGGTTGAGGGAAAACATCTTGTCATTAGAATCCCATAATATAAGGACGCCTGCTACAGGGCCGGGAAGGTCATTAGCGCATTAGGCGTCCAATCACTGACATACCATTCTAATTTGATTGAGAGGCTAGCTCTGAGCCTAGATCGCCAGAAAATGTACCATTCACATTCACCATCCAGTCTCGGCTCAGAGTTGAGAGAGTCCCTCCAAACTGAGTGAACGCCTCTCGCTCCAAACCACAAGGGGTGAGAACCCCATTAGGATGCCTATTCCTGGGTCGAGAAAGACAGTAGCGCAGTAGGCGTCCAATCACTGACATACCATTCTTATCTGATCTGAGACGTTGTGCGCCTAGACTGAATCTTCTCAAATAACCCAAATGTAAGGCAGAATGTTCGACATACAGTTCAATAAAACTGATTGTTTGAATCATCGCAATACCAAATATACTCAGATATACGATGTACTTATCAATTTCCAGCCTTATTTGGCAGAATGAGAGCTGTGTACATTTCTAAGCGTTCTGACCCATATCTTCCAACTCAAATTCGATATGAATTCATAAGGCTATGTTGTATAGTAATATTGTCCCGAAACAAAAGGCTTAAAGCTGGTCCTGGGTATGACCATAAAGTGCCTTTCTGTCTCTTTTTCTGTCTCCGTCTCCCTCTCCCTTCTTCTCTATCTCTAAATCCTTGGTATGATCATAAACTGCCTCCCTCTCAGGTCTCCCGCCCTTGATATAACCATTTTAAATGTGTTGATAAGGGCGTAAAGCAACAAATCTCACTCACTCAAAAGGCTTAAAAACAATAAAAGTGCTAAAAGACCTTTCATAATAAATCGTAATTTGTGTACTCTATGACACTGATACTTTGTTTTGCTTTATTTTCATAGAGTCTTTTAACTGCTTTCCCAAACATGTTAATGTATTGCGCATTTTGTAATTGAATATATATATCTGGGACAGGGAAATAGGGAGCGAAAGGTCTTGTTATAACGTGGGTAACATAATGGAGAAAAGATGTTGTAGACTTCAGATGATGTTTATTCCAATTAATTAAATGGAATATACAGGCTAGGCTCAAAGTTGAGAGAGTCCCTTCAAATGAAGGCAAAGCCTCTCGCCTCAAACCGCAAAGTGCCATTGTAATTCCATTAAGACCGCAAAATGTCATTATTTCCATCAGAACGCCGAGTCCTAGACCAGGAAACTGATTAGCGCAGTAGGCGTCTAATCACTGACATAACATTCATATCTGATCTGAGGGTTTGGCCCTAGACTGTATACCTTGATGACACTACCTCCTAACAATTTTAAGTTGCCAGTATAAAAGCATATTATTGTATTAAAATTCCTAGAATATGTCATAATCATATATAGGTGACTTTATATATGTGAAACTTTAAATGTCATTTCGATTCTTTTATTATTAAATGCTACTTTAAATTATCGAGTTCTTTGTATTTCTATCTTATTTAAATTGCTATCGTCTGAGAATAAAGTCTTTGATGTAATGTGTGTCGCAGAATATTTATTTTCAAATCAATAATAATAAATAGTTCAGTTCATTTTAAGAAAATTCATCATTTGCTATGAATGCAAAACAAATGTCTTGATTTTGCATGGATAGAAATGAAGAACTGGGTAGCCATTCCAGCTGAGGGAACTTCTTCAATCGATCCCATAATCCTTCACTTCAGTCATGCGCAGTGACTGATGTGTTCTAGGCCAGCTGCCACATAACCCGGCGCTGTCATAACATGTGTATACATACATGCTACACTACATGGAGCAAACATGACAGGGGCATGCTAAGAACGCATACGTGCTACGCCCAGCTCTTACGTGACGCCGTAAATATGGCGGTTTACTTTGATAAAAGCATAAGGGTCAGATCTTCAGAAAGTGTACAATTCACCTTCACCAATCCTCTCAAATAACCCACATTTAAGACAGAAATGAGCTTCAAAATGTAGTTTCACACAGCAACACTGATATGTTAAATCAACGCTATATGAAATACTCAGATATACCTAGTATTTATCATATTTCAGTCAAATTTAGCAGTATTTCTTAATTGTGTAGAGTTGTCAATTGTACATTTTCTGATGATAAGTGAGCTTAAAAGCATCAAACCACAGAAGGGTATCTCCCTCCTCCTGGCTCCTACCCCCCAACATTTTCTTCCCTTCGCCCATCTCGTCACCCATTCAGTCTTTATACTGAATGACCTTGAACGCCACACTAAAGAAGTAAGGATATATATCTTAGTTTTGAAAAAACGATTTTCTAACAGATTGTCTGTCACTTTCACCAAAAAGGAATTCACACTAAAGGGCTAAACTTTTATTTGTAATATATGAGAGTGAAATCGCCAGGAAATGTACAATTCACCTTCACAAATCCTCTCAAATAATCCAAATTTCTTACAAAAATGGAGTTCAAAATACAACCGAACAGGTGCTTTAAATCGACTCGATACCAAATATACTCAGATATACAAAGTATTTGTAATTTTTCAGCCTAATTTATCAATTTTGACGAATGTGTAGAGCAGCTGATAGTACATTTTCTGATGATTTTACCCATATATTACTTTTGGGGAAAAACACCTTTTCTAACTGTCACTTTTAGCAAAGCAATCTATCTCTACATGTATACGTCAGCTGCTCCTGCACTCAAGTCCCAACAAATTTCACTTTGGTTTGCGAAATGTGTTCAAATGGGAAAGCAATTTTTAAAATTTTTAATACATGTTATTTATACATGAGAAAGATCTCTGCCGTTGACATATCTATCAGCAGAACTTTACCGCAATAGGAACTGTCGGAGGAGACCAATTAAAACATTTTAATCGCTGACTTGAAAGGTCTTGGGGCTATAACAAGCTTAGATAGGTATTTAAACGATTTTATTTAGCCAAGCATTATGTGATACATAATGTTCTCAGCCAGAGCTAATGAGAAAAACAAAAATAATACGAGTACAGATTTGCAAACGAGCAAAAATCGACAAAGGTGTATTACTAAGATATCACAATTTAAGATTAAGCATTAAGTCACAAATTTGAAAAGTTAAAAGAGACAAGAGACAAATTAAGATCAAGTGCAGAATAAGGAGCATCAGCAGACTACATCGGAAATAAATAGACTTTCGGGCGTCTACATACTCTTATCATGACATTCCATAGAAAAGAAAAATGTTATCATTATAATAGTTACAATATTCCATGATTCACCCAGGTGGTATAAACGTACCAAGCTAGCAGGACATAAAGGACAAACACAAATCCAAAAGAATTCAAATAGTATTCAATAACCAAGTACAGTGAGGAGGGATCTACAAGTCAGGACAATTCCCCAGGCCAAGGAGAGCACCCGGGAGAGACTAGAAGGATTAATAACCTCCATTTCGGTCAGATTTTCAGAAAATGTACAATTGGCAGCTCTACACATTCAGGAAATTCTGCTAAATCAGGCTGAAAAATGATGAATACCAGGTATAGGTGAGTGAGTGAGATTGGTGGCTTTACGCCCTTATCAACACTTTGAAGTGTTATATCAAGGGCGGGAGAGCTGAGAGGGAGGCAGTTTATGATCATACCCAGGAAACAGAGATAGAGAAGAAGGGAGAGAGAGACAGAGAAAAGCGACAGAAAGGCACTTTAAGGTCCCACCCAGGACCAGGCACTTTAATATCTGAGTATATTTGGTACCGTGTAGTTTTTAAGTATCAGTTCTGTTATGTTAAACTACATTTTGAAGCTCATTTCTGTCTTAAATGTGGGCTATTTGAGAGGATTGGTGAAAGCGAATTGTACATTTTTGAAAATCTGACCCATTTCGGACCTGCACTGGTTGTGCACCTCCGGGTTATGCACCACCAGTCCCTCAATGTCGATCTTTAACCCTTCAGTCATTATTCCTTTAGTAACATTCATCACCTATATTATCTTACACAATAAATAAATGAATAAAAAATATTGTAAAAGAATACATTATTTCCTTTGGTATAGAAACTCCCTTAATCAGATAATATATATGATATATTTCAATTCCTTAGCAGCAGGAAAACGGTTTTACTTTCTGTTGTGGAAACAGTTCTTCCAATTAAACCAACAAATTAACAATAACGTGACATACTATAGGCCCCTAATATAAAATATATTATGAATTTCCGTAAAATTATTGCATATTGACATATCTCTACAATAGTACTATTTCCATAAACTTAATTAAATACATCTTTATATTTATGCTGGTTCACATAATGCGGATTATCAGGTGCGAAGTTTCCTATTGAAAACACGGATCACTCATACCACAAGGGCTAGGTCGATCCCACAATCCCTCACTTCAAGCCCATATACACAGTGGAAGAGGCAAATGCCCTATAGTAGTCAGCAGGTGTACGGGTACATGAGTTAAGTCATAAGAACTTGTACAAGTTGACTCTAGCAATCCTCTCAAATAACACAATTTTAAGAAGGAAATGAGGTTTATTTAATATAACGGAAACATATCTATAGAATCAAGGCAATATAAAATATCCAAAGTAAACCTTGTATTCATAATTTTTCTGACGACTTTCCCCCAAAGAAATAGGGGCCAGTTAGTCAGAAAATGTACAATTGGCAGTTCTACACATTTAGTAATTTCTGCTAAATTAGACAGGTAAATGATAGATACTAGATATATCTGAGTGTATTTGACATTGGGTATGTTCAAACAATCTGTTGAACTGGATTTTGAAGCTCATATTTTTCTTAAACAGTTACAATTTGGGTTATTTGAGAGAATTGGCGAAGGCGAATTGTACATTTTCTGGCGACCTCACCCATGCATATGATATAGATGGCTGGTGTTGTAGAGTGAGTAATAGTTAATCCTGTCATGCAGTGCGAGGTGGGATGTAGCATGGGCACACATCATGGGTGACCGCCAGTCCCCTGTCTGAGTAACCCATGGATAACCCATGGATTAGGCAACAGAAGAAAATAGGTGTGTTTCCGCCCCCACCCCAGCCTAGGCTCAAAACCTCTCAGATCAGATAAGAATGGTATGCTAGTGATTCGACGCCTATTGCGCTAATAGTTTTGCTGGCCCATGAGTAGCCATCCTAATGGGATTATAATGGCATTTTGCGGTTTGGAGCGAGGGGACTTTCTTAACTTTGAGCCTAGACCCCCCCCCCCCCCCCCCCAACGATATTAAAAAAGACTTACGCCGTCTAAATAGGTTCTTGTACAAAAGAATTCAAATCTCGGAGAGGGTTGGAGGTCGTAAGTCTAGATCAATGAAAGTAATGTTGATAACTATTCAGTTATATTTGATTTTCCTTCAGTTCTCAGTTGGTCTTGGGACAGTTTCTCATTTTCACCAAACTGAATAACCAATGTCACCTATTTATTTGATTTAAAAGTTGTTGTATTCAAGCCTAAATATTTTACACCGATAGTAATGTAATGTTTATTTTTCAATGCTTTTTCTATAATTAATTATCATAGGAATTCGCCTGCTCATGGGAAGTTTTCAATCCTTCTTTATTTTCTCTTACAGTCATCTTTTTAGGATGAGAACAATTGATGTCATCACTTTTAACATAATCTTATCAAGGGCAAGTTACAAACATTTAGAGTTACAAATTAACATCATAATTCATCATGACGTTACATATGATATAATTACATACTACCTAAATTCCCTCCAAACATTAACATTACTATCCACATTGTTTATGCTACATATCGTGTAAATGAATTAATTTCCCAAGCATTTTATTCTGGTGGCACTCTAGTTATTGACACAAATCCATGTGTTAATGGCTAGTAATGTTTTATGCGCCGACATTTTGTGGAGGCTATGTTCAAAATTAAAGAATTGTAATGAGTTTTATTTTCCCCAATAATAAACATAGCGCATCTTTTGAAAATTCAAATTGCCAGTATTAATTAACCAGCAGGCAAGTGGTTACTAGCAGAAACTACAAGCATCCTGAAAGCTCATAAAGTGACTAGGAGATAAGAATGAAATATAAATGGATAAATCTACATAATCATTAGTAATGGGATTAAACCGTTAGAGTAATTTGATGTTAGGCCAGCCCTGAAGAAGGTCCACGAAAGATTGAAACGTTGGGAATTAAAATCGAGTGATAACAACCTACTTCAAGAGGAATTCATTCCGGCTATTTCATATATTTAACAGCAAATAATTTAAGTCTCTCGTGCTAAGAGTTTGTCATTATGATTTAGGAACACAAGTTGTTGTTAACGCAGAGAAGAAACTGTGTTAAAGATTAACATCTAGTCTATTGAGATCTACATAGAAGTAACGATATGTTCTACAACATTTTCCTGTACCGCCAAGAAGAAATACTAAAGCCAAAAGAAACTATTTGCAATTCCAGACCAGAACTTGAAGAAAACAACAGGCGGAAATACCCTGATCAAAATCCCCCTCTCCTTCAACCCTTAACCCAGTACTTGCCCCGCGGATTTAGCTTAAATCTTAGCACCTTGGTCGGACACGTCGCATCCCAACGTAGATCTCACACGAGAGCCCAAATCTCGCGAGGTCTCGTAAGTCATCCATTTAAGACGTTAATATAATGACGACAAGGACTGGGACATGACCAAAACCAGCGCTCCGGTTACATCGTTGACACGTTCGCCGCCATGTTTGTTCTCCGTGTCGAGAAGCTTCAAATCTCGGATTGAGGTCACGCGATCGCGAGATCTCGCGGCACTTGGAGGCGCGAGATTAGGACGAGATAGATATGAGCAGTGCTCTGGGGGCACTTGACGAGGTAAGAGGCATTGTTCCCCGCAAAACTAACGGTTAGCTGGAAACTTGGTAAATAAATATGGAGGGGACTTGCAGATGAACAAGTTGAAGTTGACCCTCAAACATTTTTGAAAGTTGGGCAGGGCACTTGGGGTATTGTTTAAGCATAATCTGGACTCTCCCGCGACCTACCGCTTTTTTTAAAAAAGCCGCCACCGGCTCCTCTCTAAAATTGGAACAGTCGTACCCGTTATCACGGTCACACGTACACAGTAGAAGAAAAGGGAATTGCTGCTATCTCTGCCAACGAAATAAATGCTCATTCAGCTTTGTGTCAGGTGTGAGAACTACCGTATATTAGTAAGCAACGATATTAGCTAGTGATTACTGGAACAATATTGTCCATATACAATGCTAGAGTCAGGTATAGCTCGATAGGTCCCGTCGGGAAGATTCGAATGGATGGCCATTGCCGCGAAATATATCAACAAGCGCCGAAAATGGTGTCTCCCAATGCCGCCGCTGGCGCCACTGGCGCCGCTGCTCCGTGCCTACGCACGGAGCAGCGTTATATGGGGTGGGGGTGGGGTGGAGGTGGAGCGTGGACGGGACCTCGTCGGCAACTGTTTTTCTTTATTTATACAAGCAACTAGCCTAAAAGCCAGATCACAACACAACCCAATCCAGCGGTATGCTTTCTGGATAGGGATATATTTTTTATATGGTATCTATTGATTGTATTAATAAACAACAGTACTAGGCTAAACAGGCTATTTTTTACTCTAAACCTAACACAGTGAACTATGATTTGAATTGTATACAACGAAAAACAGCTAAACTGTGGAATAATTTAGACCCTGAAACCAGAAACATTGATTCATACGACCGTTTTAAGGCCCTAACCAAGGCCGAAAGCTTGTTACCCTTATATACTTAAAAGTGATCAATGTACTCCTATTCTTCATCTATCATCCTTCATCTTAGCTATCTCCTAGTTCTCTATTAGATAGCCTCTTTCACTATTCAGCTACATGAGAAAGGTCAAGATTTTGTAAGGTAATAGCCATCTTACCAGACTTAGCTAGACTAAGACTGAGGCTGTTCCCTACCCGTCCAGCACACTATCCTGCTAGGTTTATGATATGTTTAATGTCTGTATTACAATGTTATTTTATGTGTATTGGCTGATAAATACTCCTAATAAAAAAATAAAATAGGCTTGCTCCCTTTTTCCGGCTTTTAAGGTATGCTCGTTAATAGACTCATCTGAAGAGTAGGTACAGAAAATGAGACAATCGTGGGTTTTAAAAAAAATAATTGTATTGACTGAATGTTAAGGATTTCATGTAACAGCCAGTCAATCTAGCACGTACATAGTATTAATGACAGTATCTGATGATTTGTTGAATCCATATGACATGAGACAAGAGGAAAGAAACAATTTTTTTTCTTTTAAGATTTTATTCAGATTCCTGCCGTCTTGGTAGATACAATACTAAATTATTTCTTTGCTGTAACCTTTGTCTTTTGTCGTTTTTTTTGTTTTTTTTTCGAGTTTTTTTTTAAACATAATATTATAATTCTAAATTTTTACTCATTTGAGCCGTGTTATATCGTACAGTATGACAATTAAAGGCCCACTAATCTTCCAATAGCGTTGCATGCTCTGAGGAATTAATTGTGTCCTTTAATAAACCTTGTAACTAATATTGGAGTTATTTAAAGGGGTTTTTCTGTGATTTACTTTAGATATCCGCTTTCATTCTTTTAAGAATAATTCTAGATATTTGATCCAGTACCTCGCTCGCACTTTTTACTTGATCCGAATCTTATTCCTGGGTAGGTTTTAAAAATTTGATCCGGTAAAATTTGTCGTACAAAATGAAGCTTTTCCCAAGAGGGATACATGTTTTTTTGTAAAAATTGTTATTTCGACAAACAATTCCACACAAATGGTATGTTTCAAGTTATCGAAAAACAATATATAATGAACGAAATATAAGGAGGATACAACTATTATCATAATTATACTTTTCAAATTTATACAGAGGGTATTCACGACTCTACTACCTTTCAGATACATCCTATGCCCAAACCCTCAGATCAGATAAGGATGGTATGTCAGCCTACCTCGCTAATCGGTTTCTTGTCCTAGAACTCGGCGTTTTAAAGGGAATATAATGACATTTTGCGGTCTTAATGGAATTATAATGACTCTTTGCGGTTTGAGGCGAGATGCTTTCCCTTCATTTGAAGAGAGTCTCTCAAGTTTGGGCCTAGACTGGATAGTAATTAGACATGTACAATTTATGTTCTGCCATACTAATAATCAATGTGTTGTACAAAACTGATACCATTAATCCTTCAATAATATCACCTGTTTGATATAACCACCCTGTTTGTTCCCAAGTGCCCATCCCCCACAGATAAAGCATGTGAGGTTGACCGTGGGCTAAATATTTCTTTTTAACACGGATGATGCCCATGGAGGATGTTTGGCTTAGGGGGATGGAGGTTGGCTGAGAGGGAAGTGCAGGCTGTACTGGCAACAGCTTAACATCTTGACATCCAGAGGCAGCGAATTTCATTCCCAGCCTTTGTCATTAGTATTGTGTTCTATTGTCAGGCGGCAAGCTAGATGTCATTCATCCTCGCACGTTTTACTTCCTTGAAGATTTGCCTCTTACGTCTCTTTTTCTCAACTTATGGACCGGAGGTGGGCGGTCAAGCATTATGTGTTTCTGGTTTTTGTCCCCCTTGTCATTGTAAATATATGATGCCTCCCTGCTCGACCCCACTCCCCCCCCCCCAGCAAACCCACCCCTATTGCAATGGATGACGAGGACATGAATGGAATATATTTTTTTTAAAAATAATAGCGTTAGTAATTACTGCTATTGCAATATATTTATATAATTGAATCATATTGTGCCACCAAATATAGTTTGTAGTCCTGTAATTCTAACTGTCTTATTAATTATAGGGCTACACCAAGATTTTCGTCCTTTCGGCAGATACGGTTCTCTAATCCGGCACCATTGGTTTACCATTTACCATTAGAGAACCGAATCTGCCGCAAGGACGAAAAACTTGGTGTAGCCCTAGCAAATGGTCCATTCTCATTACCACGACCAGCCGGCCGATACTTGCCGGCTGTAATACTTTAACATAGTGTTTTTTGCCGTGCGGCAGCCCGCCAATCGGCCGTTGTAATGTGAATGGGCCTTAATGTTTCTCCATATATTTAATTGTTAAAGTTCACTTTATTTGCTGAATACTGAATGTCTATGTCCTAAAGATATTTCTTGAGGCAACAGATCAGTGAGAAAATACCTGTAAGATTTTGATGTGAAATATAATAATCCGTCCATTCAATTAATATAGAAACCCTTTGATTGAGGTAGAACTGTGTAAGAGGTAAATCATAATGGTGTATATCGTATTATTCTGATATGTATAGATGTTATGGCATCCCTGCAAGAGCTGCACTGCAGGGGCATTAGTCGATTCTCCTGTAATGTGTGTACGGACAGAAAATTATATAATTGTATTGTATATGTATGTATGTAAAGGTTTTTATTTCCGGAAGCGTACACTTTCAATAACATATCAAATTTTGACACCGAAAAAGGGTGGGTCTCCTCTATGAAATCATAGATCTTCCTGAGGGCCCCCTTATATTCAATGCGAACAGCTGGAGCTGCACTCTAAGAAAAAAGGGTTCTTTTGGGTTCTAGATAGAACCCCATGGTTCTACCAAGAACCCTAGGGTTCTTTGACACCTAAAAGGGTTCTTCGGGACCACCGGGGGTTCCATCTAGAACCATAGGGGTTCTTCAGCGATTTAAGGGTTCTTCGTGCACTTGAAGGGTTCTTTAACTCAAAGCGGTTCTACATAGAACCCCCTTTTTCTCCTTAGGGCTCACAGGCACACATCTACATCTTAAAATCAAGGTTTATATAGGCAGGAGAGAGAGAATTAAAAGCATTTTCTAAATAATGTGAAACAAATGTTATCCCTTCAAACAGATTACTTTTATGTGATGTGTCACATGAAAACGAGTCATATGGAATTATTTCAATTATGTGGGTTTGTGACTTTTAATGAATTTCTGCACATGTCTCCTGGGTCGATTCATATACAAACTTTACATATTATTAAAGCTGCATGTCTCTAGATTACAGGGGGGTCTTTAGTTTGAATCAATTCGAGCAACTTGAAGGAAACCAGAGACCAAAATGTGATGCAACCTCCAGTGGGCTCAGATTTTCAAAAATGATTTTCAAAAATGGTTTTCCATTCAAATTTCCATTCTATAATATACTAGACTATTTCAGTCGAGTGTACAGCCCTGTTTTATTTTAATGGCAATAAAATAATTCCAAGGATAATAATAATTATGATGAGCGTTTAGATTCCACAGAAATTGGATATGTGCTGTTATTGCCGCCTATGGAAAATATAATTTCTATGATCAGTCTAATTTTTTTTTCTTTTGATAAATTTTATTGGCTCTAATTACAAATTCATGCTATTCTCATAGAACCCAATTTTCATAATGATTTTAATATAACTTAGCCTGTATATTATCCATGCAAAAGTGATGATCCTGGTATCTTTTATCCTTAAAAACTAACAATCACATCATGGCAGTTTCATGTGAATGGGTTGCAATTTAGTAACAGAATAATATTGGCATGGTAAAACTAGTCCAGTAGCAGTTCATATTCCTCGGCTAGGGAGAATATTTAACCCGAAAGAAAAGTGTAATGTCATAGTAAATGGGCAGGCATATATTTACTGGATCTATTTCCAAAGATAAATATTACCCTCTGCTATGTTACATACGCTATGCAAAATGGCGATCTTCCATTAATCCTCTTGAATGGGTTCCCTTTCCTCAATTCAAACGTGGGCTTTTCTATTACACTGAAAGAGAACTATTCTAGTTATTCACCCTGAAATGAATATTTCATACATGTAATTTAACCAGTATCAGTTGCTGGCTTCTTATTCACAGCACTTTCTAAAGAGTTGCTATTTTGTAACAAAATAATATTTGCGCTGATAATACAAGTCCATATCAGTGAGCAGAAAGGGGGGTGAGCATGTTTACCCTGATTGTAATGTTATATATGGACAAGTGTCTTTGGGTCAGGACATGTACTGTTTGCCTTCAACAATCCTCTCAAATAATCCAATTTTAAGACTGTCCCCCCCATTTCATTTGGGTTACGTAACATTACGTAACATTACCAACACTAATTAACATAATTATTAATATTTATAAACTAAAGGTCAGGCACGGCTATCACGTGACCTACCTGGCACTCATTGGCTAATGAGCCCTGCATATATAATATTAACCATGCTGCGGCCTGATTGGCCCACATTGTCATGTGACCTTAATGTAACCTTACCTGCTTTATACCCACTGAATAAAGGATCAGTTCTTAATGAACAGTTGTACTGACAACTTCTCTTGCTGTTCTCATTAGTGGGCTAATGACCCACCTAATTACTTATATTCAAGAATCAGCCACCTTCGTTCCCCTGAACTAGCTCTACCATCGATTCTGTATATCCAGAGTAATCACTGTATATCAAGACAGAAATGAGATTCAAAATACAGTTCAACATAGCCTTACAGATTGTCTGAATCAAGGTAATACCAAATCTACTCAGACATACTTGTATTCATAGCATTTTCCAGCCTGATTTAGCAGAATTAGCTGAATGTGCAGCGCTACCGATTGTACATTTTCTGACGACCTGGCCCCATTTACTGGATTAATATCTAAAGATAGGCACTGGTGCTGGTGATGGATATTTGTTAATGTAATTTGATTTAAAATCTATAATTATACTCTTCGTGTGTATGAAAAAACGATTTCATTGTGCTAAGATTCACAGTACAGAAGGTCTTTTATTTGTGGAATGTCTAGTATCTCTATATATACTCATATCAAACTTGGTAATATGATATTTGTAATTAATGGGTTATAATTCCTACTATATGATTTCCTTCGTTAGTCGTTTATCTGCTCGACTGAGACAAGTGCTATCGTAAGCATCATATTTGTGCTGAATAAAGTTTTGATATTATTTTTTTTAAAAAACCCAGATAAATTTGTTGGAGAGAAAAAACTTCCAACTACTGCTGCTTCCAACTATTTCATGTTTTTCTTGTAAGAGGGTGGATAAAAAAAGTTAAATATTAATCCCTGAAAATATCAGTCTTTCTTTAAATATTAATATTAAATTAAAATAAATATTCTTTAAATATGCTTGTATAATTTGTCTTCCTACAAGTCCAGCAGAGGTTTCTCTACTACACAGTAATAGAACCATTTTAGATATTCAACCTAAAATAAATCTACAAATTCATGGGTGGAATATAACCTATATCAGTTACTGGCTCCTTCTTCAGAGCACCTTCTAAAGACTTGCTATTTTGTAACAAAATAATATTTGCACTGGCAATACAAGTCCATATTAGTCAGCAGAAAGGGGGGTGGGCATGTTTACCCTCAATGTAATGTCATAGTATATAAGGGCGGCTGTACATAAGTACATTTGGATTGGTCTCCAGGAGGGAGGAGGGTGTTGAGTATCGGGGTAGTTTAGCCCTCCACACCCTGCCCTCTAAACCACACCGATGTTTCCCCAAGCTTCAGGTAACGGATCACAGTAGGGATCTGCCTGAGAGAGGGATTAGTTCGTGGGTCAGATTTTCAGAAAATGTACAATTAGCAGCTTTACACATTTAGGAAATTCTCCTGAATTAGGCTGAAAAATGAAGAATATCGGGTATATCTGAATATATTTTGGATCGCATTGATTTAAAGTATCAGTTTTGCCATGTTAAACTGCATTTTGAAGCTCATTTTTGTCTTAAATGTGGGTTATTTGAGAGGATTGGTGAAGTTGAATTGTACATTTTCTGAAAATCTGACCCTCTTAGTGGTGCTCTCCTGGAGTATGGCTAGAGCTGGAGGGAATAGAGAAGGGGGGGGGGGTGAGATGTGGAGGTGGGGAGGTGGAGGGGGTGATTTGGAGAGGGTATGAGGAGGTGGAGATGTATTTTACTTAAAGTTGCAGTCTCTGCTAATGTCGGCCAAAATCTTAACATTTATTACTTTTTGTTCCATTCTTTTCCAACTCATCTAAAAGTCATTCAACCAAAATTTTGGAGGATTTTGTCCAGTTGTTTTTGCTACAAAATCCTTTCCTATGATGACTTCACATATTATCGTTCACTGGCGACCATTTTCTCTCGGCCAATTTCACTTCCAATTCTTGTATAAACATATAACAGCAGAAGAATATTGATAAATCCAGTCCTATGAGTCATAATATGAGGGAAAGATTTTGTTGTTGCTTAAAAGCTGCATGCATCCTCAGCTAACATTGGTGAGAAACGAATTTTTTGAATTTTTTTTTAGAGAAATTTTATTGCCAAACAATTTCAGACATCTCATGTTCACAATTGTTTCTACTTTTTGTTCTGTTCCTTTTCTACCCGTTTGAAAGTCATTTGACCAAAATTCCAAAAGGTTTTATCATGTTATTTTTCATGGTGATCTTCATAAAATTCCACTTTATATTTTGGTGGCACACCAAAATACTTGACTGCAGTGGTTCTTCACTGTTGCTCACCGGTTCTGATCTTTCTTGGCCGGTTCCACCTCAAATGTTTGTATTAACATATTACACCAGCAGAATATTGATAACTTCAGTCAAACATTGAGTGAATTTCGTATATGTTTTATTGCTGTAATATAGCTGAGAATGCAACTGGAAGGCATTTGTTTAACGACGCTGGCACACCACTATTCGTGGATATAGGCCATAGGCCTTTACAATTACAGCTTTACGTTAATAACATTGTTAGAACAATATAATTTAGAATTTAGAATTTTAGAATGTAAATGTCTGTTAAAGTGGGTCGGTACACTCCAATCGGACATAATATGGCGCCTTCACCCACATTGGGGGTACGGGGAGGTCTGTGTGGGAGAGGGGGGGGGGGGGTATGTGTGAAGGGTAGAATAGAGGAGGGAATGTGTAGGTGTAGGGGTGTCTTGTGGGTGTGTGGGTGGGTGTCTGAGTATCTGTGGCCAGAACTGCAAGATTTAGAAATATAAATAAAAGATCTTTGACATTAATAAGAGTTTCTGGTGACTCCAGGAAGAGATTTACCCATTTCAGATCCTAGACCCGAAGTCATATTAACACCTCTAATTGCACGACCTGTGTGACAAAAATAAAGGACCTTCATAAGACATTTACTCAAGAGGTGTTTGGGGGAATATTATATCCTGCGGTAGAATATAAATCTCAGACTAATCATTGTCTATAAGGGCAACTGTAGCATTCCCTGCCAGTCATCACTGTCTGTATGATCCCCACCTGATGCAGCCTGACATGATCCTGACGCTTCCTCCCAGCCCCACTGACTGGAATAACATTGTGGTGACGCTTACTGGCGCCATGTGCCCCCATATAAACTGATACTTTCTCCGCTAGGGGGCAGGTTTCATTAATCAGACTGTCATGCCCTTGACATAGGAGCTTGTGGGCACAGGCTGGAGTGTTGGAGGAGCAGGGCTAGGATTGGTGTATGTGTGTGTGTGTCGGGTGGGGGGGGGGGGGGGGTATGGGGTGGCTGAATGGACTGGTGGATTGCAGACCAAAAGGACCCAAGATAAAACCAAAGATCCACTATATTTAGGCCTAGCCAGGCTTGTGATAGATATTATCAAAACAAACAAACAAAATGACAGTTTCAAAACAAGGTTCTAACATTGGATGGTGCATTCCAAACCAATTTAACCATGCAACATTAGCGATATAATACATCACAAAGCCTTCAATAACAAAATCTCCAAATAACAAAATCCCAGTTTCACCCCCTTTACTCTGGTACATTCCTTTTGTTCTGCAAAGTGCCCATGCATTCACCCAACGTCCTGCCCCTGATCCACCTCCTCTTCCTCCTTACGATGTATCGCTAATATCGGATGTATTACTAATTAAGCGATACATCACAAAGCCTTCAATAACAAAATCTCCAAATAACAAAATCTGAACTTAACCTGCATAAAGGGTGGTCTCCACTGGCTGTGGTAAGCTCTGTGGTAAGCCTTGCGATGGTGCTGTGTCGTTGTGGAGTGGCGAGGTCATGCCTACATCGTTCACTGACCACGTAGGCAAGGACCTCGTCATTCCTCACCACCTACAGAAGCAGCACAAACCATCGCAAGCCTTACCGAATAAGAATTAGCAAATTTGCAAAAGTAGTTTTATATTACACAATAAGAAGTTTCATGTTTTTATTTGTTTCCTCTTTTATGCCGAGAATATATGCAATATGTAATGATATAAATACATGCTGTAATGAGTACCTGTACTAATGTAGTAATTCTGTTTTCAATCTTAACATTTAAGCTTATGGAAATAAAAAGTCAATCATCTAAGTTCCCGATATACTAGATCTCGCTTCCACCTCGCCTATGTACTATGGTTATACTAGTGTGGTACCAATCTGTCCACTGATTATCTTTCATTTGTTCAAAGTAATAAAATAATAACATATCTGTATGTGAGTATATCTTAGTTTATAATTATTATTTTTGCCATTCATATTTTCGTTTCTTCTGGTCGGCCGAACGCAGGCAGTAGTGGAAGATCACCGACAGGTGAACTGTGGTTTTGTATATAATTAAGTGTTTGAAAGGATTTTTGTAACTGTTAAACCTTGCCTGAATAAATATTTGTACAAAAAGTTCCTTTATGTATGTATGTATGTATCAATTTTATTTCCAATATTTCAATCACAATTACATCCTTCCTTAGGAAAAAGGGAGAAGTATTCAACAATCTATCACTTCTTTATACATCCTTCTGGGAAAGACAGCGTTTCCCAGCTCTTCCAGGCATCCCCGATGATGCGTTTCTTAATAATCATTGCTTGATATGTGCGATAGTATGCATATAACATCAACTCATATAATTACAGTTACATTTCACAATTTACTAAATTATTGACTAGTACATACAGTATGACTGATACTTGAAGTGAGAAAATTTAAGTGTTATAAATTGTTTTTATATAGCAATAGGGGTCAGAATAATATTTTGGAAGTTGTGAGAAGAATTATCTGGAAATTGACAAAATGCCCCCTGGTGGCAGGAAATAATAATATTCCAGGCTGATAACTGGAATTTTCGGATTCAATTCAATTCAATTCAATTCAAAACATTTTTTATTTGCATCAATGGTGATTACAAAAAGGAGGGCCCAGTTTTGAAACCTATGTTCCAAGTCTTCCACTGGGTTCCTGGTTGGTTGGTGATTGCCGAATTTATAATAAAATACTATAATAGAAATTTCATGGCTATTTCATTTGATATTCAAGGGCTACTTACTACTTGTCTACGTTAAGGTTTAGCTGTTTCTTTATGTGTAGGCTTAGTTGAATATTATATATGATAATTAGCTAACACTAAGTTGTACTAACTAGAGCATGAGGTTAAAATTAGAATTAGGATTCAGCAGATTTTACTTGGTATAAAACCACCAATTACCAACTATTAATAAAATGCCTCTAGAAATAAGTTAGATTCTTCATGGCACGAGTCCAATACAGCAGAACAAGCAATGAAGAGACCTTCTTCCGGATGCGCGGCGCTGATGCGCAGTAAAACAGACAGAGCCACATCACCTTAAGCCCAGCAGACCCACCACAAACAGGTTGACAATAGGTTGCCATGACTCCCTGACTCGTATTGTTGTAGGTAACGACCATGGTAAACACACAAATACCACCGCAGGCTCCAAACCTAACCTCTCTAGCTCTTCTCTCTACAAAAAGGGGAGGGAGGGAGAGGGATAGTTGGGGGTATAATCTGATAGGTATTTTTTGTAGCTGTCTACTATAGAAGTAATCCGCATTGAATCATTGTTGAATTAATGTACATTGGATTAACCTATATAATTGTAATTCACTCGATTATTTAATGACGTGAATATGTTTGTGATGTTAGCCAAATTGACTTTAAGGATTATTTATTCTTTTATGGGTTGTGTCTAGGAAAACATATGTTAAATGATATGATATGACTGTGAATTTGAAATAAAACTTTATAGTAATGGCAAATTAATGTAGCAAGAGAAGGCAATATTCATTTGAAAAAGCTTATAGATCTGATCAACGAGTTTAAAACGAACTTAAACTTAAGTTTAAAGCAGGTAGAGTGGTAATGACATTTTCGCTGGATGCAAGCTTCTATTAAATAGAAAAGTCTGGTCAAAGGATTACTTTTAAGAAGTTAAATAGTTGGTGTCTCTCGTCTTCCATTCCCCCTTTTCCTCCTCCTTTCCTCCTCCTTTCCTCCTCTTTCCCCCTTTCCCTCCTTTTCCACCCATTCCCCCCCTCCCTTCCCTCCCCTTGTTCCCCTTTTCCTCCCTTCCACTTTCCTATAATTTTCCTGTACTGCTCATTTTTGCACTTTTCGTCCCCCCATCCCATTTTTCTCCCCTTTCCTCCCCTTTTCCCTCTCCCACCTCTTCTCATTTTCCATCCACCTGTCTTCCCTCTCTCTCCCCTCTTCCCTCTCCCTCCCCTCTTTTCTTGTCTCCATCCCTCTTTCCTTTCCCTCTCCTCCCCTTTCCCTTCCTTCCCCTCCCCCTTTCCTTTCCTCTTCCTTTTCTCTATCCCCACTTTCCCTTCCCTCCCATCCCTCTTTCCTTTCCCTCCCTCGCCTTTCCCTTCCCTCGCCACCCCTTTCTCTTCCATCCCTCCCCTCCCCTTCCCTCTCCTCCCCTTTCTCCTCCATCCCCTTTCGTCTTCCCCTCCCCTTTCCTCACACATCTAAGGGACATTTTAGGACAGGCCTGAAGACCTACATGTAGAGGCCATTGCCCTTTTCTGTAAAACTTGTACAACTTTGACAGAATAAAAATTCAACGTTTAAAGCAGTTATAGAGGCAGGAGGTTGGGCCAGTTGATCATCTCAGAGAGCAAGACGCCATGACACATGGGTTTTTGGTTACCAGCACGAAGGCCACATCTCGTCATTTCCTTTATACCCAACCTTCGTGAGCACACAAGTATTTAACCTGCACAAATTATCTCCCTTAGAACTCTCCATCTGACTCCAAGGTAATTCTGAGAAACTTGGTTTGTTTTGTGACGGTCTAATCTTGCATTTAACCTCTTGTTATTTTTGTTCCATTGCACACAATTTGCTCCTTTTTTGCTGATGCATGCACTTTCTGTTTTGTCTTTCTTTTGCAATACATTTGATATATATATATGTTATAAGAATCAATGTTTCGTTGTTATCCAGGTATTTCTTGTGGTTTGTATCGTTATTGCCTTTTATTGTCATCTTTAACATATTTTTTTAAATAGTTTCTCCCTTACATACAATGTGCGAAAAAGTTCTTTTTATTCCTCACTCGCTGGCATTTTTCAATTTCATTTAAGATGTCTTTTCCTTTCATATCAATCGTGACACTAGATATCGTTTCCATCCGTGAAATAATTGATTTAACTGATCTTGTACAACTGGATATGTTATATATTCCTCTTTAAATGTAATAGGACATCTTTGAATTCTTTTTGGGTAGCAATTCAATCAGTCAGGTCTAGGCTGAGAGCCTCTCAGATCAGAGAGGCCTTCCCTCAGTTTGGAGGGGCTCTCTCGGCTCTGAGCCTAGTTGTTCATGACCTGTAGGACACCAATTGGTGTTTTAATGTTCGTAATTATTTATATTAATAGATGATAATCTTAATTGGCGACGAGTATTGATGTACCTGTACTTCGACCAATTGTTAAAAACAAGGTAACGTACTATAGACTATAAATGACTTCAAAGTTTTTCCAGAGATTTCCTAGTGTTCATGTCAAATCCCCAGTTGTTGGTAAGGTTAGAAGGCTCGTATTTCACACTTCTTATTTGTACTTTGACTGCAAATATAGAATTGTTGAATTGTTGTTTAAAGTTTTTGTTTAGCCTTAGACATTTACCAAAAGTAATATTTTCAGCCCTGGCGATAGAAAATAATACCTACCAAGACAATACTAATATAAGTTAGAGTGCATAAAATAAAACTACTACAGTTTTTGGTTTTTAGTTTAAATGACGACAAGTATAAAAATATATAAAGCCTATTTGTGTTAATTCCATACAGATATATAAGGTACTTTCTAATTTCATATAGAGACCATTTTGGATTTTATACGAATATAGAACTTTTTATATAATTGAATCTGTTCCAATTCTTTAGGATTTTAAAATTTCGGCGCCTCTGCATTGAAAAACGCAAAATCTGATCATTTGCTATCAGTATATTATATTTCCATAAAAACAGGACATTATTTATGGTAATGTACATCTCAATCTGAGACGGAATCCATGGCTGTGTATTCCCATCACTTAACACAAGTAAATAATCTTACATGCGTCTTCAGATGAATTTTTCTGGTACATTTCAGACCTAATACATTTCATGCATAATCAGAGCCCCATGAATCTGAAGGGCCTCGACGACATTGCGTGACATATAGCAAAATGCAGGTCAAAGTTGAATATAACATGCATCATCAGACAGACAAAGAAAAATATAATTTCATTTTTTTCTTTTCTTATTTCAGACAACTTTTTACCAACTCCTTTTGAAAAGCTATCAAGATTTACACTCGCTTGGTGCTATCGTTTTGTGTGCTTATAAAAGGTGGAAGAAAAATAAATGTTTTCCAGTTGGTCACACTTGAAAGACATTCATATATAATGATTAGGCTTTTGGTTGGGTGTGTGTATGGGAGGTTCTGGGGTGGGGGGAGGGGTAGTGGGGGGTGGGGGGAGGACCCCTCCTTCCTTCCACCCCTACCCCCTATATTCTCAGAACCCTTGGCGTGTGAAAAAGCCAGTTCTACCCACCCCCCGAGGGCCTATTCCCCCACGCCCTCTTCCTCAGTCGTTCACTCAACGGTGAAATCGGTTATATGTCAAATTTTCCTCTTCCAAGCAGAGGTCAGTTTTGGGCGGGGGAAGGGGGTATAAAGCCCTGACCGGTCATTAGGAAAACTGGACAATGGTCAGGGAGGGGCTAGGAGTGTTTGGTCACCCGTTGGTCAAGCGATCAAGGAGGAATCACCCTTGTCTTATCTTGTCTGTTTGCATGTGGCCCTTTACATGGGTAGGTTAGCCTGGTAGTAGGGCAGTGCCCTCAGGGGTGGGACACCTGTGGGTGGAGGAGGAAATGCCCTCAGCCCCTGAGGTCATTTAGAGGTGGTTGGAGAAGGCCATGACCTTGCCAGTTTGATTAGGTGGGTAGGCTGAGTGTGTGGGTGTCAGGGTTGTGTAAGGGATGGGGACTATTACCTGCAATTATCTGACTAGGGGTAGAGTTGGACAGTGACATGCAGTCACAGTTAATCTAATGTACTATACTTGTGGCCTAGGTGACTTAATGCAGTTCAACATAACCAAATAATTCAGATATATCAAGTATTCATCAATTAATTTAGGACAGTGTAGAGCTGCTGGGTCGGCCAATCTTCTACAATTACCAAAATTTAAGACAAAAATATTCAAATGTTCAATTTCAAGTTCAGCATAAGTGCATTTAGCATCTCACCAGTGCAATACCAACTATATTCAGATATACCTAGTATTTATCAATTCATAGCCTAATGTATCAGGATTTACTAAATGTCTAGAGCTCCCTAATAAACAAATGTCAGACTTTATTCCCAAAACAGTGTCTTCTTTAATGTGAAGAGCCACCGATTGTATTGTATATTTGCTATACTTTTGTATAGTTTTAAACCTTTCCCTCATCTTGGTAAATACTGATAAAATCTAGCCTTACCGCAAAGGTCGACAAGTATTCTAAAATTTGGATGATAACACATTCAAAACAAACTAAAATGAAAATGAACCCTTATATTTTAAATTGTTTGACAACTTATTAAACGGACTATACATATATTCTGATGTAAAATTCATGTTTTGTTTTGTCTACTTCATGAAATAAAACCGTTTACAAAAGAAAACACAAATACGATATCTGCCTCTCATAATGCCTTGGTTTCAGAACGTGGTTTGCAGTTGTACAATCTGGGCAAGATTGTCCGTCTCTCTGTTATTCAAACATTCTAATTATTTGCTGTGGCCTTCTGAGAAGAGCAATGTAATGTCACTATTTTAATGTTATTTATTCAATAAACATAATTATCTTAAATGTACATCTTCATTTATCGAACCTCAAGGTACAGAAAGAAGTTTTAGAAATTTATGTTAAGTATTATCGATCCCTCAAGATTTGATGAGACCTAGAAAATGTCAATATGATGGTTTAGACATCTATTATAAGGATAGAGTAAAAACTGTTAATAAGAACTACCCCAGCAAGTAATGTTGATGGAAACTATAAATGATGAATGTGCTTCAAGGCAGTAAATCCTGCAAATTTTGCTTTGGGGCACCCTGAAAGATACGTATAATTTGCAACTGTCAGTCTAGGCCCAAAGATGGGAGAGTCTCTACAAACGGAGGGAAAGCCTCTCGCCTCAAACTGCAAAGTGCCATTATAATTCCATTAAGACCGCAAAATGTTATTATAATCCCATTAGAACGCCTAGTCCTAGGTCAGGAAACCGATTAGCAAAGTAAGCGTCCAATCACTGACTTACCATTCTTATCTGATCTGAGGGTTTGGGCATGGACTGAACTGTTAAATATCGGAAGTGAAAATACAAAAATATAAGTCTTTGATTTGAGGAATACACAAATACATATGAGTATATGTTTTAAATATTTCTGCACATCAACATCTATGATCATTCAGAAAATTACAATTCTTGATTAATAAAAAAAAAAGGGTTTCCTTAGATTTTGTTTGTTTACTTAAGAAGGAAAATATGTAGGCTCACAGGCTTTTGAATCAGATAAGATTGGACGCTTACTGCGCCAATGTCCTGGGCCTGGAATAGACGTCCTAATGGCTTTCCCTCAGTTTGAAGGGACTCTCTCTACTCTAAGCCTAGACTGGTGTTTTTGATCTATTGGGGAAGATGGGAGGGAGGGAGGGTGAGGTTTATTTGGATTGGAGCACTTATATTAATAAATAAAATATGTAGATGAAAAAGACCAATAAATGACAGAATTAGGGAGAAAATAAATGTCTTATTCAAATATCAAACATTAAACATTGTGTTTTGAATCTATTGGGATGATGGGAGGGAGGGAGGGAGGGTGTGGTTTATTTGGATGGGGGTACTTAGATTATTGGTGGGCGTTCTAGGTAGACATTGAGGTCAGAAAGATTCAATAGTGGGGTAAATTTTCCCCTCAAGGCTTTTATTCCCTCCTTCCCTGTTTATTCATCATGAAATCGGACATGCCATGTTATTCCTTTTTCTACATGCTCTCTGCCCTATGTAGACGTGTGCAAGGCTTTGATTTTGCTTGTTAAAAAAGGAAATGTTCAAGAAAAAGTTTAACATATTTGATATCCGGAGCCAAAACTTGATTATTCTTGTTTTGAAAACGAAATCCTTAGGGAAAAAAAAGAAGTTGTTTAATGCTAGAGTCAATAATTGGTTTTTAAAGGAAAAAAAGAAGTCTTTAAACGACAATAAAGTCTACCTTATTGAACTATAACCATTGCCTAGCTTTACTGGAGGAACAAACCGTAACAGGACGAACCGAAGTACAGTCTGGGCCTATTGTAATAAGTTAAGGAAAGGAAATATGAGTGAATTCCTTTGATAGGCTGAGGGACTTGGTGCGAGTCTATATCATTTGGGTACCCCGACCCCCCTCCCCCTTTTTTGTGATTGTTGTGTCTGTCACGTTTTTGCAATTGATTTGGTTTCTGTTGTTATATATTTAGCAGGCGGAAAGAATCGGAGGTCCTAGATATATCCTATATCTCCGTTTGAGATTTGGTATATTTTTTATATATAAACTTTATTTCTCTGACTAACAGGAAGACCTGCTTTGCAGAAGTGCTGCCCAATTCCTGTATTTACAAAATGGAATTGAAATTCAATATATATTTTAAAGTTACTTTCAAGATTATATGACCGTTAGGATATATGAGAATATATAGCAATTGTATGAGAATTCAATAGCGGCATTCCGAGATTGGGTGTTCCTTGTAAAAGAGGTAGAAAAAAACTATTTCCGATGCTGCGCTTTTGGCACCTACACTTCCGGTTTGGTAGCTAAAGAACTACGCAACATGACGCGAAGTTGCTGGCTACTTTCGTCGAGTTAATCAATTTCTACAGAATTTGGAATTTACATGTTCTGATTATGCTAGACAAGCTTAGGGAACTTAGGAACTATGTACGATTAAAAGGTTGACCTCCATGGAAGCATTAACAAGAGGAGGTGACTGGTGCGTAAGTCGGCGGAAGTGGGTATATCGTCGACGCAAGCAGTGGTCCGCGCTATTTCCACCTCCTTTCGCCCACTAGGAGAGTTCACAACTGATCTCGGAAGCGACGTATTGAGACAAAATTCAACTGTTAAAGGGGAAGTAAAGTCCACTACATATTTTGTTTGGTAGTGCTAGAGCATGTGAAAAATCGATTTCCAAAATGTTAATTTTTTTGACCCAACAGCTTCAATGTAACAGGGGCCTAAAGTACTCAGATTCTCTATTTGAATAGCGCCATTTTGTGCGCTATTGACTGGTAGTGCCACCTAGCTGGTTAGAAAGGGCAAACATAGTGTGACGTCACACTTGAACTGGGAGGCACGCACACACAAGTGTAAACAAGCACTAGCACTCATGGTCAAGTTTTCTATATGGTGGTTCTGTGTCCTCCATGGGGGCACTGCGGAAAAAAAAGGAAACTGACTGACACACATGTAAATGAGGATGTAAGGCCAGTTAGGAAGCCATGAAATCTAGATATTACTGCATGTTTGTAAATCCAATTCATGGGCAGGCCGCTGCATGCCTGGCCGCTGGGAGGCCGTTGGTATGAGCACAGACCCACTGTACACACAGTTCACGGCCCTGCATCTCTCCATCTCCTCCTCCTGCTCCTCATTTGAGTTTGATTCTCCTGACAGAATTGTACAATCCTAAATTCCATTGCTATTCATCCAAGGAAAGCTAGACTATTGGTCAGATGGCGAATATTCATAAAGCATATTCAATTCAAGCTATAGTAAAGGCCCTACATGTATACCTTGTGTACATGCCCGGGCTACATGCCTGCACTGGCTGCAGTGTCCATAGACGGGAGGTACCCCTGGGGAGGTACCGTTGGTGCCTCCTCCTGCGACCCAGTAAACCCCTGCCCTGGCCAGAGAGCATACACTATGCAGCCCTATGTCCCGAGATAGCTCTTGACATGACATAAACACTATACCCAGGACTTAATTAGACCTTCTTGAATCTTTATCTCATTATCAATCGTCCAGTAAGTAACTACAAATGCCTCCTATTCTTATTGAATGCATGTTTCCAGACAGATTTGAGTAGAAAGTGATATATCCATACTGTATAGGCTAACATATTTCACTGTCAGAGAGATGCTGACCAAATCCCATCGTAGCACAAATTTGGGTTGTGTACGGACGTTTTTGTGGCATAGTGCCTCATTGAATTACTGGAACCTTCACAGAATTAGCAACAGGATTATTCAAGGTTCATTTTGATATAAAGTATGTTTATGTAGTCCTTTTAGTAATGACAGATCAGTGAAAAACAGATCAGTGAAAACTTTGTTTTGGTCCCGTTTTGGTATGGGTAGAGAAAGTGGGCACTCTCGCTCAGTTCAAGAGCGACGTCATAGGTATAGTTAATCTTAGTCCTGTTAGAGGGCATCAGTGTCTGCAATGGCGCCATTCAAATGGGTTATTCTGCATTTGTTTCTCTTGTTTCCTTCGATATTAATATCTCATTAATCATTAAATTGTTGGAAATCGATTAAATACATGCTCTAGCACTACTAAACAAAATATGTAGTGGACTTTACTTCCCCTTTAAAGAGAAATACCCTTGGTAGAATGTATTGGCATGCAAGTAATACGTAATATGTGATGAGTCACAGGAAAATGAGTCACAAGTCGCAAAAGTTGGATTTTGAGATATCACCATATTTGAAAAGATGAGATAAAGTAAATTCCAAAGGTAGTAAACAGTAGGACAGATAATAAGTACTAAAGTTGATGTTTTAAGTTTGATATTTTTGATTTTGAAAAACATGTTTGCAATATTTCTGGGTGGACATTTACTAGTAAAGTAGCTCTGTACGCTGAGACTCGGACTGGCGTGCATTTGATTTATGTTAAGCTCTACAAAATAGCTATACTATAACAATAACCTTAGAAATGCATGGACATATTTAATACACTGTCGTGCAATTCTGCTAAATTAGGCTGAAAATTATAAATACGATGTATATCTGAGTATATTTGGTATATGTTCAGTTGTGTTGAACCTTATTTTTGTCTTAAATTTGGGTTATTTGAGAGGATTGGTGCAGGTCAATTTGCTGCTGCAGTCTACTTGTCTAACAATGATTATAAAAAGTACTACAGTTTGCGATACATTGATTGAGACATTGATATACACATTTATTGAGTGATATACTCAAAAATAAGAAGATCAAGAGACAAATACATCTACTAGGGAGCAAGTACATGTTCTGGCGACTTCACCCATACAGATGAAAGTATTATTTCCACAAAAGGTCGGTACTGGACTGCTGGGGGTTATACTTATACTAATGTGAGGGCAAATTAGCTTTAAAAGAAAATTAACAGAAAAAATAAAAGACAAAGCATAATCAGTGGATGTCCTTGACCCCGAGTTAAAAATTGACAAGGGTTATATTGGTGTAAAAGCTTAAGAAGTAACGCCCCGAAGATAATTCTCTTTGTAAAGAGAACTTTCCGACTTGGTAAACAACTCTTAGATAACCAAACTATGGATGGAAAAAATACATAAAAGCAATATCCAAAAGATATTAGCGCACTGTTCACAGTCGAGGGAATGTCACCTATTTATTTAGGTATTTCTGATTTGTACACGCTAAGAAAAATCCCTAGAACTAGTAAGCAATAGTGTAGTGTGTGATGTACCTTGCGTAATTATAATATAATATAATTCTACGCAGTACCTGGCATTGGGTTTACGCAATGCGTGGATTAGGGAATCACTCAAGCGCGCCCAAATGGGAAGGCTTGCCTAGCCATTGTCTTAAGTAACACCTGGCAGACAGGCTTTCTCTATATATAATTATAACTAGGTGCGAATATGAATCCATATTCCCTTGCAGCACTGTTGCATGAAATAGGTGTCTGGTGAGGAAGTGTATGTATGCAATGAAATGTAAAATTATTAAAATCGAAGAATATCCTACCAGGAATTAAATCAAATTATTTCATTATTCTATATTCCATGATCGATATATTTATGTTGGACAATTACTAATAAAGTAACTAAATGTACTCTATATGATAACTTTCAAAACGCACGGATACATTCAATGCAATGTCTTGAGATTCGGTACACATAGTTATATGACTAGGAGAAATAAACCCTCCAAAAATAGGAACATTCCATCAAAGGGATCTTGTGAATAAATTACTTTGAAAAACTTTGAAATTAAAAAAAGAATGTGCGAGCATGGAATCGGGTGATTTATATCATTCGAACGCCTTGATGTGACCGACAAAACTAATTTTTACGGAAGAACTTACCATTCGATTATAAACCTGAATGCATGGCTGTCTTCCTGACATTCATGGGGTTCTGGGATAATTTTTATATTCAGATCGGACGCATTTCGAGGGAGTTAGGGGTCATTCAAAAATTATGTAACGCTTTTTTTGACCAAAATTGACCCCCACCCCACCCCCTCCGTAACGCTGCATAACACTTCATCATACACCCCCTTGGTGTTACATAACACTAGATTGACCCCCCCCCCCCCCCTTCCCATGGCAATTGAAAATCCCAGTCAGATAAATGTTTCTGCATCAATTTAATGAATTTATACTTATGAAATAAATGGTTATGGTTTTATTGGAACCTGATAAAAGTTATGACTAGATATCACACTCTATTTTGTCATGGTTGGGATGAATGTCTGATCTGCCAGTTTAAACAACAGTGGTGAAACTCTTGATGATAAACTTGAGCAGAAGAATTTTGCTCATGCTGGGCAAGTTTTAGCAGACATATGGTCAGGAACAGTGATTGATGGGCATCCAACAATAGCGGAGTATATTGAACTAGAAGAACATGTTCCTGAAATTATCAAAAGGAGTCAGCTCTGGTATGATCAGCATGTCAATCCTTGATATGATCAATATGATCAATACTTCTTACAGATCGTAAAAATGCTCTGACAGGGGCTGTTGTAGTCAGCCAAGAAGTTCTTACTTTTCCCTGATCAGGAACAGACTCATACCACCTCCTCTTCCCCTTGCACAGACAAAAGATGGCCTTTGTTGCTCTTTAGAGGATCCACATGCAACCTTTCCATCTCTTTTTGTCAACCTGGCTCTTGACAAAAATGTTCTCCCTGCATGTTCTCTGAAAGGTTTTCCCAAAGGGCTACCGTATGATTATGCCTGCCCTAAGCTTCAAAACGTATGCAAAATGCAAAATGTTGTACTTCCAAGTCAGCATCAACGATTGTGCCAACTAAATGTGTTCATTCTCAACGTTTAGCTGCGAAAAGGCAGAGGGAGTTGATGTGTGTGTTGCAATACATGGAAACCGAAGTATTCAAATTGCATGATCAAGAGGACATAGACATGGATGGACTTGAGGTCCCCAAAGACGTGGTGGTTAAAGGCGGTATGCCTATCCTACCAGTAGGAGCCAGGCATTCAGTTTGGTGTGAAGACAGCAAAAAGTAAAAGTATTGTGTTCATGTAAAGGGCCTAGACTTTAAACCAAGATTCATGATTTGTTGTATAGTACCTCTGTTCAAATCAGTTATCTAGTAAGTTATTTGACTTTATTTGAGTATGTTATAAAAGTTAAGAGTGAATAGTGAAGAACAGATGTGAGTTAAGAGTGAAGAACATTACGCTATAAAATACTGATGTGTACTTGTATATGAATACTGATTTTCCAACTGAGTATCATTTTTGCTATCTAGTCTAATTTGTATTCTTAGTCTTATTTGTGCTATGCTCTTGGATACTAGTATGATAGATACGGTGCTCGATACATTCTGAGATACTCATTTTTTTGTCGCAGAGCTGACTGTCACTGTTCATGTTGGCATTTTCAGATGTACTAAACATGTTACATTTCAATCAACTGGTTTGATATAAATCTATTCAATTTTATTATAATTAGATCCCTTAAATCAGTGTGCAAAGGGTCAAATATTCTTTATATCAGTTCTACGAGTAAAAAATAGTTACATAGATCATTTTGTTATGTAACACTTTGGATGATACCCCCCACCCCCCTATAACACCCTGTAACACAGGGGCTGACCCCCACCCACCCCCTCTGGTGTTACGTAATTTTTGAATGACCCCTTATGAGCTATCTAAAGTGGAAAGCAATATTCTTGAGGTTTTTTTTAGATTGTGACATTGTTTATTAACCCAACGTTTCGGTCCTAGGGCGACTTCTTCAGGGGTACAATCAATGATTTTATATTGTTCTTAGAAGAGGTTTTGTAGTATGTTAGTGGTTGTCATAAAATAGAAGATTATTGTAGCTTACTACTGTATTTTTTATTTCTTTTTTATTCCCCCTTTTTTAACACCACTTTTCTCTTTATTTTCCATAACCAAATAAGTTTTAATAACTTAATGAAAATAATATAAATGATAGAGATTACATAACAAATTAGTACACAATTTATTTGGCGTCGATATAAGTTTATTATCTTTTTTTGGCACATTCCAGGGGGTAGACCCTGGTGGTAAAGCTAATGAAGGCATAGGGTATTTGGGGTACCTCATGATATAGTTTGGGGTACCTCGAGATCATGATGTTAGTTTGGGAGTTATTCTACTCTTAAGCCGGGCCCACACACTGAAGAACTCAGAGCTGAATGGGCCTTAAGACAATTCATATGAATTCAAAATCATTCTTAAGAAACATACTTGAGTTTGGTAATGTGTGGGCTTTCTTAGGAAGAAACCTCCAATTCATATACTCGTTGATTCATATCATCGATTCGAACGACTTGATGCGGCCGACGAAATTAATTTATTACGAAGAAACTAATCGTCCGATTAGCATGGCATCAGCATGGCTGTCTTCCTGACATTCATGGGGTTCATGGGATAATTTTTATATTCAGATCGGATGCATTTTGAGGGAGTTATGAGCTATCTAAAGCTGAAAGCAATATTCTTGAGTTTTCTTTTATATTGTGACAAATTTTACACATATACCTGGATATATTCAATATATATTCCTGAAAAAAAATATTCCCTGCTCTTCCTCTCCTTTCCCACCCATCTCTTTCTTACTTTCTTCCAATTGCAATCTTCCTGTCTGCCTCTCCCCCTGTTTCTCTCTCTATTCCTCGCTCTCTCTCTCACACACACACACTATCAGCATTCAGATTGATTAGTTGAGGCCATGTTGGTAGCTGTTTCAGTACTGTAATGGTTAGCACACTGGCTTGTTAATCACAGGGTTGTTAGATCGAACCCAAGCATGTTCAGGTTGGTTTTTTTTCTCTGCTTTCTCACACTGTCACAGGTGAGTGCACACTCCTTCACGCACTGCCGCACATGGCCAGACGCACTCTTAACGCACCACCGCACACCGGGGATTAGGAGATCTATCTCCTAGTCCTTTAGCTTTATCAGTAGCAAAATTACGGAGTTACAAATTACGCCAGAAAAAGATTAGGAGGAAAGTGAAGGGGAATTTCCAACGAATTCCCGTAAGTAAAAGAGATCTGTACTTAGAGTGTAGGCTTCTCACCTGTATTTCTCAATCCACTCTAAATATAACTATACCAGATTCCTAGTGTTAACATCAGCAATAGCTAACATTGGTTTAACATTGTATTAATAATTAAATGCTAATATTCTTTTTAAAAGAATGTTCCAGTCCGTCTCGCCCAGGAGGGTGAATGAGGAGCGCTAACACTACCTTGGTGTCAGAGTATTGTTTGTTTTAGGGTTGGTGGCTTAGTTGGCTTAGTGGTCCTGACCACTGAGGATGGAGACAACCAATTAATCTCCGAAACATGTATGGTCGTGAATAAATAAACAACAACATCAAAACTTCATCTCTCATCAAAACTTCATCTCTATTGTGTCAATTTTATACCATCCTGTTTTAGGGTTTGTTAAATCACCATAGCAGATACATTAGCAAACTGACGAAAGGTCAGATGTGTATTCCTCTTTGTACCTTATGGCTATAGTAAATAGTATATTTTCTTGAGATACATAACTACTTATTGGATGATGGGATTATACCAATGGTCCCCATTTGTATAATTAACTAACAACACAAGAAGGAACGTAAGAATCTGGGGACTTCATACAGTCAATATGATTACAGTCATTATGAGAATCACTAAGTGGGATTTTAGTAATTGAAGGTTGATTCAGAAACATGATTATATGTATTGAATTTTTATTCCAGTTTACATAATACAGATACTGGTCATAGTCCTCCACAGTGTAGGTCTTCCTGTTTGACCAGAAATGGAAATACCAAAATGGATATTCTTATATATAAATAACATTGAACATATATATATCAGATACTTTTTGTGTGAAAATATTACCATTTCCGAAAATACATTCAGGCTCGTTTAACTACATTTTTGTGAGCCTTCTTAGATTAGCGATATATCATTCATTTCAGCCATTTTGGTCTTTAGATCTTGCACTATAATACTCGTGTTAATTGCTTTGGATTATTTAGTGTTGTTTTCCTGAGTCTGTTCAAGTGCTGATTGCTATATTACCATCTTTCTCTACCTGATGTAAATATTTCCTGGCGTCAAAGAGGATAAAATACACTAAACTATTAAACCTCAAGTTCAATCATATGAAGATGTACCCATGTCTCGGAGTAAAAGGGTCCCTTCTATTCTAAGCTGGATATATAGGCCTTCTTTAAGACATCTTTTATAATGCATATTGTACATGTCACTTCTCATATACATGTCATACAGCAATAATTATAACTGCCTTCTATCATGAGCTCCCCCTCTCCTCCTCCTCCTCCTCCCACTATGTCTCCGTACTGCCCTAGGGGAGTATGAATGAGCGGGCAATATGCCCCTCCTGCTGTGCTATCTGGCACCCCATGCTGCTCCGTATGGGCAGATAGCACCCCTCCACAGGTAGATAGTACATCAAAGGGGTATAGGCGGCACCCTGGAGGCACAGGTGGGCTTATACTACCTGGCACCACCACCTGTGGTAGTACTACTGGTATCTGGAGGTAGAGTGGTGGATGTATATATGTAGGCAACACCTGTGGGAATATTGACTGAAGCGAGTGACAGTGACCGAATTTTACTTATTTTATCATTATTTTCTCTTTACTTTCTCTTGCCTTCTTCTATTTTCTTTTTCTCTGTACCTTCTGAGATGCCCCACACTACATTCGTGTTGGTAGCATTGTTACAGTCAACTCAATCTAGGCTCAGAGTTGAGAGAGTCACTTTAGACTGAGGGAAAGCCTCTCGCTCCAAACCGCAAAGTGCCATTATAATCCCATTACGATGCTTAGTCCTGGACCAGGTAAGCCTCTCGCTCCAAACCGTAATTTTAATATCGCTGTATTGTCAGGCGACCCCTGTGTCACATTATATAAATATATACTAAACAAATGCTTTTTAAAAGCCCTCCCCCCCCCCCCCTGCCCCCGCCAAAAAAAACATTACTTCCAACTGGCGATGCTCTTCTCAATCATTCCTGCTAATCATTATTTAAGTGATTTTATTTACATCAAGGACAATTAGGACACATTTTCAATTAGTTAGTCTCGTTAATTGATACAATAAACACGAGAAATGATACCGAACATCATAATAAGTGCCCTATATATAGTCAGATCCAGAGAACTAATATTACTACATCTTCACTGCAGACGAACTTAGACCACTGGTATCCACCACGAGTGACTTATGTTATATCACGGATTTGTAATTCTCATTACAAATCCGTGGTTATATACTTCAGTTCCTTTTTCAATATTTTTCAACATTTTTCTGGTCTGCTATGTATCATAAAATCATTTTTACCAAAATTGAACAGCAGATGCACCTAGTATATCCATAATTGAATACAAATATGTTTCATAAGGAAACAGCCTAGTGATTTATTGTGGTATAGCATAGATTATCCAACCGTTATACCCAGTCTCAGTCTTAGGTTCAACTGATCATATTTAATGGTTGCGTCAAGCCTGAGAAAATCATTTAAATATATTTCCATAACTATAATTCATAGACACCCTCCCCACAGCTGGTCTAAATTAATTTTGATATAGATATTACCTATGCCTCATTTGAATTATTTCATATTGAAATTATATTTGTTTTTTATATCTTTGATATATCATTTGGAAATTTTATTATAGTATTTATGTGTTTAGGATGAAGTAAAGCCTGATCTATAATATTGAACCTGGTAGTGGATATTTGTTTGTTTGATAACTTTATTTTACCATAACACTGTGCCCCCGGAAGGACACTATTCTCAGTTAGATAGATATATGGGTCAGATTTTCAGAAAATGTGCAATTGGCAGCTGTACACATTTAGTAAATTCTGCTAGATTAGGTTGCAATTTGGCCAATACTAGGTACATTCAAGTATATTTTGCATTGCATTGACGCTAGCAATAATATTATGTTTGGTTAGGTTGAACTGTAAATTGAAGTTTATTTTCGTCTGAAATTCGGGTTATTTGAGAAGATTGGCGAAGTTGAATTGTACATTTTCTGAAATTCTGACCCATATCTAGATACATGTATATAAAGTAAAATAGTTACAGACATAATATATACGATATAACAGTACCATTAGTTCATGAGTTAGAAATAACACTTTTAGTACGAAGTAGTTTTATAACTATTGATAGGATAAAAAGAGGAGAAATACATAATCGTACTAGCTTGGTCAAAAACATGAAAATGGGATCATGTGACAACAGAGATGTCGACCATATTTGTCATATTTGTCATATGACTAGATGCATATAATTATTTTAGTAGATTCTGCTAAATTAAGCTGAAAAATAGTCAATACTAACCTAGGGGAATCTCAGTTTATTTGGATATGGGTTGACTAAAAGATCTCTATTTTGAGCGTCGATTTTATCCTAAATTTGGTATATTTGACATGATTAGTGAAGGTGAATGTACATTTTCTGACGAATATGCCCCATTGAGGTAAGGAGTCGGGCTACCAGAATATGGTATGGAGGAATTAAATAGTATACTACAAACCTGAAATTGATATATTCCAATATTTATTTAGTATGGCATAATGGCTGAGAAAACCTAATATAAAGTAAATAACCCAATTTTGCTTCACTCTAGTGGTTAATATTCACCCTTTCTGTTGGTGGCATATTCCATGTTACATGTGCCTAATACATTCAGCAATGATTCCCACGAAGGGTTTGGCGATCATTCCCAAATTCTGCAATGTCTCTGACACCTGGGGCAGTAACGGAACCCAGGTACCTCAGGCTCTATATTATACCTGCCTTAGCCTATATATACCCCTCCAGGCGGACAGGTAAGGTACAGGTAAGGTACAGGTAAGGCTCAACCTGGCATATGTCACCTGAACATGGGGGAGATAAGCCTATCTTCACACTATTTATGACCTCTCTCATCTTACCCTGTGACAGCGCAGGTGGCTATCTGTTAACAGGAAACTTGTACCCTCAGTTTCCCCAGCCATGTCTGTTGAAAACAGGTTATTTATGATTTATCACTTAAAATTCTTTTATTTCAAATCCAGGTCTCAGAACCTGAGGTGGCTCGGACAGAGTTTAACGTATATTCTCATATTGATTACATAATTTATCATTAAGGCATCAAGCACTAAATGATAACATTGATTAAGTAGACAACCAGACAACATATTAACGAATCAAGTCAAAGGCATTGGCTTATAGGTAAGGCTAAAAGTAATCCAAGTGAGTCTAGAAGACCACTTATTGAACAGCAGGTTGAGAACATGTTTGGATATTAATATGTGACTATTGAACACATTAAAAGCTTTATAATGATAAAAGAATTCATGAATATTTCGGAAAACTACTGCTGATTTAAACAGATTAAACATGAAAAATAAAGACATAAGCATCTGCCAGGTAATCTGTCATACTCATAAATATATGATCTAATGCTTTTCTATGATTATATAAGGTTACATAACATGACGTAAGGTATTATTAAATATGAATTTATTATATAGAAATATTGTGAATATATTATATATCGAATATCACGAATATTCAGGCTGAGTAATAACCGTTACAGGTTCATATACCAGACGTCACAATTACCTAATCCTTACATGTATCCAGGTGTGTCTACATATATTATCTTATTAGATTAACATTAAAGCTAGAACAGCTGGCAAGGCTTAATGAGCTAGCCAAGCTGTCTACTGATTACAATCGCATTAATTAGAGGTTGGTCATGTGACCACCACACCGGCTCACCCCTACCTGGGACCACGTGACCGGCATTGATTGGCTATGCATAAATTATACCCATTTTGTATTAATTACTCTTATTGGTTAATGTATTCTCCCCTTCTCATTGGTCATTCATATAGACACATCTGGAATTGTTCTTATATAAGCCCATGTTCAGAAATAAATGATTACTTCTCAGATTACTCTGAAACATTACACAACGCTTCCAGCTTCTTATTATTCATATCGGTAACCAGCCGATATGCTATAGCTCTACCATATACGCCGAGAATCGAGTATATTACATGGTGAAGAACCAAAATATCCCTAAGAAAGCTGGATAGACAAATAGTACTAAGGCAGAGAGCTGTACCTGTGAGGCCATATATTCCTAGACCTAGAGGAATTAGACAACTTGCAGACATGGAGGAAGCTTTAAGAAACCTCATGCCTGCCATCATCTTGGAACAGTTAAACGCACATGCTGCCGACCAAGATGCTAATATTCAAGAAAGAGTTCGAGTAGCCGTCGAAGCTCAGGTTGAAAGACAAGCTCGGGAAAGAGCAGCCGCAGAACCGGAGGGAGACGACGCCCGAGGAGGCGCCGGAGGCGCAGTAGGAGAGGCAGGCGAACCTGGAAATCACCTAGCCCTAGCCCTAGTAGCCCTACGTGCACAAGACCCGAACCTGCGAAAACCTGATGTTTTCAACCATCCAACGACAACGATCACCACTAGATCCTTCCTAGACACGTATGAACATTATATTAACCTTGCTTACAATAATGATGCTGATATGTTACCTCGATATCTAGCCAGTTACCTTGGAGGAAAGGCTAAACAATGGCTCGACAGATACCATAGAACTCCTGATGTGGATAGAAATGACTATGCCACCACTGTGACTGCTTTGATAGCAAATTTTGCCTCAGAGGAGAGGAAATTACGAATCACTGGCATTAGGAAGCAAAGGAAAGATGAATCTGTAGAATCCTATTCCGCAGAAGTCAGGGACATTGCTCATGCAAGAGGACTAAATGAGGAATCGTCAATTGAAAAATTAGTCGAAGGATTAAGACCTGAAATTAGTAAAGTTGTGCTGGCCCAGAATCCAATAACATTAGATGCTGCTATTACTATGGCAAAAACGGCTGAAGCTAGTATTCAAAAGCCAGCATTAGTAGACTCTGCGGACATTTCCGCAATAGTAGCAAGTTCTTGTTCAGCTCTCACCAAAATTGCAGATCAGCAATTTAAAGCCCTTAGTGAACAGATAAAAGCAGTAAAAGAGGCAGCAGAAGAAAAGAAAACCGTAGAACCAGTCGCCGACAATACAGAATCGGTCCAACACATGCACGGCGGACGTGGCCGCGGCAGAGGCCGAGGAAAGGGCCGAGGAGGCCGAGGAGGCGGCTGGAACAACAACCAAGACAATGGTAACCAAAATTGGAACAATGGTAACCAAAATGGTAACGGTAATGGTAACCAGAAAGGCCGCGGACGATGGAAGAACAACCGCGGAAATCGTAACAACAATCAAGGATATGATAATAGTTGGAATAATGACTACCAACACCAAGGAGGTTACTACAATGGTAATCAGAATTGGAACAACGGTTACCAAAACCAAGGTCATCAACAAGGCTACTGGCAGCCTTACAACCAGCAACCAGGACCCTCTTATGATCAACAATTCATGGATGATTTCCAAGCATTTATGAATAGCAGACGTCAGGGAAACGGCAGCAACACATCGCAATAGGGCCAAGCGATTGTGTTGAAAGTCTCCTCGGGCAGAGACAAACGATTGTGAATAAGGATCAGACCAAGGAACTTCCCCCGACGACAAAATCATTCGATATTGATTTCACTGAACTGAACACTGTAAATGAACAAATTCTGACGACCGATACTGGGAAAAAGATTGATGGAGACGCCACAACGATACAACTAGATACAGGTGAGGCTATACCCATTACTGCTGCTATTAAAAATGGTTGTCTTGAGGTAATCTTATACAATTATGAGGTCCCAGGTTTAATCGATACAGGCGCATCCGTATCAGCAATTCGTTCAAAATTACTTGATAAGTTCAGAGCTAGAGGCACGGTTAAAATAAAACGCATCAGATGGAAAATATATGTAGCCGATGGGGCAGTTGTACATGTAAAGAAACTAGCAACCCTATCATTCCAAGTACAAGGTACAAAATTCACTCACGATTTTGTAGTTATGCCCACAATGAGGCAAGCTATGATATTAGGTGTCGATTTCTTTAGGAAACACAAGGCTCATATTATTTTTAAGGAAGACCCATCTGAAAAGTATATGCCAGTACGCGCCACAAGATGTATAACAATTCCTCCACAATCTGAATTCGCATTAACAGGAGAGATTACTTCGTTATATGATATCGATACAGAAGGAATTGTTGACAATATGGCCAGGCGTGTTGAGGTCCCCTTCTTAGTACAAAGAAGCGCGGTTAGACCCAACGAACGAAATAGACATCCTGTTGTTCTATTAAATACTTCATCTTCCCCATATAAAATCGATAAGGGACAGATTGTGGCCATATTTTCTAAAATTCAAGACGATGAATTAGTTTCAATCCCAGACAAGACCAATGCTATATTAAGCGGTAAGGAGAGTTATTGTTCTAACATGAATGTTTCCAATGATTTTGATAGCGACGATTCCCTATCAACAGATTCTTCAGTCGACGATATGTTTCTAAACAACTACCAAGAGGTAAAGGTCGATGTAGAAAATAATCTCCCCCCTAGCCAGGTTCTCAGTGAGGAAGGGAAAAGTAAACTAAAATCACTCTTGTCTGAATTTAATGATGTTTTTGTGGGACCAGACAACAAGCTGGGTCTCTCAAAACTGTACGAACATTCCTTACATATTAAGGAAAATACCACCCCCTGCCATTTTCTTCCTTTCAGGACTACATTAGAAAAATCGCAACAATTCGATAAAGTATGTGAAGATTATGAAAAACAAGGGATCATAGAGGAAACAAAGACTGGACCATGGTCCAGCAGATCATTCATGGTACAAAAATCAGACGGAGGCCTAAGACTTGTCACAGATTTCAGATATCTGAACGCCCATCTGATCAATAATGCACTTATATCTCCAAGAGCAGATGAGTCAATCGAGTACGTAGGCGATCTACAACCTACCATATTTTCTAAGCTAGATTGTCAGCAGGGTTTCTTCCAAATTCCATTAAGGAAAGAAGACCGCGACTTAACAAGCTTTTGCTCATATAGTAAGAAATATAGGTATAAGGTTTTACCAATGGGGCTCAAAACATCTCCCCAAGCCTTCTGTGCTCTTGTCACAATGATTCTAAAGAAACTTAGATATAAATGTGCAATACCATACCTAGATGATCTACTCATATTGTCTAAATCCGAACCAGATCATTTCAGAGACCTCAGAAACGTATTTGAGGCGCTGAGAGAGGGTGATCTGAAACTCAAAAAGACCAAATGCGAATTTTTCTTGGATAGAGTTAATTTTCTGGGCATGGTAGTAACCCCCAAAGGTATACAGCCTTGTCCAAGAAAGATAGAAGCACTTAATTCATTTCCACGCCCAAAAACTGTATCTCAAGTAAGATCGTTTAATGGGTTGTGCCAGTTTTTCAAACGCTTCATCAAGGATTTTAGCCAAATAATCAAACCTCTCTATGCCCTAACCAAAGCTGGCAATAAATTCCATTGGGATCAACATTGTGAAAACGCCTTCAATTCAATGAAAGCCTCAATATGTGAAGAAGCGCTATTACACTTTCCCAATTTTAATAAGGAATTTTCTCTTCATACGGATGCCAGTGGAACATCGGTCGGATCCGTATTAAGCCAGCTGGATGATGAAGGTGTGCTAAGACCAGTAGCATTTGCTGGAAGATGTCTGCGCAAACACGAATCGAACTATAATACTACAGAAAGGGAATTACTTGCGATCGTGTACTCTGTACAACATTTCAGACACTATCTTGAAGGCAGACACTTCAAACTTTTTACTGATCATGCAGCCTTGATTCCATTGCTAACCAACAAGCAAAATAAGAACAGAATGGCTCGTTGGGCATTAGAAATTCAGCAATATTCCTTTACGATCGAACACATCAAAGGAAAATCGAACACAGTTGCAGATTGTCTTTCGAGAAGGGAATACGACGAGGCTCCAGCAATGACTGACCCTCCCCCTCCTCCCAAACGAATAAGAGTTGCTACAAGGGTTGGTTTCACTGATTTAGAGAACTTTACATCTTTTGATCAGAAGGAACCCCCAAATTCCATCCTAAAGCACTCTATGATAAAGAAAGGTATTTTAAAAGAGTCCACACACCACTTCTACTGCAATTGTGAGGTGGAATACTGTGGACAATTCCCCAACAACGACTTTAACCCGATATCCGACTCTAGGATCGGTGAGAAGATTTCTGACTCGCCATCCTCTACCAAACTTGATACCGATAGAGACATTTCTCAGATGGCTACAAGATCTTCCATACTCACAAAATCCCCCGATTGTGACCTTCGCGATCAGGCTATGTCAGAGTTTACTTCCATAGCTGATACGCTGAAACAAATACCAGATTTTAATTTTTCTTTATCAAACTTGAAAAGACTACAAAGATCTACCCCTTATATAAAGGGACTGATAGAATACTTGGAGAAAGAAATTTTACCTCCAGAAGAAAAATTAGCTAGATATGTGCTTCAAAACCACAAACACTATCTAGTTATAGACAATGTCTTATTTCATTTTTCTCTTGAAGCTTGGAAGAAATTTAACTCTCTCCAACTTCAAATCGTTATACCACACGACATGATCGAAAATACTCTTCAACTATTCCACGACAATCCCATGGCAGGCCATGTAGGCGAGGTGAAAATGCTCGCTGCAATGCTGCCCAAAGTTCACTGGAGATTCATGAACAGGGACGTAAAGAGATATATTTCGACATGTAACATATGCTTGAAGGCAAAGAAACTGAGAAAGACTCAGAAATCGCCTATGACCATAAGGGAACCTTCTACAAAACCCTTTGAAAATGTGTGTATTGACGCTATTGGCCCGCTCCCTATTACTAAAAAGGGACACCAATATATTCATGTTATTGTGGATTTTTACAGCAAGTACTGTATCACATTTCCAACCAAAACTATTGACGCAGCAAGTGCCATAGATGGGGTAATAGAACATCTTATTTGCCGACATGGGATCCCATCAACGATCCAGTCAGACAATGGCACGAGCTACACAGGAAAGAACTTTAGGGAAATCTGCAATAAATTCAAAATTAAACAGAAATTCTCCTCACCCTATAGGCCTAAGGTAAATGGACAGGTAGAGAGATTTAATTCTTCACTTAACACAGCCTTAAGAGCCTTTGTCATGGACAAGCAAGATAGCTGGGATTTATTTTTACCCCAGATTACATTTGCCTTGAATACTACCCAAAATCAGACCATTGGGTACAGTCCATATTTTATTATCCACGGTCGCCAACCCAGAAACATCCTGGATTCGGCATTTGATACAAACTCTGAGACTTCTACACTCATGAGAACAATTGTAGATATGATTCTTACTCAAGACAAAACTTCTGAGGTGGCAGCAAAGCGATCGGTTAAACAAAAACTATTGTCTAAACAACGACACGACGCAAAAGCCACTATTTCAGATATATCAGTCTCAGACATTGTCTACATCCATGTCCCCAATCTATTACGAAAACATACATCTAAAAAGATGCAACAATGTTTTATGGGACCATATCTTGTGTGCAAATACAAATCCAAACACACAGTAATTTTGCGAGACATTGAGTCGGGGAAAATTCTAAGTCGATCAGTACACATAGACCGACTCAAAAAGGTACAGAATCTGAAAAACAACCAATTCTCATACCGATTGTTGAAACATACCCCGGAAAAACTCAAAAAGGACTGGGAAATAAAGGAAGGAATTATTAATCCCAAAGAGAAAATAATCTCCCCCGAGACAAAGATTTTCCCACGTCAAAACCACTCCAAAATACAAAAGCGACGATAAATTCTTATACAAACAGCTACAACTTGAAGGGCATATGGGTAATTATCTATAAAACTGCCACGCCAGACACTAAGTCCTTAGCTTTATTTTATTTTTCTCTGTTCCTTTGTGTGTACCGAAGTCAGTCTAACCGAAGCAAACATGCGATTACCATTACGTGTCAATTGTTCTGATAATAGCTCGCTACCAATTGTTTATCCTACCAACGGAAACCAGATGCTATAACTTAAGACAATAACCAAGCTTTATGTTAGCGACTGTCACCACCTCGCGATAAGGTGACAGGAGGCGACGGCTTGCTGGCGAGACGTCAACACCTCAAAGCGCATACAAGCATAAAACAATAGCAATTGCAATTACACGATAATGATTCTTAGATGCGACCGCCATAGGCTCGTAGGGATTAGCCAACCTACGGCTCCGGCAATAGGAGCTAAGCATTTAAAGAAGCATCACAACCTCCCAATATCACTTCACAATAGTAAACCATACGAGCAGGAACTTGAGACGCAGAGTAATTTGCCGAATTACCGTTTGCTATCGGTCAAAGATTGGACTGACAAGGTATAATCACAACTACTTATATTTTTATCCGTATATGTAAACATATACTTGCAATTTGATTTGAATTTGCTTTTGCACTACTACAGTAGCAAGCAGTATGCACTGAGATTATTATTTTGGGACGCGACCAAATCAATTATACTGAATATAGTTCTGTCTATTTTTACAAAGAAGAACAATTGGCGCATATACTCAGGTTTTAGCATACGATTATTTTTACTTTACAGAAACATGCTGGCGATCTTTATATTGTTCGGCCTAGGCACGTTTGCCTACAGCGCCGACCCCATCTTAAGGCAGAATGTTGGGATTTTGTTCGAACCACTACCTGCACCCTTGGTAAACGGCCATGATTTCACCGAGGTAATATTCGCAGTCCCATACGAACTACCCAAACCACCGCCCAAGGCTCTAAACTACACCTCACAGATTCTTCGTTATAACAAAATCATTGGATTAGTTCCAGCTCAAAATATTGATAACATCATGCTGAAACAAGCCATTTCCTTGGATAGACTCCTGGATATCACAGAGACCCAAATCAATGCTTCGACCTCGACTCTAACATTATTTCTATCGGATCCTATAAATAGTAAACAAGAGAGAATTAAGCGAGGGGCCATCCTAGGCTTCCTGGGAGAAGCATTCAAGGGATTGTTTGGCCTCGCGACAACAAAAGATATCAACAACCTTGTAGGTACGGTAACAAACATTGATTTTGTATTAAAACAATTTGCGACCCAAGACCAAAACACGGCCAAATTAATCACTAAAATAACAGAAAAGCAGGACAATATGTACCATACGTATGTACAGGATAAAGAATCCAACAAGAACCTCTTTTCCAGCATGGCCACTACATTTGACTCTTGGGCGCACAATATTTCTTTGGATTTTGGCAGTCTAGAATCGAACTTTGAGAACGCTAGAAGCCAAACAGCAATTTTATTTGAAGCTGTAGCCATTTTATCTCATAAATTACAATATTTACAGGCTCTGAATTCGATAATTGACTCACTAAGATTATTAGCAAATGGTATCTTATCGCCAGAGATTGTGAGACCGACTGATTTTGCCAAATATTTACGTCAGATCGATCTACAATTAAAATTAACTTCTCCCGGATCACAAGTAGCGATCATGAACACAGAATATTATTATTCTCAAAGGATTTCAATGTTCGTCTACTCAAAGAGCCACCTATACATTAACTCTAAAATTATAATTTCTTCTACGGAATCAGTGTTTGACTTATACCAAGTGATTAGCACACCAGTGCCCATCAATACAACATATACCCCTACATTTGGAATCACATCGATAAAAACTAATATCAAATTCATTGCGGTGTCAAGAGATGCATCCTTATATTTACAAGTTAATGAAGAAGATCTACACTCATGTAAAGGAGAGGCCATTCGTGTCTGTTCTAGAACTATCCCTAGGATACACGCCTCTTCTCCATCATGCATCATCGCAATTTTTCAAAACAAATCAGCCATACTAAAGGATTTGTGTCAATTTAATATTAAACCTTTAGCACCACCACCAACTACAGCCATAGCGATCACAAAGGATGAATACTTAGTTTCAACGAACGAACATCGATATGATATCCTATGCCATGGAAAACCAGGGAGGTCCCATCGTGCAAAAGCCTTCTTTTTATTGGGAGTACCATGTTTGTGCACAGTTAATATCGGACCACTTTCCCTCCCAAACTCTAAGTTACCATGTAACGAGACGAAATCTTTTCATTATGAATTTCATACTACCAACCTACCATTCCTGGCTGCTATGGATTTCAACGTGGAACATATCACCCCCAGTGCAGTTAGTAAAATTCCCTTCCATTTTTCTTCCCCAAACGTATCAAGATTTCTAGGAAAATTCGCCCAGGAGGCAATGATAGACACTAACACGGAAATCGACTTATTACCTTTTGCCAAAGCACTTCTCAAGAACGCTTCAGCATTAGATATTCCGGTTAGAAGAATCCAACAAGAGGACCTATCACTCCTGTCGCAAATAACAACCAACCCAGCTTGGTCATATATTAACCCTGTTTTATCGATATGTTCTCTACTTATTTCACTATTTTTACTTTACAAAATTCACTGTACCGCCCCAATATTTGGATTCTCCCAAACGGCCAGGGCATACAGGATTTTTCATAAGCTAACAGAGAACGCAAGGGACATTCCTACGATTTCACCTAACAATATATCACATCCAACCGCTATCCCAACCGCAACTGAGACCTTATACATCTCAGCGGAAGATATCAACACTTCCTACTCTTCACGATTATTAGGAAATGACGATACACATAATATTTTTATTATAATGATAATAATCATCATCGCTTATGTGGCTGGAAAAATCGTAAAATTCATCATCACCTTCTGCTTGAAGAAGATGGGGAGGATCAACCCACTAAGGAGATCTAACCCTACTCTAAGCTTAAAAATTTACCTAGGAAATGAAAATTACATGATCCCTATTTTAGCAATTCCGTACGAGTGGGACATGATCACTAAAGGACAAGCACCTTCCATATCAGATATATCTTATTCAACCCTCCCATCACCCAGGATCACATTCAAATGGGACGGTCCAACAAAAATAACCGTACAAGAGGAAGTAGTGGAGTTCCACCTTCCTCCAGTAGTCAACCTGCCATTTAAAGCGTATTGCACGATATTTCCCGCTTTAATGGACCCAACAGTAAAGACAACACTCATCCTCTACACATTTGGAAAAGATCCAATGACACTACTTCAATATACAAACACCATCGAGCAAGTCGAGCATGATCCATCCATAATAATCGAACAATCCAAAGAAGAAATCAAGGTGGCAAAACAAGAGGACGACAAGTTTGCCTTACTAGCTAAAGCTTTAATGAACACTCCTAATACAATATCACAGGAGAAATGAGTCGCACAAAGATATACCTAGAAAAAAACCGACCTAGTCTGACCAAACGATGAACGATTGCGCCTAACGATAAGATATGTAAAAATATAAACAGTTAGATAACAAAATTCACACACCAAAAATGCTCAGATAACATCAAAAATCAAGACAAACCTCAAGTAATAGCAGCTAAAGGGTATTGCCTCACAATCATTTCTAACATCGTATGATTCTTATGTCTGATACTGCATTTGTGGATATGTATTTTTACTGATTTTTACATTTTCTAGGATATACCCAGATATGTTGAATGTATATGTAATTTTCAGCGGGTACCTTCAGATCCATGGGACTGAAAAACATTTTGATTGATATTCCTTGGAAACTAACGTTTCACGATGTTACTTGAACACTATAACAAATGTATTGCATTTCAAAATGTTTATCTTATGTACACAAATTGTCCAGATAACCTCTAAATACTTGTCAGATCTAACCAATTAGACTACAAGCAATCTTTCACTCAGAGAAAGAGAGGAAAATGTTATTTTACGGTAGGAGCACAGCTCGAATTACCTCTGGATATCGCAAATACTACAATCTCAAGGTTAAAAACTCAGCGATAAAATATGCAAGCCCGGCCCAAAGGACGCATACTGAGTAGAGATTTGATCGTATAATATTGCAAAAATGTAAAGAATATATTCTTTGGTTGTCATTTTGCAAATTCTTTTATGAACATGACATTTCTTATTTTTGATATTTCAATGTATGTATAGTTTAGATATTTTTAGCATGTCTACGGAGAGAACATGTCTAACTCCGGGGCATTATGTCATACTCATAAATATATGATCTAATGCTTTTCTATGATTATATAAGGTTACATAACATGACGTAAGGTATTATTAAATATGAATTTATTATATAGAAATATTGTGAATATATTATATATCGAATATCACGAATATTCAGGCTGAGTAATAACCGTTACAGGTTCATATACCAGACGTCACAATTACCTAATCCTTACATGTATCCAGGTGTGTCTACATATATTATCTTATTAGATTAACATTAAAGCTAGAACAGCTGGCAAGGCTTAATGAGCTAGCCAAGCTGTCTACTGATTACAATCGCATTAATTAGAGGTTGGTCATGTGACCACCACACCGGCTCACCCCTACCTGGGACCACGTGACCGGCATTGATTGGCTATGCATAAATTATACCCATTTTGTATTAATTACTCTTATTGGTTAATGTATTCTCCCCTTCTCATTGGTCATTCATATAGACACATCTGGAATTGTTCTTATATAAGCCCATGTTCAGAAATAAATGATTACTTCTCAGATTACTCTGAAACATTACACAACGCTTCCAGCTTCTTATTATTCATATCGGTAACCAGCCGATATGCTATAGCTCTACCATATACGCCGAGAATCGAGTATATTAAATCGATGTGGTATATAAAACGTTGGGAGTTAATTTAACCTGATTTCCAGAAGTAGAAAGCAGATAAATCAACTTATTTATTAAAAAATATTAAAATGTTCACAGCATATGTACTCATTATTCTCCTTTGATCCTCTCGCTGCAAGCTAGAATGGTTTTCACTGAAGTAATCACAACCACCCCCTGCTCAGTTTATTATAGATAATTTCATATTTTTTTTCAACTTTGCACATGATTTCATAGTCGTGAGGTATGTTGGCCTCCTAATGAAGACCTTATATAAGATCGAGAGAGAAATTTTCGAGTCGTCAACCTTTATGATAGCTCGAGATCTCCTCAACTGATGAGATCTGCGACCAGCAAATTTATAAAATGTTAGATATTCTTGCGATCAAATCACCAATATATGTTATAACTCGTTGTCTCATGTAAGAATGTGCTGGCAGTATCATGTTAATGTTAATGCTTTAAATATTACAGCACCTGCCCATCAAAGTCTCAGGGAATAGCATATAGCGACATACATTAACATGACAATGGCTTGCTTCTTGCGATTTTCAGTCTAGGCCCAAAGATGAGAGACTCCCTTCAAATGGAGGGAAAGCCTCTCTCCTCAAACCGCAAAGTGCCATTAAAGTTCTTTTAAGACCGCAAAATGTGTTTATAATCCCAGTTGAACGCATAGTCCTAGGCCAGGAAACGGATTAGCGAAGTAGGCGTCCAATCACTGCTATACCATTGTTATCTGATCTGAGGGTTTGGGCCTGGACTAATCTTTTACTCTGAGTTGCGATCTGGTGGAGCGCTCAGTCCTAAAACTGCTTTTATGAAACGGAACTTTATAATATAGAATACAATTATAATAATTATTCATCACTTTATTATCCAAATCTTTTATAAAGTTGAAATATTAGCGGGCAAAATGACTGCTGGTAAATTGTGCCCCTCTGAGGTAATGAGTTATGAGACGAGTATAGGGAGTCACCATACCGGAACTAGTTTGCTGAGTCATGCTGAGATCTCACTACGACCCTTATTATCGCTCATGGATGGGCTCCAGTAGTAGATCTCAATTAAAGAGTCAAGATCAAAGTAAGGGTGACACTTTAAAAATACATTTAACCGTAGGAGTTCTTGCTATCTGCTACTAATTAATGTACATAACATATTTATTTGTATTTATTCTGTTTTGCTTGTTGTTTTCCGAAGACATTTTCCCTTTTTTTTTTTTTCTCTTTCCATTCTCACCTAACAACTCGTTCCACTACCACTCACTCTCCCTCCAATTGGCGAATGTATCTCCCTCGATCTGCCTCTCACTGTCTCTCTCTCCACTCTCTCTCTCTCTCTCTCTCTCCCAATGTATCTCCCTCTGCCCCTCTCTCCCTCCCCTCTCTCTCTCCCTCTGCCCTCCCTCTCCACTCCCTTTCACATTCTCCCGATCTCGATCTGTCTCTCATTCCGGCCACCACATTTGTCTTTACTCTAAGCTAGGTGATCAGAATATCTTAATCTCGTTGCTCTGAGTAAAATAAATTTAATCCGAGTCCGAGATCTAAGAGGACATCTTCATTACAGTCCAGGGTTCATCGCCACAGCAGTGATACCGGCTGTGACCGAACCAATGTATATCAATTAATTTTCACGTCACCACAAATTGCTCAGGTTTCAGAGAATAGGGCTCTAGAAGCTAAACTGTACATGGGGTTTTTGTTATTTTGATGTGTGTCTGTGAGGGCTTAGATTGCCTGGACTATACACCGTTGGAGGCCTCACTGATGCCACACATAGTTGTGGTTAGGCCGGTCCTTCCACTCGGTCATGTTGAAAACCCTTGCTTATCAAAAGCCCGATCCAGGTCCCGAATTTGGCGTTAGGTCCTACACTGATTAGACCTGCGAGTATCTTTACCAACCAGACAAGCGACAACACACAATCCAAATTGAGACTTTAACCAAATTACGTTTCTGGTTATGAAAGAACATCAAACCAGCGCATAGCCGATTTGTAAAACCAATGACTAACTTGACAAAACGATAGAACTATTATTACACCCCTCTGCTGTAGTTGCCTATACCTTCAGCATTGTATGCACCACCTAGACAAGCAGGTGCATAACATGTAAATTATGCACCTCCAGGTGCATAACGAAAATAGGTCCGGCAGCTAAGCCTGATCACCGGAAGTCAAATTGTGTATTCATGTGCTGCCACTTCCGACGATGGAATCGTCGATCGTTCAGCTAATATCTGTGGAAAAACTAAATATAAAGATTCAAAATAAAAAGTTCTATCCAATAATGATATTTAAAAAAGTGATTTTGCTAAATTATATGCATGTAGACCCACCATGAACACTGATTCTAAAGTTAACCTAGGCAGTGCCAGGGTGCGCGTGTACCCAGCTGTTGTTTTGATTTTGCGAAGCTTACATCATCGCCCACTCGGTAAATCGTCGATCGTTTTCCCGATTTTCTCTTGAAATAATAAACCTAGGGCTTCAAAATGAAAAGTTCTACCGTATAATCACATTAAAAAATGTTTTTATGCTAAATTATATCGATGTAGACCCGCCATGAACAAAGATCCTATCATTTCACTAGCTAGCCACATTCGACGAATGAACTTGTTTGTTTACGTTTTATCGAGACTCTTATTATCGCCCACCCAGTAATAGTCGATCGTTATCGCTGTTTTCTTTCTAAATAAGATAGCTAAGAGTTCAAAATACATTTCTAACGAGGAATGAGATTTAAATCATTAATTCTCTAAAAACAAATCGATGTAAAATGGATATTACTATATGCTAAAATGATAAACAAAGCGCGGGCTTTTTGAGTAAGGCAGACGACACAAACATTGAAAACGAGTTCATTCCTGACAGTATGGCTGAGGAAAAAGCACGGTTCGACCTGGTCGATGACAGTTTTTTCGAAGCTGAGGAGATGGAAGGTTTCAACGAGATCATATTGTCACAAGAGGAATTAGAGGACATTTTGGGAGGTGATATTGAGCAAAATTACGAAGAAATCGAAAGAAATCAGCAAGAAATGGAAGAAAACCTAGTAGAAGTGAGGCAAACAGAGGCAGATGCACTGCAAGACTACGTGCGGGGTCAGAGAAACGAAAATACCAACAAGAAAACACGACAGGTATGTCCAAGTTAATTTATAATTATATTACTTATTTTAATAAAATACTCTAAGCGTATAGATAATTTCAAAACTGATTTATAAATAAAAGAGATTTATATTTAGTCCAATATTTAATTATTCAGGTGCATAGCCGATTCGTGGAATGGCTCGTTGAACAAAATGAAGATCAACAAATATTGGATATGCAACCAGAATATCTGAATGTTAAGATAGGCCTCTTCCTTATGTCATTAACCAAGAAGGATGGCTCCGACATGGAACCCGACTCTATAACCAGCTTCCATCGAGCAATCGACAGGTAAGGATATTTTGTATTTGCTGCAAAAAAGTCATTCTCCGTACATGTAATGCGTCTGCTAACAAAAGGTCATTCTCCGTACATAAAATCCATCGCGTTACCAAAAAGTCATTCTCCGTACATTATATAGGCAAAGGAACAGCTGCTCAGCTAAAAAAAAGCCTCTATAATTCAAAAATCGTTCATTTTAACATAATATTATTATTATTTTTTTTATTTTTTTACCAGATATTTACGTGAGAATAACTACGGTGAAAGTATCATCACAAGCGAAAAGTTCAGGTCGTCAAGGGACGTTTTGCACGCTAAGAGAAGAAATCTCAAGTCATTGGGTCTAGGCAACAAACCGAATAGGGCCGAAGCTATGTCAAACACCATGGTGGAAAAACTTTGGTCGGAGGGACAACTCGGATCTGCCACAGCTAAATCCTTACAAAATACGATATTCTACTTTTTAACACAAGGGTTTGGTTTCCGTGGTAGCCACGAGTCAAGGCAGCTCCAGTGGGGTGATGTTCAACTAATGACAGACGAAAATGGGAGAGATTATTTAACATTCAACGAGAAACTGAGCAAGACCAGAACCGGAGATGCTGCATCGGGGGCTAGGGCCTTCTCACCGAAAATATTCTCTACGGGTGGAGACCGATGTCCAGTTGAAATGTTTAAATTGTATAAGAGTCACAGACCTGAGTCAATGTTGCAGGCAAATTCGCCTTTCTATCTTTGCGTTAAAACCAAGCTAAATCCCGCCCAAACCGTTTGGTATGCCTCTATCCCTATGGGGAAAAATTCCATCGCGAAAATAGTGCCGAATATGGCTAAATCTTGCTCAATTCCAGGGAAGATTACGAACCATTCCCTTCGTAAAAACACTTGTCAAAACTTGATTGCATCGGGGGTCCCTCCAGTCCTTGTGGCCCAACTAACAGGCCACAAAAATGTCAATAGTTTGTCCAGCTATACAACTGCAAATATAGACCAACAAAGGGCAATGTCTGATATTATTACGGGGGCTTCTACTAACGAAAATGTCATCCCAACCATTGCCTATCCCGCTCGTGCCTTGCCTATTTCTCTACCGGTCGCCCTCCCTGGTCCCTCCGCCTCTGCCTCTAGCTCGGCTGGGTCCCCGTCGACAGCAGTCGTTAGGCAGAAACAGATGGTTCCTGCTGTCGAAAATCTTCTCCAGGCAACGAACGGAATGTTCAGCTCCGCCCAGATCCATGGCAATGTCAACTTAAACATAAATTATAACGTACATGCTATGTCTTCCCAGTTAAATGTTTCCCCAAAGGCGGCCATAAATTGAACACGTTTTAATATTGTTGGGGGTGTTGGACATTGTCATTGAATATCATCGACACCGGCTCTAAGCTGGTGAGGCCGGGTGACAGTCACCACGCTGCCTTTTGTTCGCAGTAATTTTTGTATATTATCGATGAAATACTCGATCAAACATGTTATATTATGTTGTCAGGAGAAGCTTATGGTTCTTTAACACCAAATAAATGCCTCCAACTGTTGAAATACCTTGTTGTTCCTTGCATTTCTTAACACGAGTGAGTAATCCAATATCGAAAAAGCACATGTTCACTGACAGTGACAAGATCAAAAGTAGGTCGCCGAGAGAGGGACTATTTTCTGCGCCTCGACTAATTCCTGTACAAAATGGCTAAACACCTTAATGATTAGTTCCTAGATTTATTCATATTTCTTATTAATAAAAAAGAAAAAGAAACGTAATAAGTTTAAAGCAAATGTTCAATGACAGTCGAAAGTTCAGAAGTAGGTCGCCGCATCGGAGGGATTATTTTCTTGAAGAGGCGCAAAAAGGCATACAAAATGGCTGAACACGGTAGGGAGGCTTCCTTCTGATTTATTTCTATTTCTTATTAATAAAAAAATGAAATAAAAAGGGATGTAATAAATATGGAACGAACTTGCTAGGTTGTACATGCAGTCTTATGCACCTCGAGCCTCCGACGAAAGGATTCTCGGGCTAAAGCCCTCGAATCTTTCGTCGTCGGCTCTCGGTGCATAACGACTGCATGTACGCCCTAGCAAGTTCATTCCATCAATGTCTCACACCAGTTCAACCAGAATAAAACCGCTGCCATTTATGCACAGGGATATACGTGACTGACTGGAAACTTGGATACATTGTTATCAGAAGGAGTGCCGTCATATACCAATTTGACATATTAAAGATTACATTATATTGTATTGCCGTTTTGTAGTGACTATCATTGAGACATGTATTGCCTCATTTCGTATATCTTGTATAGAAGTGAACGCTGCATAATGTTTATTTTTCTAGTAGTATTAGTAGTTAGTAGTACTTAATGAAATATGTGTGGAACGTGGAAGATAATATTATCTATATGATGAAATGTTTCCATAAAATCCATAAACATAAACGTTGTCCAGCTTTCATGAATACCATGCTACCACGAGGGCCGATGGTTGTACCAGATAAACCGAATACTGCTCGATCTGTCCTTATGATTATAAATGGATATTTTGATCGCTATATGCAGGAGAGATGTAAAGTAATATTCATATCTATACACTCTAGGTCAAAACCCTCAGATCAGCTAAGAATGGTATGTCAGCCTACCTCGGTAATCTTAATGGAATTATAATGACTCTTTGCGGTTTGAGGCGAGAGGCTTTTCCTTGGTTTGAAGGGACTTTCTCAAGTTTGGGCCTAGACTGTATACTCATATTTGTCTTATCAGTGAGGGCTGAGAATAGCAATGGAAATTTGTAATACTGTCTGCGGAATAAATATATCTTAAACTCAATTAAAAGCTATTACAAAATCCAGGACGAACCCTAGTCGCTGGAGTTCTACGGACGAACTTAGGAGCTCGGGAAGGACCCGGATGAGTGTTAAAGTAGTTACTGAGCAGCTCGTGGTGTGAGGGGGTGATGTGGTCACTCGAGTGGTCAGTTCCCACTATAGCTGTGGTTGACCAGTGGGTGGCAACATGGCTGGACGGACGCGGTGACGTAGTAGCGGAAGTAAGCGGCGCTGGTCACTTTGATCTCGTTCACAGGTTGTCATAGCAACAGGTGGAATAAATATCCGAGCTGCTCAACCGGAAATAGGCCAGTGGTTCCGGTAGCGGCCGCTTGGGATTGTGGGTTTGCTTGTTGTTGCTGTGAATTTCTTACGAGTTTTTAAGTGTTGGAAATGGTTTAAATGTGCGATTGAGAAGATTTATATTGCTCTAAGCATAACATCCTGGTTTCTCTGTTCCTTCCGCAGTTCTTTTAGGTGGGAAGATTGAATGATATGTGATGTGCTTCAGGGAAATGAGTCACAAGTCGCAAAAAATGGATTTTGAGATATATAATACCATCATATTTGAAAAGACGACATCATGCCGATTCCAATGATAGTAAACAGTAAGACATCTATTAAGTATTTCTATATTTTAAGTTTGATATTTTTGTATCTTTTTAAAAGTTAAGCAATATTTCTTGGTGGGCAATTATCAGTAAAGTAACTAAATATACTCCATACGAAGACCTTCAAAACTCAAGGATATATTCAATACAGTGTCCTGATATTTGGGACATCGATTCATATGACACAAGTTAAAGGTGCTAAACCTTCCAAAAACCAGAACATTCTAAAAAAAAGAAAGATCTTTTGAATAAAACACTTGGAAAAATATCAATTTTGCGACGTGTGACTCATTTTCCTGTAACACATAACATATGAAGTAGGACAAATTAGTAGTTCAAAATGAAAATAGTGTGATATGTGGAAATTATGAGAGAGATTCAGGAAGTTAACAATGAATAGAAAATATTTAGACAAGGAAATAAGTACAAATAAGGTGTCAATATTTTAGTGAATCTGTTACCATTCTAAAAGCCACGTTGGCAGCGTATAAGAATATAAAGGAAGAAAAAAGCAAATCCTCCAACATTTTGGAGGATTTCACAAGTAGGATTATTTTGGAGACCCACCGAAATCCTTTCCTCTGGTGGCTTCACTTATTGTCGCTCACTGGCGACCGTTTTCTCTCGGTCGATTCTACACATCTACAAATTGTACAATAAATATAAACATAAAACAGCAGCAGCATATTGATACATTCAGTCCTATGAATTACAATATGAGTAAGATTTATTTTCTCGTAATAGCTGAGAATTCAGCTTTAATTTATGAGTCAGAAGTGGGATATTTATGGTATTCTGACAATGTGGTCAGCCTAAGATAGTTTGAGATGCCACTTGGTGCTTCTAACAACGAGAGGACATTCCAGGGGCGGGACTAACCCCCTTTACTAGCATCAGTCTAAAGTGACACCTCCAGCTATTTTCATTTCATCGCATTTCTTTACCTCGCACAAGAAAGTTACATTTGGGAACTGCATGCAGTTCATATGCTGTCTCTTTTCGCAATGGATTTGCCATCACATCCTAACAGATAAGCAAGCATCTTAATTTTTCAATTTGAAATAGGGGGATTTTTATTTTGCAACCAACTTAAGAATGGCTGTTGTTAATTTCTTGTTTCTCCAAACAATATCTGTCGACAATTGTTGTATATAGCAACTACATGGTTAAAATTATCGGGATTGTTGGTGAATAAATTGATTATAGCTTAGGTTCTAAGATCGAAGACCTCCGGGAAAACGTACTTATCTCTTTATTTCGTATATGTCAATATCAAATTTCACAATTGATTGATTGAATTCATTGAATTCTTTATTTTATCTCAATTTTACAAAAGAGAGAAAACACACACTTCAATGCCTTTCTGAATATCATATATGACATTCTGTTTTTCCCGTGTATACAGGCCTATATGTCTGAATACTCTAGGATTAATCACATTTTTAAAAAAGTGTATGAATAATTTTCTTTAAATTATTCGTTTTTAACATCTTATCCAGGCTGTGAGGTATATCGTTCACGAGATAAGACTCATGGGTATCAGTGTAAAGACCTCCAGTGCCTCACCCTTCTCTGGCCACCCTGGTACGGAGCCCCCAGCCCCTACCCGCCCGCCCCCAAGCCCCCCAGGCCACACTTCAGTATAACAATGGACGCGGGAGGAGGTGCAAACTATAGCTCTAACCGTCCTAACATGACCCGAGAATAGTATTATCACCATTATAATTCATCAATTACATGTACAATACAAAATAGGGTGATCAGTCTAGCTCACAGCCTCTCAGATCATTTAAGAAGTCAGTGGTTGGACGCTTACTGCGCTAATGACCTTCCCAGCCCTGGGGTTGGCATTCTAATGGCATTTTGCGGTTTGGAGCGAGAGGCTTTCCCTCAGGAGGGATACTCTCAACTCTAGACTGTGACTTAATAACTTCTACATCATTTGGGGAAATGAAGTCCCCTACAAAACCAGGGCAAGAACTTTGTGTAAATCCCCGACCCCAAGGGGCACATTTGTCGCTTTACTTTTGCATATTAAAAGATATAAATGCTGACGGACATGCCTCTACCCTGGGCCACCTCAATAAGGGAAAGTCCCGTCTGGGTGGTAATCCCCTTACCATCCCCCATTACCCCCGGAGTACGGGGTGGGGTTAATATTTTGATTTTAAGAATAGGTAAATTATAAGGCCCCAAAAAATAGGTGTGTAACAGTGTTTCCGATTTATCTGGCTGAAAATTAGGTAGGAGGGGGGGTAACATTTTTTTTCTTTTTTCTTGTTGAAACCACCTCCCAGGAACTGAAAAAAAAATGTCTATTTCATAACAACAGTGGGAAATTAAGCATGGGAAATGTGCTTTTTGACAGTTCCGGGTTGGGAAAACCCGTTTTCCTGTTTTTACTGCTTTCTTTGGAATGGTTTTCTGGCCAGGGCCTCGATCTATGATAGTTGAGTGCATAGTTTAGAAATGTTGACAACATATTGTAAATCCATTAGGCACTTACAGCCACATCGAGTATATAGAATATCACTTAAATCTCGCTACCATCGCCTCCCATCCCGCTCACCTCAGAGTAACTCTCTCTCACACACACACTTCCCCTTGCCTGCAGGCTGTATGGCTTTTGTTTCTACAGTGAATCATTCGTAGAGTAAATAAGTTAAATTATAGATATGGTTTTATTTTATTTTATATATATATGGCTTTTGTTTTATACTGTGAATCATTCCCCGAATAAATACGTTAAATTATAGATATGCTTTTATTTAATTATACATATATATATGACTTTTGTTTGGTAAAAGTTAAATTTGAATATGATTTATTCATTGTATTCAGAGAAGCATTACAACAGTATCATTATATTGTTCTCATCCTGTTCTGTTCTGATGGCGAATATATGGATGGGCTGAAAAGTGTTTATTAGGTCGAGAGAAGTTTAACATTAATAGTTACAAAAATGTTGGAAAAACAAAAGCGAATTTTCGACAGAACACAAATGTTGATGCATCGCCTATATCATATTTTTGCGCTACAACTTCCTAGACAATGTCGAAGTGTAGATTGTCCTTGTAACATATGTTATATTATGTATAAATTTATAATTACATAGATGCAAATTATTGTTGTCAAAGCTAACTGAAGAATACGACTGTAGGCTGGTGCTTCTGAAATGCTTCATTCTGTTTATATTTTTTCTTAAATTTGATAAGACATTCCTGGAAAAGTATCCATATTGAATAGATCCGATAATAGTATTCAGAAACGCTTTATTTATGGGACAGCGTCTTCTCTGGTACTTTCAGCAAGAATATTGTGCTATTTACAAAGTTTACTGGAACAAAATGTGAAGAAGAAGAAATAGTTAATGCGTCTGATTACACATATCCAAATTTCTGCTCCATTTATAAACTGTAGATTTCTAGCGCTGTGATGATATTGGATAGCTCACTGTCTAACGCTAATAGGTCGTTACAATGTATTTAAACCATTAGAAATATTGTTTCAGATGCACTGAATGGTGAATAATAGTCACTGATATCTCCCATGTGGCCCATGGTTCATGCTGGGGAGACCTTAAAGCTTGCACGTGTAGTTGAGGGTATCCCCCGTGGGCCTAATTGATACATTTAAGGGCATATTTGGCGGGTAATGATAACAGAAACCGAGGAACTGCATGGTCAGTATATATACAAGTGGGAATACAATTTGGATGTTTCTATTTGCTAAAACATTTCCCCCGGCTTGATTCTTTCTAAATGTGAAACATGATTAGCCTCATCGATGATCTTGAAAAGGGAAATTTTGAAAAAATAACATATAAGGTGTTCCAATAAATGAATTATCAACCAAGTTGTATAGATATACGTTAAAATTACTCGGAGCTTGGAAAACTTGCATGTGCCTATTTCCTATTTGGAATGCTGACCTTTTTTCTCCCCCATCTTCTCATTTTTCCTCTTCTTCTCCTCTTTGCTTTCCCCTCCCTCTTCCCCTCTTCCTTTCCTTTCCGCTCCCCTCTTTCCCTTCCGTTTCCCTCCACTCTTTCCCTCCCATCCCCTCCCCTCTTTCCTTTCCCTCCCCTCTTTTCTGTCCCCTCCCCTCTTTCATTTTACCCTTCCCCTCCTCTTTCCCTCCCCTCGTTCCTTGTTCTTCCCTCTTTCCTCCACCTCCCCTCTTTTGTATCCCTACCCTCATAACTCCCCCCTCCCCCTTGCCTGTTTCCTGTCTCCCCCCTCCCCTCCTCCGTCCCCCCCCCCCCTTCCCTCGTTCCTACCTCTCCCCTCTTTTGTATCCCTACCCTTTTCCCTCCCCCTGCCCTGTTTCCCTGCCCTTTTCCCCTCCCCTCTTTTCCTCCCCTCCCCTCCTCCCTTTCCCTCCCCCACCTGTCCCCTACTTATCTATCAGTAAGCATACAGTAGTGTCTAGTCATGGAACCGACAGAAAGATAACATACTCACAGAATCCCAGTGTCTCAGATAATAAAGGTGCGTGAGTACTACACATAATTATGTGTGTTTGTATGTATGTAGGTGCATGTGTGTTTTCAATCAAATCATGTGTATGTATTATGTACGTATGAATATCCCACATGCATCGTTTGAATGTGAATTTCGTTGAATAAGAACCAGTCTGGAAAAAATATGTCTGTTATATAAATTATGAGAAATTCAAAAACAATGCATCAACGCATATATGTCGTGTAATTCAGAAAGTAAAGCTATTTCAATATTTATAATCTAATCTATTGTTAAAGGTAAATAAATAAAAGCCCATGGAACCTCAATGAAGATCTATGTTGATTTATAACCATAACCTCCAGTATTATAAGGGTTTGATTATTTCTATATTGAACAATGACAACATACAAAAAATGGATACTGCTGGTTTACTGGGTCTACAAACTGTAATTTTAGAAGTAATTCCTCTTTCTCTAAGCTGTAATATAGGTCGGCAATACTGGTCACATATTAGAATTGTTCAGATTTCGATGATTTCATCTGCTGAATTTGAACTTGCCCCTCCTAGTGTTTCCTGTTCATATGTCAGTATCTAGAACGTAGCAAAGGGGATCACCCTCTCTATTGTGACAAGGAATTAAAATATCTTACATGTTTGAAATCCACATCCTCCTTTACGATTTCCCTGGGGGACTAAGACATTTTATCATTCACTGTGATCTCCCTAGGAATAAAAACACACATCATACATATATAGAGAAAATTATAGGACCAATGCATCAAGCAAGATGCAAAACAAACGAAAGAAACTTCAGCAATATGATAAAAATATTAGATGGATATCTGTTTATTATAGCTTAGGTAGGCATCAATCTTGCTGTGAAATAAAGTGTCAAGTTGTGTGTTCATCCATGCCTGAAGATAAGACAAACCCTTGCTAACAAACGTGTAACCCCCGCAGGGTACAAGAAGGGGTCACTTCCCCGCTTGAGACTACATAGAGTAGACTCTAGTTATGGAGTCATGATATATTTGCCCGTTTTTTAGACTTATTTTGCCAAAAAATGGTTATGCTTATAGCTTAACTATTGGAGTAAGTTCTATCTTATTCTATCGATCTATCTGTCTATTGAATTATTTAGTCATTATAATTCTCTTATTATACCTTTATATCTATTATTTATTTATTTATTTATTTGACAAATAATATATAACCTACCTGCAGAAATCCAACCACTATATGGTGCACATATGTCAATACCATATGTCTGATATGCTTGATAACTAAAAGGTGAAAATGAGGACTATTTGTCAGGTCCAGAAGGCAGTTTTGGATCCCTAAGTTTTAGGGGTCATTAATATTTTTAGCCTTAGTCTTAGCCTTATGGTTAAGCTTATCGCTGGATGTGGAATTAAGGAATGTGACCTTCTGGACAGGACTGAGACGAAAATATGAACAATGTTGTTCACAGATGTACACTAACACTCTAGGCTCACAGCCTCTCAGATCAGATAAGAATGGTATGTCGGTGATTGGATGCCTACTGCGCTAATGGCTCTCCTGGCCCCTGAATAGGCGGCTTAATTGGGATTAGTTTGCGGTTTAGACCAAAAGGTTTTTCCTCGGTTTGGAGGGACTCTCTCAACTCTGAGCCTTTAGAAGCTAGCTGCTAGGAAAAGTTGAAAATAAAGACTATGTAAAAACTCTATTGGTGCGGAAATTCTGGGTAGATTTGAGTAAGGATGGACATCTATAAAACTATATGGTTGGCTTAGTTGTATTGTTTCTATTATATAAATGTTGCTTCTTAAATGCTTGGTTGTTGAATTACTACTTAAATGTATGCGATTTATCTCGTCAATCTACTAAATCTGTTAATATATTTTACATTGTATACTATTGTAAAACTATTTTCTCAGATCAATTGAAACAATCGACATATATGTCGAAATATCGAGCTGAATCAATGATGATGACAATAATTAATTCTTTAATATATAGGCTAGGTGAGCATTTGGAATATTGAGCGAGTAGCTAAACACGAAAACGGAATTTACTGAATAGATTTGAATTTTAAATAGAATAATATGGCAATAGGGGTTATCAGAAGAATTCATAAGCATCAACAGCTTTTTTCCCCAAACATCGTTTAGGATTTTCGTTTGTAAATTGATATTTGATTTTTATGTTAAATAATCAAAGTTATGTGCTGCACATGTTCGTCCATCTCGAATTACAAAAGATTGTTACTTTATATATGATATTGGAGGTTTGGCAAAAAGGTCATCGACACTTCTCCGGTGAAGTGCAAGATATCGTGGGTTATGTTATTTCTAAAGGTCTACTTACTGAGGTAGATAACCCCTCTCTGTATACTTATAGGTGAGTTTTGATACCAGTAATATATAAAGACGTATCGGAATATATTAAATTTAATCACCTAAGATATTCATTTACTCCTCCCATCTCGAAGAGATTCCAACTATAAACAATTAATCGAGTTAAAATGACACCTCTTCATCATATATATATGGTCTACTGGAACGCCATCTAATTTATTCCAATAAATGGAATATGAACCACGCTGTATACTTTAATATTTCTTGGGGGTTGGTTGTAACCTTTGTTTGCCTATTTGGAAGGCTGACCCATCGGAGGGGGGGGGGGTGGAGTAGAGAGGGAAGAGATAAGGAGGAGGGGGTGGGGGTGGTAGTCGGAAGACCAGAGGCAATAAGTGCCAGAGGGGACACAATAGGTAAATCAATATACTCGCGTTCTCACGGTCTCAGCTCCTCTTGTCATGATTTAAAGCATCATTAAAGTTATCTTAATTATTCTCATGTAATTACCATAATTACATACGCCCTAACCAAAGTCAGGGTTAACAAGGATCCATCAGAAAAAGAGCAAGCTTTACAGTGATTATACGTTTGATTTCCTGCATCGGCTGGTATCTTTTATACAGTGTACATCAATTAGTAAATTCACTTTGGTGGCAATTACACTGAGTATATAGACAGCACACGTCCACAACCCATTCATTGAAGTTTAAAGGAAACTTGAAAGAATGTGTGGACCACGCGATCCTGACGCAACTATTAAAAACAGTATTAAAGATAATCCAACATTTTCTAAGATATAGAATAAACTTGTATTCTATTATATATGCAACTCATTTGATTTTCAGTTCCGTGGCAAATTTTTTAACAATATCCCATGCAAAGGTATCCCGCCTCCACCTTTCTAACATTCGTTAGTGTTATCTTAAGTAACAATTATCACAGATACTATGAATTATACAAATGTTTAAACTTTCTGGCCCACCTGGAAGACCTGTTAACAGAGGGTGCCAGCCGTATTTCTGTATATTGATGTTTTATGGAAATAAAAACGATTATGTATACATATACATCGCCCTTTCTAACAAGTTTATAGCTTCTATCTTAGAGAAAGAGGAATTACTCCAAACTTCTATTAACATTCCTGTCGCCCAACTCCCCCTCCACCCATCCTCCCCTAAGAAACCTATACCCCTAAACCTGCTAACCACTCTTTCTGCCTGTAACTGCACACACATGCTGATATACCTTAATTAAGGACCACACAATCCCATAATAACCTCATTAAGAGACCCTACTCCAGGGCCAGGAAAGCCATTAGCGCAGTAGGCGTCCAATAACTGGCATACCAATCTTATCTGATAGGCTCTGAGCTTGGAATGAATCAACTGAAATCGATCTGTCATCAAACTGGCGGAAGTACAGATCGAGAAAAAAAATAAAAGACAGTTTCCCACCACTTCAGCAGATCACCAACTATACACCCAGTTGCCACTGGTCGGAGCCAGAGGGCGCTACCATGGCTACGGACGCTCCCTCTGGTAGCGATATCCACTCACCCATCTCATTATTTAACCGCTACTCAGTGGTCAATGTCACTTCCGGTTTGACGCCCCCCAATGCGCATGTGCAGCGTAGCAAGAGGTGATTGATTAACTTTATCTCAGGCCGACCTGTGTGCCTCTCCCCCGGTGCCGAATACAAACACACAAATTAGGGGACAGCCCCTGCGGCACATCGGGAACACCCCGTGGCTGATCATGAACTCTCAGGACATTTATTATCAGGAGTCGAGGGCAAAGACAAACTGTCTAGCTGTATATGTATGAATCATAACGGTTCTAATGGTGAGACAAAAGCAATTTAAATTAATAAAGCTTTTGCTATCGTTCTAATTCAATTTAATTTCTTGAACTCAAGTGATATTTTGAAGTATATGATTGATTCGATGGCTATTCTTGACGGAAAACAGACTGAACATGATAAAAAATGATTGATTTAAGAACCATAACAGCTGAAGGGTTAGTCACCAAACTATTTACTTCCTTTCTGGTGCATTGCCAATTAAATATTTTGTTAATTATTATAGTGCCAATGACTTCACCCTTTGAGGGAAAGACCGGAAATATTAATGAATACCGGGTATATCTGAGTATATTTGGTGTCACGTTGATTTATAGTATATCAGTTCTGTTATGTTAAACTGCATTTTTAAGCTCATTTTTGTCTTAAATGTATGTTATTTGAGAGGATTGTTGAAGGCGAATTGTACATTTTCTGAAAATCTGACGGGAGCGAGTTATGTTGGCATTTGTTTAGGTTTATTCGCGATCCTTGCGCGTTTCGCCTTGTCAGTGGCTTTGTCAGAGGATCTGAATATTCTGCATTATTGTTGAACAAACCCTATTGTGCACCCAGCGCAGGAACCAGGTGAAAAGCAGACAACTTATGCCTGATCCTCGTGAAGTTGAGAGGGCAGAGGTCACTCATTTGTCTATTCCTGCTTAAATACTATAGAAAATCTCTATTTGACATTCTGTAGTGTAGATTATCATTGATTTTTACTTAACTTGACGTAACTTTTGTGTGTTATATTGTTTTTTATCCTTCTGGACTTCTTGTCCAATGATTCGAATGTGATTTAAACTACAGCTAAAATTTCCACCGTCTGCCGGCTCAGGGATTGGAAGGAAGACCACCAGTAGGTGAACCGATGAGCCATACTGTTAAAATTAGTTTGATTGATCCTGATGTAGTGCTCTAATCTTATCTCTTCTCATAGGCAATTGGACTAACATATGTAGAGAAATATATTAGGTATAAATGGAGCGATGTTCACCATACCTGTACGACCGCTTGAATGTAGAGACATGTAGAGGAGATGATTTGTTTAAATGCCTACACAATATTTCATGTGCCTTCATGGAAATCTTGCTGCATTGGTGTATTTCTCTTGTGATATTTCAGGTGCATGTCGGTAGTAAGTTTCAATGGTCCCTAAATTAAAAATAACACAAAGATATTCTCGAGCATGTTGGAAGACATGACTGATCATGTCAGGTACATTTTTTGCACCTCATTGTTTAAAGTTTGATAATTCAAAGGTTATTGCATATTAATATTGTATTGGTACGACAGAAAGTTTAACAAAATTAATGATGTAAAAAATGTTAAAAGCAAGGGTAGTCAGCCATGTTTCTAATTTTCTTAGTACTTTTTCAATAAATGATACCTGAACATAATTTATGTTGTCCAATTATTTTTGACAAATTCTTTATTAGGGGACATGTTCTAGTGTTACGCTGCACCCCGAATCTTAATTAACAAATTATATCAGGTAGTGGGTGTTTGGGTCACACAATTCATTAATTAATAATGAATTTAATAATGAGTATATTATATAGTAGGAAACGAATAATGTGGTTAATAGTGAGATGGGGTTGTGGTTAATGTAAATGGACTTTCGAGAGTATTCAATTATGATTCATTTAAAAAATATAACCTTCATTTGAGTCAAATTTCGTAACATTGATCGATACCAAATCCAATTTATCCATCGTTGCCAGAGGTTAACATTCCATTGCCTGCAATCAGTGTACACATATATGGGTGAAGACGTCAGAAAGTGTACAATCGACAGCTCTACACACTTAGTAAATTCTGCCTAATTAGGCTAAAAATGATAAACACTATAAACTACATCTGAGCATAGATTGTGTTCATTCAAAATATCTGTTCGTTCAGGTTGAACTGTATTTTGTACAACATTTTTATCTGAAATTTGGGTTATTTCAGTGTTTTGTTGAAGTCGAACTGTACATTTTCCGGTGATTTTACCCGTATAAATTATTAAACATTTGAACTCTTATTTAATTCGCAGACATTTCCAGTAGACAAGATTTATGTACACACGACCGTATCTGAGACTATGACAGGGCGGTAATCTTATCACTGGCACTACATGACGGGTCTGAATGATGGTTGAAGTATATGTATCAAGAGGATTGTATAAGCAGACAGACATGGTGGAATCTGTAATATATCATCATAAGCACATATCAAAGTAACTTTTTGGAGAGGGAAGAAGGGTGGGGTGTTGGGGGAGGGGGGGGGGGCTGAGCAATGGACGCTGGTGGATCAAATATCTCATAGTCATTTATTTTATTTGAAATGTATTTCATTTAGGCTGTGATTTACACAAGGTGTTATTTTCACCAAAACCTGAGGCATTTTAAATGGTATTAAATTGCATGGGGGTCATGTTAAGTCGCTGCCGCACCCCCCTCCCCCCCCCCCCCCTTCACCCCACCCCACCCCCACCCGGGAGAGACAGAAGTAGACTGCATGGTAACTGCATGGCAAAAACGTGGACACGAAGAAATGGCTAAAGTCATCGGTAAATGTACAATCGGCAGCTTTGTACATGAATAAAATTCTGCTGAAAATTCTGCTGATAAATATTAGGTATATCTGAGTATATTTGGTATTGCGTTGATTAAAACGATCTGTTGTGTCATGTTGAACCGTATCCTGAAGCTCATTTTCGTCTTGAATTTGGGCTATTTGAGAAGATTGGTGAAGGACAATTGTACATTCTCTGAAGATATAACCCATTTAATGATAAAATAGTAGTTTACACACACTTACATTACTGACGAGTAAAGGCCTTGTAATGCAAGCAAGCACTGGAGATAAATGAAGGTGGCACTTGAGACAATTGTCCGTGTCAAGTTGACTTCATTTTACAAGTGATAAAAAGTATCAAAGGATACCGGATATGGCCTCATAGATCAATGCCAACAAAAAAGGACTTGGAATTGAATTAGTTTTAATTATAAAATTAATTTTAATATTATCGGCAATGTGGAAGAATATCTGTATTTTGGTAAAGATGCATTCTGCATGCTATTTATATGACAAAACGAATGTCGCCCCCCGGCGACCATTTTCTATCGGTCGATTCGATTCCAAATTCTTGTATAAGCATATAATAGGGGACTTGCATAGCCGCCATTTTGAATTTTGATTCGCATGGAATTATGGGACTAACGGTACAGTCTAAAATCTATAGAAAACATGCTATGTTCAGCATAGAATATTTATCAATGCTGTATTGTCAATATCCATGTTTTATACATGTTTTCATGACCCAAGTCCCCATCTTTCCCATCATGCCTTTGGTTTTCATAGATCATTTATATAAGCTCAGATATTGGTGAAAACATTCTTGCAATTTTCGATAAAAATGTTGCCAGATATTTGTAAGTCGGATTTCAACAAAATCCGTCCCAGGATACACTGCAGTAGACATGCGCAGTGAGACATGCAAATCCCCTATTGTAGCGAAATATTGATAGTTTCAGTCCTTTTATTATATGAGTAAATTTGGTAAGATGTGTTTGCGTAATGGCTGAGGATACTGGAGCTACTCAGTCTAGGCTCAGAGTTGATAGAGTCCCTCCAAACTGAGGGAAAGCCTCTCGCTCCTAACCACAAAATCATGCCAATATTAAAATCCCAATAGGATGCAGTAGGCGTCCAATCACCGACGTACCATTCTTATCTGATCCGAGAGGGCCTAGACTGTACTGCCAAAATAAGAAACTGACTAAACACAATTGCTGAACCTGCATCTTTATGGAATACCTAAAGGTTATAGAAGATTACCTAAATTGCTAGAAGAAGAATAGCATCAGCATCAACCATTAATGTGTCTATGTATATATAGATACCACAAAGATATATAAAATACCCTTCAACAATGTATTTATTGTATATTAGTGAATATCCGTGATAATATAATTCAGGGCACGACGAAAAACAGTTCCTGAAGCCGAAAACTGTAAAAAATAAAATGCCTGAATAGAAATTCTCGTTTTAAAATAAAAACTAAATTGGTAGAGGAAGAGACAATACAATAAAAACTAATGAAATCTAATAAAAAGGGAATGAGGTTTTGCAATGCAGGGTTGGAAATGGGCTGACATATTAACGTAGCATGGAATTTATACCCGAAATTAATGGGTTTTTAGTGTGACTTCATTGGCCGCACAAACATTTTTCCCGACCTTGTATTGTGCTTTTTATCGGATTTTTGCTCTATCGGCCATGGAAATAAGGCAAATAAGATTTTAATAGGTTTAGGTTTCCATTTCAAAGCAGCTGAAAACTACATAGGGAGATGGTAAGTTTTGTGAGAGATACTAACGTTTGAGGGAGATGATAACTTTCTTTTATAGAAAACCACCGTTCAGGAACTGTAATAAAATAGTTATTGTGTAATAATAATGGTTTTCATAATTATAAATGTTTGGTTTTGGTGTGTTTAATTGTCTTTTTCTTTTCTTTTCTTTCTTTCTTTTTGTTTTTTGGGGGGTGGGCAAGGCAAATGCTGCCATTACTAAAAGTCACCTATTATCAGTGCATTGACCTATAGTTTAAAAGGAGGAGTAGCTGTTATCTATAAGGGGTGAGACCTGTATACCTGGGTGGGGTAGAATCCCTCCCCACCTCGTGTACACCAGATAAGAACACTCTCACTAGTACTGATACCAACCACCACAAGAGTAGATCTACCTGCAGAGGTTGAGGAGGCCAACTACTTGTTGTCTCCAAGATGTCATTATTTCTCCATTAAAGATCAGACAGTTCAATGGTGGATAGCATGTGATTGACAGATTGGTGCATATCCATCGTGTCCCCAGACAAAACATCGCATAGTCTTTGATCGGCTGTCGGTATATAAAGAGATTACTCAACTAATCATTTGGTGGTCAAGTGACAGTTAATGGAATGTATTTGTGATGTGTTACAGGAAAATGAGTCACAAGTCGCAAAATTGATATTTTATTTTCAAGACACTGTATTAAATATATCCATGCATATCTAAGGCCATCGTATAGAGTATATTTAGCTACTTTACTAGTCAATTACCCAGAAATCTTGCAAACCTTTTTTCTAAAATGATAATATCAAACTTAAAATATAGAAATACCTCTTAGATGTCCTTTCTGTTTACCATCATTAGAATCCGCTTGGCCCAAAGTTGAGAGTCCCTTAATTCACATCGCTGTTAGTATTTTGTTTTCAGTTGCTCGAATTTACTAGCATTGTGTATAATCAATTACTAATATTGTGTATATTCAATTAATAATACAATTCATAATATTCTGTATAATCAATTCATAATATTCTGTATCATCAATTCATAATATTATGTATAATCAACTAATAATATTATGTATAATCAATTCATAATATTCAAAATCCAAAAGATTTTCCTTCACTGTCAGCTACATGATAACTGGTGCGCTAATGGCTTTCCTGGCCCTGGAGCAGGCGTCTTAATAGGATTATAATGGTAGTTTGCGGTCTTAATGGGATTAAAATGACATTTTGCTCTTTGGTGCTAGAGGCTTTCCCTCAATTTGGAGGGACTTCCTCAACTCTGAGCCTACACGATACAATACCCATCCCAATCCCCATCCCCACCCCCACCCCACCCCCCACAAGTACCACTCTGTCATTCACTTCAGTCATTTATGAATGAAATGTATGTAATATGATGTTTCTTCTTTCAGTTGAAAAAAAAACTAGGTGAAGTAGTTAACCCGGACACGGACACGTGCTTCACCTACTGGCAAAGTTGATCCGATATTGAGAAAAATTGACCTGATTACAGAAAGATTATTGATTATTGATTACGAAATAATACAGTCCTTTGTGCTGTACCATCCGTCCCATTCATATGTTCATACAATTGTTTGAGATGTCTGACTCAGGCTGGTACATTAAAACTTTTATTTCATTTCATTAAAGGCCAATACTATAATCTTTTTCTTAAAAAAAAGGTTTTATTTAGATTGGAGCGTACACTTCTAAAAATAAAGACTACTCTGCGTCCCTTCATGTTTTGTAGGGTTTTTTTTAAATAATATTTTCTTTATTTCTTTCAACTTCTACACCTACACATAGGAAATGAAATGTCCTGCGACAACAGAAAAAGGGAATAAAATGAATCTTGAAACATATTTCACTCCTGATGTTATACATTTTAATACATACATTTTGCTACCTGCATGGTTGATCCACTTCTGATCTCTATGAACAAAAACCGGAATTATATGTAATCGATCTATACCTGAACATAACCTCCTTGACAAAGGATATGTAATTAACACACTTCACTTTCAAAATAACAATCTTTCAATAATTTAATAATAGAAAGCGTATCTGTCATGGATTTTTTTTCGTGCGTTGAAAGGGTCTACTGTGTTTAGCTAATTTTTTTTTTTCTTTTTTTTTTTTTTAAATTTAGCTAATTTATTTTTCTGGGGCGAAATCTTAGATTCCACGCATTTATTGGACATTATGATCACTTAATTACATCCCAATGAACAGCACTTGTTGGAGCATTTTTCATCTTCAATAACATATGTACTGATTCTTTGGGATCAAGATGTCACAGTGAATATTCCATATTAAAATGTGGAAGTCCCATATGGGTAAATTCGGGGGTCTGCCAGCCATTCTTTTCTCTGCAACCAACCATACAGGATACAGGAAAAGACACTCTCAACAGCTTTTCTTCTATCATTTCCAATGGCGGATGAATTACCAAGAAAGAGGGCAAAGTATGCTGCTAAGTTCAATGTGGATTGGGAGAATGAGTTTGATGGAATAACCAGTTAATTTGAATAAAGTGGATATGGAAACAGTTTTCTAAGTTCTATAAAACTCTTTTTCTCATTTTTAGGATAAATATGTTCTTTGTATGACAGCCTACATTCCCAACCAATTAAAGAGATGGCCAGTATGGTTTCAGATTGTTGGAATATGATGTAAAAACGACTCTAGAATGCACCATTTCACTCCTAGTTTTAACAGGAATTCTGCCACTACCCAAAAGCGGGAGATCGTACGTTTTCAACCTCGTCCAACCTGACAGCTCTGGTGGTTCTTTCAGGTAGTACTAACCTACTACTATAGTAGACTTCTTTCTGATAGACGATTCTGTCCCTTCCCCTGCAAATTGCAACTCTTTCCAAAATGGAACGTGGGTGAAGTTATCTGAAAATATGCAATCGGCAGCGCTAAATGTTTTTTAACTCTGTTAAATTAGACTGAAATTAAATTAGAATGATGATGAATGTAAGGCATATCTGTGTATATTTGACATTGGGTTGATTAAAAAAGATGTTTGGTAACGTTGAATTGTAGCCAATTTTGAACCTCATAATTTGTCTTTAATTTGAGTTGTTTGAGAGAATTGATGGAAGAAAATAGGACATTTCTTGGACACTTGGACACAGAAAACGTACAATCGGCAACTTTACACTTTATAAATTCTGTTTAATTCGACTAAAAATACTAGGTAGGCCTATATCTTAGTATATTTTGTATTGCCTTGAATCAAAGAATCTCTTCGGTTATGTTGAATTGTATTTTGAACCTCTTTTTTGTCTTAAATGGACGAACTGTACATTTTCTTGTGATTTAATTCACACATAATTATAGGCTATATGCTAATATTTCCTGTTCTAAAATCTGTTTAGATAAATCCTCATCTTCCGTTATTCGGTCTAGGAATGGAACATCCGGCCCCTCCCCTCATATTCGTTCCTCATTTTATCTTTATAAAGGTCAGATCTTTAAAAAATGTACAATCTGCAGATTTACACATTTAGTAAATTCTGCTAAATTAGACTGAAAAATGGTCAATACTCGGTACATCTGAATATATTTGATATTGCCTTGAGTCAAACAATCTGTTGGGCTAAGTTGAACCAAATTTTCACCATTATTTTTGTTTGAAATTTGAGTTATTTGCGACAATTGGAGAAGGCGAATTGTACAGATTCTGGCGATTTTATCCATTTGAGAAATAACTTGTTTAGCGCAGCCAGTTGACACGTCCACTGCTCGTGACAGTGGCGTTCTGCTTGCCCAACTCTGCCTGTTTGCGCAGCCTGTTTGCGCAGTCATCACGCCTCCTGCCCGCCCGAGAGGTTCGCCCCCGAAACATTGTTCTTCTCACTTCCGTTAGAGGGCAGCAGCTGCTAAGACAAAAGGTGTCGCCAAGGGAACAAATATGACGCTCATCTCGTTGAGAGTTCGGTGAACGGCGACGAAGAGGTTTTTGATGCGCAAATAAACATTAAATAAAAATTATTCGATGTTTAAAGAGTTGACATACACCTGAAAGTGGTGGGCAGGATAGTGAAGATTAATTCTGCTAATCTTGGAGACTTTCATTCATAGATTTTTGCCATTTTGTTTGGTTTAGTTGCAGGTAAATATAACTTTTAATCTGATGAGCTGAAAAGTAATAGAGAGGTTATTCGGCTTCAGGGTGATGCTATTAAGTCTCCTTATATTAATACCCTCCAGAAGTTTTTCTTAATAAATAAATAAAATAAATAAGATTATTATAAATGTCACAAAAACATTATTGTAAATACAATCACATAATACCAGGCGCAGTTCTTTACGACGACTATTTAACTAGACTTACTTAAGTCTTTGTTTTGAAATTTCAGAAATTAAAATATGTCATATGAGACGTGCTCCATCAAAATGAGTCCCATGTCGGCCAAATCGATTTTGGAGTTAGCTATTGGATGGGTAAGCAGCAGGAAAGAGCTTTCCAATGATGTATAGAGCTTAATTTTAGGCCTATTGGGTATAATTCTATGGTTGCGGTGAGTATTTAAGGGACGCGGTTACTGGAGGAGCCGGAAACTGAGATACAGCCTGTTTAAGTTCGGCGAGTGACCTTCGGCGCACCATCCTTGGTTACGGGCATTTGTTATCAAGCGATTTCTATGAAATTTGGGACACACTTTACTAACTGCCATAGCCATAACATATACCAAATTCAGTTCATTTACTTAGTAACTTATCATTTTATCGCGCGATGAAAATTGGGTGAAATTTGGGCAAAATACATTTCTAGGAGACTTTTGTGGGATTTATGTCGGACGCGTCGTCATGCAAAATGACCAGTTCATATGATTGGATTTTTCTCAGATTTGGGGCAGGTATTATAGACTAGTAGGGCCACAATATATAAAAAAATCAGTGCATTTCATTTAATATTTTTTATTTTATTACCCTGTTAACACGAGTATAATAATTCTGTACAAAATTCTTCGGTGCAGTGCTTGCAATATATACATGATAACACACCTATTCATTCTAACAAAACAAAATGTACAACAGTATTCACCAGTAATAAAATCAGTAATAAAATCAGTAATAAAATCAATAAAATAGCAGTCAGCCCCTACCCCTACCCCTACCCCTACCCCTACCCCTCCCTGGCCGGCGTTGCTGAACATTTCCCCTCCCCCTCCCCCTACCTCTCTTTGCTGGAGGAGGTGCAACCTCCCCATCCGAAGAAGATTCTGAAGATTCCCTTACCCTGCCCCTTCCCCTTACTGTTCCTCTACCCCTACCCCTACCCCTACCCCTACCCCTACCCCTAGCTTGAGGTTCCTCTTGAGGTTCCTCCTCCTCCTCCTCCTCAGAAGATTCATCACCACCTAATTCTAATGATTCATCAGAAGAAGATTCCCTGTCCCTTCCCCTTCCCCTTCCCCTTCCTCTACCCCTCCCTCTTCCTCTAGCCCTTCCACTTCCCCTCCCTCTACCTCTTACTGGGGCGACTGCAGGAGCCTGTACAATGTAGCCATCCCCCCCCCTCCCTGGCCCTTCTTCAGGTACAGTTGGTTTGGGGCACATAATGTCTTTGGTTTCTTCGGTACAAAAATCACGAATAGAATTAAAAAGATACCACTGTCTGTATGCAGACAGTCCAGGAGAAGGTACAATGGGTGGGTTGTCCTGAGGGACATCACCCACATCAACAGTAAGCATTTTAAAAGTACCACTATCTTCAGGGCCTACAAATGGCCTGAAAGAAATAACACCAGGTTTGTCACTAGAAAATTCAAAATGATGATACCCTTTGATACCTGGAAAAGATTTGGAGAAAGGTGACAGGAATGCCTGCCAGTCGTACAATGGAACAAAAACAGTACCCCTTTCATCACCTACAAGTTGGGCCTGGTTGACCCCCCCTGGCGTACTGCGCTGCACACTGGCTTTTAATTGCTGAAGAGAAGAAACGTTGTCCCGACGAAATTGTTTTTTCAAGAGACCAAAGCACCAGTCGGGGGCAAACTTAGTGTGCCCAGTAATCAAAAAGTTAAGTGTAATAGACCTGTGCCTTCCAGTAAGGACACGCCACATCAAATAGGCCAAAACATACCGGTTCTTGTTCTGGCCACTACAATTGTCACAGTTAAGATCTAAATCTTTCTCCCCCAGACCATAGTTTTCAAAGTAATGATTCAGATAAGAAATAACTGCATTTGACCCCTTACTGGTGCAATGGCTCTCATCTATAAGGTAGTTAACTTGTCTAGGCATTCCTTCCATGCAAATACCGAACAGGCCTACCTTCCTCGGGGTGAGAAAATAAAGGGGACCTGGTTGCATCGGGTAAGAAGGTAAATGCACTTGTTGTGCAAAGTCAAAACTGAGATGTACTCGAATGTCACATGAGCAAGGGGCATGTTTGCCAAGGGGGGGTTCACCATTGTCTCTGTACGCTTCTTTTGCATCAGCACAAAATTTCTGATAAAGAGTTCTTTCGGCGGTTACACTGTCTAAATGTTTCTGCTGTTTCTTTAACTTGGCAGCTTTCACAACATCAGGTAAATTACTACTACAGGAAATGTCTCTGTTATTACGCTGGCACTCCCAGCAGAGGTCTGTCATGGGACGACTTGTGACTATTTTAGGAAGATACTTGCGCCATAAATGACCAAAAGTGGAGTAGGCAACAGCCCTATTGCCAGTCTCTTGCATGGCTTGTGTGTAAAGACGATGAACTTCAGCTTTTGTAGAACGGCAGGGGAGAATTAAGATGTCGTCTCTGTGGTGAGAAGATACTCTGCCTGGCAAGACAAGAGCATGTGTTTCGGCATAAGATGTGATGAAGTTGATAGTGTTCTTCAGGTCATCTATTGGCAAAGACCTCACAGCACGGTGACCACCACCCTGTCGTGAACGAGTGACCAGACCATCCTCAGCGAAGGATTTTAGCAAAACTGTCAGCAAGTTTTGGCTAATCCTAGAAGTGAAGGGAGAGAAAAGAAATAGAAAAAATAATTAATAATAATTTAATCGTTGACAAAGGAAGAAATTGAACATAATGCAGGATCTTAAAATGACAATACCAAAATATTGATTCTTAGCAAATAATCATGTTATTATGAATAGCTATCTAATGTTCAGTATTAATGGGCACCACAAGATTCATGATAACACTCACTTGTAAAGGAATTTAAAGGTAGCTTTGCAAATAGGCTTGTTATGCATCCTGTAGTGGCTCTTTGGGTGTTTTCTCTCTCCCTTCCACTGGCGCCCCTTCTTGGTTGGACTGCATCGATCACTGTTGTCAGTAACAGTATTGAAAACGCCAAAGAGTGCCATGTCGAGCTCATCTGAAACGACAGTATAACAATAATGTAAAAATGAATTTGTGACTGACTAATATCACCGACACCAATCTTAGTCTGAGTCCCTACAGTTATCCTACGTAATTAGTTATCCTATGTAATTGGGTAGCACGTGTCCTCATTATTTAACAAGCTACAGCTTAAAATACTGATTAAAATACTGAATGAGTATTATACAGGCATGTATAGGCAATGAGGCAATAGAGAAAAACATTATTTTGAAATTACCTCGATGGATTTGGTCATGTTCCGACCGATGAGAGATGCGCTGTTCCACAGTGAACTGGTCTATGCATGGCCCGCCGTTAAACAATCGGCAGTTACATCTGAAATGGACAAAATCCTAGATTTTAATTTGCCCATAATGACACAAACAAACAATGTATTTTTAACCCTACATTCCACACGAGACGAGTAAGGAATCTCAGACGTCCCAAGTAAATAGCTACTCCCCAGATCTCGAGGGCCTTAAACTCCCCACGCACGAACAACACCATGCGACTTAAAACATACACCAATTAAATTTTAGAACCTCTAAATATACCCACAAGGTATCTAGCACATATAACAGCATTGGATTATAGATTTGGAATGATTTCCAGGGATGTACATAGCATAGTTTTCAGATCGCGTCCCCCAGCATGTCAACACACACGATAGAAAAGATGGCTGCAGAGCACCAACACTTACCGAAACGTGGAGCACTTTTCCCGTTCCTTGTCCACGACTGCCTGCATGTGATCAATAATAAGAATAGGTTCTGATGCTTCCTCAACTTCTTCTTCGTTCGTCTCCGGAGTTTCAGGCTGATCAGGGACGTCTGGTTCTCCATCTGAGTCAGATTCCACCGTCTCTGTTTCCTCGTTGAACACAAAATACTCTTCGATGAGGTTACGCCATTCGGCGTTGTCGACAACACCTCCCAAATTGGCTCGAGCGATGCCATTAAGAGCTTCTGCGACGGTGGCCTCAGCTTCCATGTTTAAATAATAAACCTTGGTCCATTTAAAACTTTGTTGGAGAGTAAAACACGTCTTGTATCGTCTGGAATCGAGGAATAACTGGTCGCTTCGATTCAAATCCAAGACCACGCTAGAAGATGGCGTCAGCCGGAAGTTGATCTTTCGGAGCGGCTGGACCAATCACAGGGCTGTATCGACCCCTCGTGGGCTCCCTTGACGACCCTAGCAACCATTGTTTACGCCGAATGCACTTGGAGAGAGCTCTGTGATTGGTTTACTTACGCGGCGATTCAAAAGGGAAGAATCCCATTGGCTAGAGGAGATTCGCGGCTTTCCGAGGATACCAAATGTGCTGGGGTACCCTACGATCAAATGTCCATGGCGTACGAGTGAATTTAGTGAAAAATAGCCTTCGGCTCCTTTGTTTAAACCCATCCAACCATGTTAGGAAAATGTTTACCGGCCGTTATGAAGCGTAAATAATTGTTTTTGGTACAAAATATTTTCCAGTCTCAAAAAAAACATAATAAAGATTAATATTACGGGAAAAAAAGTTTTCGACCGAAAAAGTCCTATACCACCTTTGGAGCCCTATATCTCAAAATGAAAGTTGCCGACATGGGACTCTTTTTGATGGAGCGCCTCACATATTAGAATCACTACTTATTAGAGTCACTCCCCCTTCACTCCCCCTTGACTGTGGAATATCAAAGACAATCCGTGTATGGAGAGTGCTATAGTCTATCCGAAAAGTAGTTGAAACGTGATTCCTTAGTCCCTTTAAGGGGAGGGAAAAGTGGGAGATTTTGTATTTCTATTTATGACAAGGACCTGTCAACCCTTTGCCCAGCGAGTCGCTCATTGCAATCAACCATGGAGAAACAGGGCCAGTATATAAACAGCTCTTCCTTCCAGACAACAGCTGCTGCACATATAGCAGAGGCAGCGCAATACAATACAGCTGTACATTTGGCCATGGTCAGTCGCAAACGGCGATTCAGGGGGCAAAGGTTTGAAGTTAAAAATCCCCCACTTTTCCCTCCCCTTAAAGGAACTAAGGAATCACGTGTCAACTACTTTTCGGACAGACTATAGACCTGCACTAGGGGCCTACAATCAACAGCATGAAGCAAAATATGTAGCCTAGGATAAAATCTGGGAATCACCGCTATACCTCCAGCTGTGTCTTAATCCCTGAGCCTATTGTTCTCTCCCTCTTCCCCCTTCCCCCTCTCCCCCCCCCCTCCCCCCCCCTCCCCCCCTCCCCCCCCTCTCCTCCCCCTCCCCCAGCTTACAAAGTCAGGAGCCCCGAGTCATGCAGTACATGGCATCCTAAAGCTAAATACACCTGTTCTGCCAGACTTATTGGATGAGAGGGATGACTACCACCACGCCTCACTTACTTCACAAAAATATACCATCTTTATCTCATACATGTAGACCTCCACACTCTCCTCCTGTCAGTTCCGTATTCGTGCCTGTAACTCATCATTATGTGTGGAATAGTTTGTGTATTTTGTATCAGGAAATATCTATATTCTTTCAAAATAATGTTTGAACCTGTAGGCTGTAGAGGAAATATTTTGAGACAGTGTATTTTGTATTAGGGAATATTTATATTTTGACAAAATAATGTTCGAACCTGTACATAGAGGAAATATTTTGAGACAGAATATTTTGTATCAGGAAATATTTATATATTATATTATATTTGTCCAGTGTGTGTGTTTTGTACAAGGAAATAGTGATGTTTTGGTGAAATACTGTAGAACTTGTAGAGAAAATAAATTGGGGCACAAATAAGTATCCCTGTTCTGACTTCCTTCCTTTGTTTAAGTCTCACTTAATCCACTTGTTAGCCACTGCAGTATCCAGAAGCAGAGTGGCGCAGTGGAAGCGTGCTGGGCCCATAACCCAGAGGTCCGTGGATCGAAACCACGCTCTGCTAGGACTTTTTTTCATATGTTCAAGGTGGATGTATTATAACATGACCAATAAGTCCTGTCATATAGCATATATCCTGTACTGCTAACTTGATAAGTTATTGTTGAAATTTAGTATGGGATGAGCGAACAATACAAATATGTTAGTGGGGCTCCATCAAAATTTAATTAAAATTAAGAGACAGTTGTTGTTATGGCCGCTGCGGTATATTCCGTTCACGCCTTCTTTTGGCGAATCTTTACAACTCGAAAGAAAACCAACCTAAAAAAAGGCTAACATTTAATTACTTTAATTGTGACGTATTATAGGAAAATGTGTCACAAGTCGCAAAAAATGGATTTTGAGATATTATCATATTTGAAAAGATGAGATCAAGCCGATTCCAATGATAGTAAACATTCGGACATCTGATAAATGTTTACGTATTTAAAGTTTGATAATTCTATTATTGAAAAAAAAAGTTTGCATTATTTCTGGGTGGTTAATTACGAGTAAAGTAGTTGAATATACTCTATAGGATGGCCTTAGGAATGCATGCATATATATTTATCTTATACACTGTGACTCATTTTCGTGGAACACATCACAATTAATCTCGCTGAATCATGTGAATGTCTTCCAAGTGTAAATTATTTTTAGGGCCGCCCATTCAATCATACAGCATGACAGACAATAAAATGAATCGATTAATGGATGGTATTATCACTATGATTCCTTATAGGATACAAGAGTATATATATATATTAGGATATATTATTTCCGAAGTTCCCCTTTCCCTTACATTCTCCCATGTAAAGACTACGTACACTGATGAATTGTATGCCATTTGGAGTTTTAAATATTTGTCCCATTACAAACATATTCATTTCAATCGTGTATCGGTTTTATGGGTTGGTTCTTGGTTCTATGGGTTGGTGCTTGGTTTCTTATATGTTACGAATAAGCACGATGTATGATATCGTTTCCCTTTAACAGAGACCCATTCTGGACTCCCATATCTCACCCATAACCCTCTCATGTAAACTTGTGATAGATTTTTGCGGTTATGTTGATTAATGACGTCATGCAGGCGCCCCATTCAGGCGTGACATCTGGTGGTCATGTCCACAGATTAACTGTGATAAAAGTTATAATTGGGTGAAATCGTCAGAAAATGGACAATTTGCCTTCACAAATCCTCCCAAATAATCCATAAATCAGACAAGAATGAGGTAGAAAATATAATTCAACATAACGGAACAGATTGTTTGAATCAACGCAATACCAGATTTACTCAGATATAATTCGTATTTACAATTTTTCAGTATATTTAAGCAGAAATTGAGAAATATGTAGAGGTGCTGATTGGACATTTCGGACGACTTCATCCACGTTCCATGTGGCACTTCGATCATGTTAGCGCACTTGGGACCAGGGCAGTTTGTTTGATATATTTCTACTTGGTTGTTTTACCTTGACATTGTGAAATCTAATTGTTAGTATGGATAATTATTGTTGGGATTTCGGCAATATTTAATCTAACATTATCTTTCTTTTAACTTTCTACTTGAATACCTAAGAATGTTTTGCCTATATGTAAGCATGTTTATAATTCTCCACACTATTTCATTGCTATTTTAGATACAGGCGAGTTATAAAACATAGGAAACATTATGGATTGTCTAAATGAACATGGAAGTAATATTATTAAGGACAAAAATGGAGTTTATAAATTGGAATGAAAAGGAATGGAAATGTGTTTTGAACTGGGTTTATGAAGAATAAAGTATGTTTAATTGAGTTAAATTTAGATTATCCCTGTATAACTTTATATAGATTTCTTTATATTGTAGTTAAATGGCAACACATGAAAACAACCATATATATATGGTTATGCATTTATTGTAACTCATATGTTTAAAAATATGGCCAATGAAAATGTTTAAACAAAATAATCGATAAAACAATATTGTTAAAAGTGCAACCATGCAACCAGTCAGTTTCACGATACCCCATCCAAGGCATGCACAGTAACCATAGCAACCAGTCGGTTTCTTGGTACCCCACCCAAGGTATGCACAATAACCATAGTCTTCCACCCGCAGGTCAGATTTGGAACTTCAGATTTTTTCCTTCAGATTTGGAACTTTATCCCCCAACTATTCATCCGGGGCTTCTGGGAAAGCTTCCGGTGGGCTTTTGTTACTATGACAACCTACGAGTGGATCTCAAACATTTCATTCTCCGTACAATTAAACCTTATGCTTCATTTGATAGCAGACAATCTGGCATCATTGTACAACAATTAGCTCTTATCGCCATGCTTTTCTTCGCTGGGAAGCAAATTATCATGTGGATTTCCTGTGTTGCTATTGAATCCGGGTATTTATTCGCATGAGACACTGAGAGGGGAGATCATCCCACATTGATGTAATTTATATCTGCTATTTCCAGAACTTTAACTCAACAATTGTCTTTTTCTATTAAGCTCCTGATAAACAATATCGGAAATTAAAAGTGCGTCATGGCTTCGTTCACTGTACAGGTTGTCTGCAATTCTTTCAAATTAAAGATGATGGGAATACATTTTTTAAAAAAACACTTCACAGAGTATTCATTGTAGCATATTTATTGTTTGGCGACTCTTACGCGTTTCGCCGAGGGGGTTCGGCTTCATCAGAGAGTGGTTACATTGTGGTTTCATTGGGGGTTATATACATACAATTCTGTCAAATATTGAACTTGAATTCAAACGATTTAATAAGATAAATCGGTCAGCAATAATTATTATAGCAAGAATCTTCGGTCTACTTGTGGTTCATTATGAGAATTGAATACAGATAATAGACCAAACCATCAATACATTGATTATCCCATTGAGTGATAAAGGGTTGGTGCTATACCCAATTAGAAAAGGCTGTTTGTATTGTTATATGCGGTTCAATTCTGCATGGACAAGCCGGCGTTTTCTGCGACGGCCCCTATATATGTTAAGAACTACTATATAGATTGTTATTAGGCATTATAGTTTGGAGACTGCGGCAGGACACTGCTGCCAATGATATTTATGATACACAAAGAGTGACTTGGAAAGGTGAATCTTCTAGCAGAAAGCAGTTTCTGTACACCCCCTCCCCCTCCCCACATTCAGATGAGTCAGAATCTAGTGGGACTTTCCCCATCCCATATATCTCCACCCTTTGTAATGTAATAGATCTACTTATGCAGCATGTGATTGTGGCTAGGCAACCACCATTATATCATGCAAATCTCTTAACACGAGTTTAACAAAAGGATCTATTCAGGGATAGTTTTACCGTGTAATAATCTCAGCAACCTGACCAACCTACTATTGTTTATACAATATTGTAATATTGTTACAATGAGAATCGGTCTTTAATAGGGGACTTGCATGTCTCACTGCGTATGTCTTTACAGTGCATCATGGGATGGATTCACTTCAAATTTGACATACAAGAAATTGGCAGTATTTTTTATAAAAAATTGCAAGAATGTTTTCACCAATATCAGGGCTTGTACTAATGATGTATAAAAACCAAATGCATGAGGGAAAAAATGAAGTCTTGTTTCATGGAATCCTGTAATATATATAGCTAATTACAGGAGATCATTGCTAAATATTCTATGCTGAACATAACATGTTTTCCATCGATTTTACACTGTACCATTAGTCCCATAATTCCATGCGAATCAAGATTCAAAATGGCGGCTATGCAAATCCCCTATTGGTGCATCCTCACACTTTCCTCTTTATGAGACATCGATACTACCATCGAGGTTTCAATAATAAACAAGACATTTCGGTTTAGACCAATGAATTTTCAGATTCCACTGTTTCAAAAGAATACCCTTACCTGTCTGCCAAAGTAAAACCTCTGGGCAATAAATTGAAATCGGGGTGTGGGGGCTGTCCGATATGCTTGATATTTTTGTATTTTTTATTTGTATTTAAAGATTTTTTTTCAGCCATAGAACATTATGTAACAATTACAATTTTCTCAAAACATGTATACAAAAAAGGAGTTCTCTACGTATAATAACTTTTACATAAGTTCAAAAAGATGAATACAGATAATAGAATAATAATGTTTCTAAGAGCCTGGCACGTAGGCAATTTAAAGAATAATAAAGAAATTCTAAAGTCCAATCCCAGCGTTGTGTCTTATTCAAACATTTATAATTTTAAAGCTGCAAGCTCAGCTATTATGACAAAGATAATCGTAGTAATTTTACTTATAATGACTTATTGGACCGAATTCATCAATATACTTCGGCCGTTATACGTTTCTACAAGAATTTGATGTAGACAAATTGGTAGAGCGAAAACAGGTGTCGATGATCGATAATAAGTCTTCACAGGAAAGGATTCAGGTGGGTCCTCCAAATACAAAAAAGGACGTTTTAGAAGCCCTATAGAAAAACCAATCAGACAGAATCCTCCAAAATATCGGTCAAATGACTTTTAGATGGGTTGGAAAAGAATGGAAGAATATGTAGTACATTTATATTCTCAAGCATAAAATAAGAAGAATGTGCCTACTTTAAAGGGACGGTATATATACAAGAATGGTGGGTGCATATGCTTGTGGTGACGTTGCTTTTCAACCTCACCCGATCCCCAATATCAATGTCGTAAAACCCTATTAATCCCACAGGAGATTGTCGTAAAATTGTATGAATCCATGCGGGATAAAGCCAAGGCAAATATGAGAAAGTTAGTGTATTGTATACCCACTTGGTGGCGTGGGCGGGCACTGTTATGCGGAGAAACTGCTAAATTGTTGTCTCAGGGATTTTACGACTTTACCCTGATCTATTAAAGCTACCGGGTCTTATCATATCAAGTTGCCAATTTGTCACTTTCTAGTCTGGCTCAGTCCCCGGTCCCTACACAAAGAAAAGCGGAGGACAAGAAAACTTTCGAAAAATAAAAGCTGAATGGTTGCGTCAGTCCTGTTTGCAGCTTGTTCTTATCAATGGAAACATCTCGAAAAATTAATCAGAGATTCTCGGTCCTTTATTGACTTTCTAAACACATATTTGCTAAACGTTCTGGATAAGAAGAGCATTATTTACTTATTACCTTTTAAAACGTGACCAGAAATCTAAAACCACATGCCTTGAGATGTTGGAACTCTGTCATCATGTCTTCATTAGTCATCATATTTATCTTATTCGAGTGGCACAGTGGTAAAGTGGCCAGGTATAGGTAATTGTTTCGTTGTTAAATCCATAAAATTATTTTTCCATCATCAGGAGCACGCCTACATTCCTATGTCATATAGTGAGTGACAAAGTGACTCGATCTTATTTTATCTTTCACGCTTTTATGTTCTCTTCCACTTGCTTTCTTACTTTTGGGCTTGCTGGAAGATCTATTCGTAGATGTATTCGTCCATTTCTGTAAACTTTATTTACTGAATACAAATTCTATATATATATTATTTTATCTACCTTTTTGTTTTGTTTTGACTGTCTTACTCAGAAGCTACTCTTCCCACATTAATTTTAAACATAACTGAATTCTTAGTCAGTGGCACAGTGCACCTCTATATCATTCAAACCTAATCATCAATAGGGGAGTTGCATGTCTCACTGCGCATGCCTACTGCAGTGCATGCTGGGATGGCTTCTGTTGAAATCTGATATACAAATATTTGGCAATATTTCATCGAAAATTGCAAGAAATGTTTTCACCAATATCAGAGCTTTTATAAATCATCTATGAAAACCAAATAAATGCATGATGGGAAAGATGAAGGCATGTGTTATGGAAACGTGTATAATACAGGGATATTGATATTAGAGCATTGATAACTATTCCATGCTGAACACAACATGTTTTCTTTAGATTTTATACTGTACCATTACTCCCATAATTCAATGCGAATCAAGATTCAAAATGGCGGCTATGCAACTCCCCTATTGTTGTGACTACAATTGTAAATATACTGTATATGTGGGGCGAGTGAACAACCCTATTATGGGACTCGGTGACCCAGTACAAATAAAATCTAAATAAAATAAACATAATAAAAAAAAGAATATCGATGAGTATGATTAATGATTATATCACATTTATTTGGTCAGCAATGAGATACAATGCGGTGGGATTGAGTTCCATTACTTCATGGTTATTTATGTCCACACATTTCAAGCTTTATTCTATTTGTATTGTCCATGCAGTCTTTGTTTATACAGTTTGTTTGTTTATAAGTTATGTGTTTTCTATCAGAGATCAATTTATATTTGCCACATTATGTGACACTGCTGCTACTTTCTTCTATTTTCTTCTGTCACTGTTTCCCTAGTCGTCTATACTTTACAGGAGGTATTATGTTTATACAGTGAAAGAAAATTCCACGATGGATCTGTTGATTATTGTAATATTACCTCGATAGCATGAATTAAGAAAAGTACACTGACCGAATCAACATGATGACTTCATGATGTTATTAGACAAAACAGTGATAGAACACCCAAGCATTTTATATGATATTACAGAATGATAAGGAAGAAATGTTACAGCAGGGGCTAAAAGGTGTAGGCATCATATACAAGAAGGAAAAGGTTTTAACATCTCCCCTACAATGTATCCCTCCCAATGAACCAGTGATTACTCGCTATATGCACAGCCTTCAATTTTATTGTCTTGATTTGTTTGTTCAGGGCTGAAAGTCTCCGTTAATAAACACACCACATTATGTTAATGTACCCGTGATATTTAACTTGCCTTGGGAAACTTGTATTATCCTATGAGCTAAGGTTGATATGAGTAGTTGTCATATATCCAGGCAGTAGGTGATGCAAAGCTCTAGGGTAGGGACTTGGAAATACGAATGTCTAACATATAGCTTAGTTCTCATCTATTTTGTATTGGTTCTCTACAATAGAATTGTCCATTTGAACTGCTTCTAAACCAATTAACCTTATATACCTATACCAAATCTCGATATGATTCATCAATACTCGATATAGCTCAAATCTATACTCATGGGATGTTCCTGCTCCCCAGACATCACCATAACTATACAGGAGCTTTCTCACTAAACAGAGAAGAAATGATGATAAGAAATTTAATGTAATATATGTAATATATGTGAACGTAGGTAAAAAAATAAAAAAAAATAATGTAATACCAAATTATAGCAGGTTGGCTTGAAAACCTCATAAATTTAGAGAAGTACCCCTGAATATCCATATTTTGACAATAGAAACTTTAAATACCCAACTTAATGCATTTATATATATAATTATATGCATAAGTATACAGACAAATCTACCTGGGTATGGAGGTACACTCTATACGGGAATAGAGTGTAGGAGCGATATCCACTGGAGCACATTGGATATATTCAGGCCAGCAATGGGAGGGTTGATCTGGGTCTATTTCACCTCCTCTGAGAAAAATGGATAATATACGGGTATAGCAATTTCTACGAAAAGAGGTAGAAAAGGGGGGTTTCTTTGTGTCACATGTTCTCGGAATCTGGGGTCTCTCCATCTAATTTGCTGGTCTCTACAGGTCTGTTGACCCTGTCTGGAGGATATCATATGTGGTTTGTGAAGGTATCTGGGGTAAAAATGTGATTTTGAAGCCTTTTTTAAATTGGGATCTCTACACTCTATTTATAGCCTGGGAAAGCCCCTGTGAGACACTACATCTTTTCCAACAACCTTTCAGGGGGACCTAACTACATGGAGAGGAGTGGGAGAGTGAAGGAGAGGGGAGGGAGCGGGTGGGGGTATTGGAGAGAGGGAGGGGATGGAGAGGGTGTAGGAGGGGGAGAGTTAAGAAAAGGGAGGATGGGGGAATAGGAGAGGGGGATCGATTTTCTTTACTTTTTAAAGAGAGTTCCCAGTACATTTTGAATTATGAAAAACATTTTTGGCGGAATTGTTTCTATCGGTCACCTAGTGTTTCCACCACCAGGTTGCAATATTATTATTGTTTTCAGTCCTCTTTTAATTTAAATATATGATTACCACCCCACCTGTTCCAACCACCGCAACACCACCACCCGACAGAGCCGATATCCTTACAGTACCAGAGAGGAGCAATACCCCATGCCTGGACGAAAATCCTGCTCCCTCGGAGGGAGTAGATAACAACACTTCGTCATCACTTTCGTGTTCTCCAGACTCTAACCGTTCTGAGCTCAACGAGCAACTTAATTCTATGTTAAGCGAGGAACAGAAACCAACCATGCAAGATCAAGCTACAATGACAGTTCCAGATAAGAACAGCACAGGACAATCAAAACAATTATTCTTGATTTAGAACCTGATTGAAACTATTAACACTGAAATAGCTACCGAATTTTCGACATTACTTATCTCTAAGGGCCATATATATATGTATGCCCCTTCAGTATGAACAGTTATACAAAAAAATTCCTTTTTTCAAAATAACGGATTACAAAGACTGAAGCTAACCAATCGAATCGCCATGTAAAAACTTATCTATCATTCTATCATATTATGTAACAAACATTTTGTTGCTGCAGCCACGCCACCAAAACGAGCCCATTCTGTGTGGGCAGTAACTATTATATCACCAACCTGTAACTACACTAAACTGCACTTAAGCACCTATTTTTACCATGTCTAATCACCTGAAGAAGGGCAACCTAGCCCGAAAGCTAGTGATAGAATAAACAAAATCCAACATATAAGGGTTTATTTCTATTATGATCCAACAACTAACCTACCGGGTTCAACGATATACTGCGATATTCCCACTTACCTCGAAATATTTGATATGCGGTATTTGTCTGCTGTTCTGTATACAACGAGTATAGCATTCTATACTTGTTAGTTCTATGTAGCTCGCCTTAGTTCTTGCACACGTTAGAAATGGAGTTCTAAGTTGAAACATTAGAACATTAGAACAACAGATTATTTTGATTTTGGATTATGCTTCATGACGGAGGTACACTTGGAACCACAACTGCACTTCCAAGAAAATATGAACTGCAAAATATCCACAAATATATGGTATTATACCATAAATACATTTCACCTATGTTTAATTCATGAAATATTTGATCTTGAAATACCATCTAGTGTGTATCAAATGGTAAAATGATTATGGATATCGCACTACGCTAGGAACACAGCTTGGGTGCTGCATTCATACTCAATGAAAAGGTTTGTATCACACATATATTCTCAGACAGTCACATCTTATTCTCCCAGCCTCGTATTATATACGCTACACTGTTTTGTAATTAAGGGTGGTCTCCACTGGCTGCGGTAAGCTCTGCGGTAAGCCTTGCGATAGTTTGTGCTGGTTCTGTACGTGGTGAGGAATGACGAGGTCCTTGCCTTCATGGTCAGTAAATCATGTACTCAGGAACTCGCCACTTCTCACCAACACAACACCATCGCAAGGCTTACCGCAGAGCTTACCGCAGCCAGTGGAGACCACCCTCAAGAGCACACTTTCTGATATCATTGAAACTTAACTCTTAGACACCCATGCATGCATGTTTTAGACCAGCATATTGTAATATTCACGCCAGGAATATTAACTATGTATCACTATAATTACCACTATGTGTATCAACATAATCACCACTGTATGTATCACTATAATCACTAAAATATATATATCAGTAATCCCAAATTACTATATATATATGTATGTATCAAGGTATCAGTTACCCAATCAATGTATCAGTTACCCAATTACCCTATATCCATTAGTCATTAATTGACTATATCCTAATTACCTTAAGGCACATATCATTATAATGTATGCTTTATTGATACCCTAGCTGACATGGAGGAAAGAGTATTACATGTATGGGTTAACCACAAGAATGGGTAGAGGAAACAGGATTCTCTAAGAGTAAATAACATGAAACATTAAGTAAACCACACAAATCTATAATAACTAGCTTCCTAGCCTAACCTAGGGGGACCTTGCTATCCTAGCAAGGGCTAGCCCACACTAGCTCACACTAGCCCAGGCTAGTAGTTTAGGTATATATACCCAGTTTCTTTCCTCCATGAGTAAGCAGTTGGGCACCGGGAGTCAGTGAGTAGCGAGCCAATTCTACCTCCTCCTTCTACACTGCTCCAACCACTATACTCCATGGATCTGTTACTCTGATAGTGTACCTTTGGACTTCTATTTTACCAATAAACCAGCTTCATACCAAATGGACTTATCTTCATTCAACGGAGTCTCACTGGCTATATAATACATTGTATTTTAGTCAGTGATGAACGCGCGCAGTAATATATAATAATAATATATTATAATAAGTGGAGGACAAAATCCGATCCACTTTCTTTATGTTCTTGAACCCTGGTTCTTAACACATATAATATGTGAGATGGGACAAACGAAATCCCAGTATATCGATGTGGAAGCAACTAGAACAAAAATGTGTCTTTCAGTCTCTCATGCATTTACAGATTCGCAAATTCTCCACTCATTTTTATTTTACCAAGAATTAAAATCTCCCCGACTTGCTATTGATATTTCTATCCCTAAATGTCTATGTATATTCAGCTCTAACTGAGAATAGTGTAACCGTGCATATATACAAAAAACAAAAACGTGCCATCTTAAAATAAACATTTGTATATACTACTTACGCCATTTCATGATAGTACTGAAAGAGGGCAGCACTGATGCTATGGTCCAATGTGGTTCCATAGCGCATACACCAGGTGGCGACTCTAGAGACAAGGCCCCTTTCCCCACCAACTTCTCTCCTATGTATCGGCGATGCAGGATTCACCCTCAGGGGCCTTAAAACACAATATTAACGAATTAACTGTTTCAGATAATCTCTCCATGCCATCATACTATTATACTTCAAAACCATGTACGGGTTGGCTCAGTATAGAGTCACCAAGAGCAACTCTTAAATCAATACTTATAATACATATTTACATTTACCTGCTTTATGACTCCACTAGAGAGAAAAACGGGGTCGACAAACTTTGTTGTTGCCCACTAATTTGTTGCAACAAATATCTATACAGAAACAACAGTTTCCAGAGAATGTGGCAACACATCTGACACTCCTCCATTTGCGTTTTCATTGCAAACATGAAATGAACTGTTTTTAGTGGGCAACAACAAGATCTGTCGCCGCCATTTTTCCTCTAGTGGAGTTCGCTATAAAAGATACCTTAACATTTATTGTTCCACAGAGAAAGGGTTAGCACACAGTTCTATGTATAAAACATCTTACTGTATACATTGTGGGTGTTGGCTCTATGAAATGTAAGCAAGAGATAATGTTGGATATGTTGCTTTCATTAAAAAGATAAGACAAAGATACAAGACAACAGATCAGATTATGGGAATGAACATGATATATGAGATTTCATTAATTGGGGCATACTGTACGTATTTGTATCATCAAATAAAAAATAAATTTGATTTAAATTGACTCTTGATTCTAGTTGACGAAAATGTAAAATGACACTCCATGACTGAACGAAAATCAACAAACATCTGGGCCAAAATTTGAATTTCATTATGGAAATTGAATTGCATGGTTATCAGATCCCAATTCTCAAATAATTCACAGAATAAATTACACAGTACCGACAATGAGCAAAATTTGATTTTCACTTCGTTCAAAAGTTTAGTTTCGGATATCAAATGATATCAAATGGAACAGTTTAGGGTCTAATAACAATGATATTTTGGTCTGAGTGGACAACTGGGTTGGAAGGGGGGGTCCATGGCTGGGGGATATTATCATTACTTACTTGAAGCGCTAGACACCCCAGAATTCCTACAAAGAGATCTTGTAAATAAATCACTTTGAAAAATATCAATGTAGCGACTTGTGACTCATTTTCCTGGAACACATCACATTTGAGAGGACCAGTGAAGGCGAATTGTACATGTACACACACACAACATTTTCCCATAAAGCCCCGTGTCCATTAAGTCATTTTCTAGTCGGCCATCAAAGACTCAGTAATCTTGAAGACTTGCTGTAATCAAGCAGAGGAACGACCTAGTCTGCCTAGTGGAAAAGGGGCTTAAAGTTATCTCTTGACAAACAAAATTATATCATGACTTATAGGACTGAATTTATCAATTTTCTCAGCTATTCCGCAGTTGGTATATGTGTGTACAAGAAAAGGGGGTTTGCATGGGATGGATTCTGATGAAATCTAGCATACAAATATTTGGCATCATTTTTATCGAAACTTGCCAGAATGCTGTCATTAATATCACAGGTGGTGTAAATGATCTATCAAAACCAAATGCATGATGAGAAGGATGGGGACTTGTGCCATGGACATATATATCACATGGGTTTTGACATTAGAGCATTGATAGATATTCCATGCTGAAGATGACATGTTTTCTATAGATTTTATCCTGTCACACTCTCCCAAGCGATATCGTTTAAAAACCTCAGCACATCGGACATCGGTCATTCAAGGGTGTACATTCTGCCCATCGTATGAACAGGAAGCCTATAGTAGGCCTACTGCGGAGGACACTGCCCGACGTATGATTAAAAAGCCTATCATACTCCATCATCGCGGTCCCGCCGATTGCAGCGCCCCCGTCATGCTGTGGTGATTATTTTCACTACAACCAGTAGTCCCAGAGCAGGGTGGGGGTGGGAGTTTTTTTGTAGGCCTGTACTGGCCCATGAAAATACTGCTTAACTATTTATTTGTTTATTCATTCATCAACTTTGGGGAGGGCAAATTTATTATTCCCTTAAAAATCATCATTTTGATTCATCATTTCGTTTGATGTATTTCTTTCTTATATATATATAAGTATTTTTATTTCTCTTCATCCATACAATTACAATTTTCCAAATAGAGAAAATGGTCCAACTCTCAACACAGTTGTTCTTCCAAGGAGGCCTTGTGATATCACTAAGCTTAGATTAATTAAACATTATATTGGTTTCTTAATATCATTACAACAATAAACAGTAAACAGTAGACATTTTCCTCACTTTATGGAGGTTAACCTTAATATTATTCTCTTATTACATTCAATGATCGAAGGTCATTGTTAGAGTATATTACATATTTTTAAAGCTCAAGTAGAATACTTTTCAGCATTCTTATCAATAAGTGATTAAATTGAGTATTAGAGAAGTAACAAATGCTCGAAGTATTTATATAGCATCCTGTACTGGATGTAATCAAGCCAGTTTTCTACTAAACTGAATGTCCTACTCTTTTATGTTCCGTTATTACATTAAAATGTAATTTCCACCTTGTACTAGGCAGAATGCCTTATGCGATTTATTAATGTCGCATTTACACCATCATATCTTTTGATAACTATTAAATTTTTCGTCTATATAAAAGGAATATGATATATCTAAGTGGTTGGTAAGAGAAGTAAATGTTAATACAACTTCTGAATCCACTCTACGTAGCACCTTGCGATTGTAGTTGTAGTAGTGCCTACTTTTACTTATACTTTTACTTATAAATGTAGTCTTAGTCTACTCATAACTTCTTTAGTCTTACATATATCCAGTCATTAAGATTATATTAATTATATATACATCGCTTTTAAACTCCTTGCGAATAAAGATACCAGCTTCTGTAAAGAGAAAACCACAGGATATATCAAATATTATAGGTACTGTGTAAATGCAGATTTAAAAGCATTTATGCATAATAGGAGGACCAGACAAAGCTCCAAAGTTGAAACAATACTTCGGGTAGTTAGGCTAGAAAAATGTTACATAACACCCCTAGGCCTGGTCGCTCAACTGGAACACCTGACCTTGCATGACTATGACTGACTGCCTGGTTTAGCTTGCCTATGTTTAGCTCCTTGACCTACAAACATTTTAGCACAGCAAGGACGGAGCTAATATTAGCCCACATAACCTACCAATTTCGCACAGGTTTAGCAAGCATCATTTTGGTGCATCATTTCCTTGTTGAAGTGTTTCTTCCTCATGCCAGCTTTTTTTTTTTTAATGATTTTATTTATTCTTGGGTGCCGACTCCCCTTTCCGGGGTTAGTTCTGTCGGGCCAAGATGAACATCTGTGCTTATTTACAATATACAGGTGTGTACATGACACTCACTATGCCACTTTGTATGTAGTGTTAGTGAGAGTGTCTGTGATTTTCATTTTGTAATAGAAGTAAAAATACCTGTAACACATGGATAAAAAACTAGAATGATGTTTGTGATAATTTACATAATTCAGAGTCACTTTGGTTACGCTTTGCCACTTTTATACCTAGTGTTAGCGTATAGTTTTTCTGCTTGATAAAGAGACATGTACATCAGATTTTACTGTTCACTTTGCCACTTTTGTTGAGTGTTAGTGATAACCTTTGCATGATCTGATAATTTTAATTACCTACAAGAGAAAATTTTGGAGTGTTGGTGCTAGTTTGGTATTTACTGGGAAAGCTATTATTGTATATTTAATATTAATATTATGTGTAGAGTGTATTTATCCATTCTTTTTGATTAGATTTGAATGCTTCTATATTTCCTATGTTTCTTTGTCTGGGCGTTAACTCATTCCATGCGATGGCACATTTAACCTGCACAGTTCGTTCACCCAAGTTTGTTCTATATCTAGGCATTTTTAGAGATGGTCCATCAGCCTGTCTGGTTTCTCTATTTGGTATATTTGTATAGTTTGGGTCAGTTTTCCTTTTGAATGCAAGATGTCTTAAATGAATTGTCCTTCTATTTTGTAGTAGTGGGATTTTAGCTGTATTGTGTAGTTGATTAATGTGTGTGTCATAAGGCATATTTAATATCAGGCGGAGTGCTCTGTTTTGTAATTTTTGTAGTTTGTTTAGGTGCGGTTTGTGTGTGTTGTGTATGATTACATCCCCATAGTCAAAAAATGGTAATATCTTTGTTTTGTATATTTTCTTTGCTGTGTCTGTATCTATGTATTTTCTTAATTTGTGCAGTTGGTAGATTTTGTGTGATATTGTTTTTATTGAGTGTTGTATTTGTGTTTGATAATTTAATTTGTTGTCTATTGTTAAGCCTAGATATTTGTATGTGCTTGTGTGCTGTAATGGGTTACCTAGATAATTTATGTTTTTGTTTTTAATATTGGAGATTTTGTCTTTTGATCTGGATAGAAACATGATGTTTGATTTGTTAACATTCACTAAGAATAGATTTGTTTTGCACCATTTCTGCAGATTATCGATTGCTGTCTGCATTTCTGAGAAAATTTTATCAACGTTTTTACCATGCAGGTACAATATGGTGTCATCCGCGTACAAAGATAACTTACAGTTTGATACATATGATTTGAGGTCATTAATAAAAACAATAAACATAAGTGGGCCGAGTATGGAGCCCTGAGGCACTCCAGTCTTTGTAGACAGTTCTTGTGACGTTATGTTATTTACAGTCACTTTCTGTCTTCTTTCTTCTAGGTACGATTTACACCAACACAAAAGATTTCCGTTTATACCAATATGTTTCAATTTATCAAGTAGTATTCTATGGTTAACTAAATCAAATGCTTTTCGGAAGTCAATAAAGGATATTAATGTATCTAGGTTATTATCAAGCTGCCACGCAATATCATCAGTGACTTTTGTTAGTGCCTCGATTGTAGATTTACCTGCTCTAAAGCCAAATTGTTCTATATTTAGTATTTTATGCAATTCTAGGTATTCATTAATTCGTTTGTGAACTATTTTTTCGATTATCTTGCTGGGAGTTGGGAGGAGTGATATGGGTCTATAGTTATTTATTAGGTTTTTATTTCCTCCTTTGAATAAGGGAATTACATTAGCTATTTTCCATTTCTCAGGAAAGTGATTTGTGCTAAATGAGAGGTTTATACAGTGGGTAAATTCTTTGTAGAGTATTATTAGGGCTATTTTCAGTATTTTGGTAGGAATGTTCTCTATTGAAGAGGCTTTATTTTGGTTTAGATCTCTTAATATTTTTAAGACTTCATTTTCATTCGTTCTTATATTACATAATGAATTTTGGGCTGGGGGGGTTGTTGGTTCCCATTTTGGTACCATATTCTTTGTTAGATCTGTTGCAATATTGACAAAGTAGTTGTTTATGTAGCCTGGTAAATTCTCATTTTCTATTGCTTGATTTTCTGAGTCTGTTAGATGTATTGTCATATTTTTGTTTTTGGTGGGGGATAGGGTGTTTACAACTTCCCAGAATTTTTTCTGGTCTTGTGAGTGCTCATCTAATTCTTGTAGGATAAATTCTCTTTTCGCATTTTTTAGGGCATAATTTGCTTCTTTTCTTGCGTTTTTTGCTGCACTCCAGTCCTCTTGATTTTTGGATTTGGAGGCTTTCTTTCTGAGGTTGTTTTTTCTTTGGATCAAGCTAATTAATTCCTGTGATATCCATGGATCGTTTGATATTCTAGTCTTTATTTGCTTCTGTAACAAGAACATACAAGTTAGTCAGCCATTTCAATGGGAGTATATTTATAAATGAGATGAGGTATAGTTTTAGCTAATGATAATAAATAATAGTAAAGAGCATATTAACAGACCTACCAGGACTCCCCTATCCTGCGGGAGGCTCCCGCATTTGCGTAATTCCTCCCGCCTACCTGCAAAGGAGACAAAACCTGTGTACCAGGGCTTACCAAGAAATAGTTCCATTGGCTTTTGGTGTCTCCTGCCCAGTCGTTGAAGAAGCACTGAGGTTCACTACCTTGGCTACCTTGGTTGGCTACCTTAGCTTCTCCCTGCCGCCGCCGCCACCTAATATTTATACTCTGGCAAACTGCTTATAAACGATCATTTATTAGAGTGTAGTTCCTTGCGAATCAAGATTCAAAATAGCGACTATGCAACTCCCTTATTTGAAGTCAAACTAGAAGTTGAATAAGTGAAGTCATAGCAGGAAGTTGACAGGTCCCCGAAATGTAAATGTGGACTTTTATGAAGGACTATAGCACAAACTACTGGAGAAAATCCTTCAAAACAAAATGTAGAAAATCTTTATTTCTTGATCCACATTAAGCAAGTCCCAGTTAATGTTGGTCACAAAACATTTTCTTCTTTTGTTCCATTTTGTCCCCAACCCAAAATTTTGGAGGATTTTGTTTGGTTGATATTGCTACAGGGTTTCTAAAACGTCCTCATTTGTATTTGGAGGACCAGCCCGAATCTTTCTTTCCGTGACTTCACTCCGCTCACCGGCAGCAGTTTTTCCTCAGTGATTAGTCTGCAAACTCTTGTATTTATATACATACAACAGGAGCATATTGATAAATCCAGTCATATAAATCATAATTATGAGTGAATTTGGTAAGATGTATTTTGTCATAATAGTTGAGAGTGCAGCTTTAAGTCAGTTCTCTAGGCCCCTTTGAGGAAAACCGGCTCAGTGGATGCGGGCCTTACAACTGCAGGGCTGTAAGCATCCAGCGACTGTCCACCCAGCAGTGGCGGCAGTCCTGCAGGCAGCAGCAGTAACTCAGAGCACCTCACTCCACCAAGTCTACCATGACCCAGTGCACTCACTCACTCACTAATACTCTGCACTCACAACTAGTTCTTCCTTTATGGACATCATGACGGACGTAACAACAGTACCACACCTCCAACAATTGCAGGACATTTATCCTAAGGATTAAAAGTGCACTTTAGTACCTTCATCCAAAATAGACACTGGAAAACATATATACTCATTCGAATATATATAGAGGAATAGCCAGGAAGGGTCTATGTGATTTATTGCATTCAATAATCCCAGTGGATTGTGTTGTGTTCTTTAATGGAAGGTGACTGCTGAGCTTGGACCGAAAGAGGCAATTGAAGCCTTTTACACCAAGATTTACAGAAGGAAAATATAAAACCTTTCATCTTAATTGATCCCAGTTGAGGCATTAGTGTGACCATTGCTTTGGAAGCGTAAACTTAGCTTGGAATACTGACTCACATTCATCATGGATTTATTTTAATGGATTTTGACTCATGTGATATAACAGAAAGCTGACATCTCCCATCTCTTATCTATCTGTCTCTATCTAAGGAGACGTCGTCCTCAAATGAGCAATGTACCATTAAATCCACTCAACACATTCAGTTTCCCTGATGTTTTATATGTGATTACAATCGCATTTAGAGATTTTTGTGTCACATTTATAACCGAAATTAAGAAGATTCCTTCCTAGTAATTGAGTGTTGGAATAAGTGGAATATTATTGTTTTATTAAATGGAAAATAGGGAAAGTCAGTTTCTGCACTGTTACCCGAATATAGACTTTATTTCGTGCAGCCAAATGCAACCCTGTAGGTTGGATTATGTGTCCAATATATTCCAGTATTCATAGACTTAATGCCAATAAATGCTTGCCATGACTGAGGAAATCACGTATTGGGATAGTTTTAGACTTTAGATAAAAGACTGAACATTAAAATGTATAAATTGCATGTTCTGTTTTACCAAGGCAGTGTCTTTGAAGAGACAGAAAACATGATTAATTCCTTCAATGTGGACAGGATCATCTAGCAATCTCTCGTCTGTATAGATGTGCTAGAGCAGAGTGTTAGAAACCCATATGTCTCACATAGCTTCAGCTTTATTGGGATATATGTCTACATTACCATTGGAATAACACCCAGATGCACATGCATGCAATGATACAAGTGAAAAGAATGGCTGTAAAGTACAAGATGTCTTCTGCCTATATTCTGCGCCTGCTGTTATTGGGGCTATGTCCTATCGTGACCAGGAGCAGTAATACCAGCTTATTGTCAACCCCAGAAATTGTCATAGGTGAGTTATAGACCATTATATATTTGTCCATCGTCACATCAGACGGACTGTAAGATTGTAAAAGCTGCATCTCAGCTATTACGATTCCTCAAAAGCTGTGATGTGTTACAGGCAAATGAGTGACAAATCGCAAAAAAAAAATGATTTTGAGATTCCATCATATTTGAGATGATTTTTTTTTTAAAGAAATTTTATTGAGCTGATTTCAATGTTTTACAGAGATAATCTCTTGATGGGATCAAGCTAACCTAACAGTGCACCACCTTTTCCCGAAATGGAGGTTATTAATTCTCATGATGGTAAACATTAGGACAGCTAATAAATATATCTATAATTATTTTAAGTTTGATATTTTTATTTTTGAAAGAATGTTTGCAATATTTCTGCGTGAACAATTACTAGTAAAGAGAGATCTTGTGAATAAATTACTTTGAAAAATATCAATTTTGCGATATCATTTTCCATGACACATCACAGTTAACAAATTTAGTCATTGCTAGATAGGACTGAAGTTATCCATATTCTGTTATTCTGCTGTAATATTGTTATACAAGTGTTTGAAATAGAAGAAAACGAGCGATAATAAGTGAAAACGAAACTCTATGATTTTGGTGAGGCATCGAAATATAAATGTGGATCTGCAGCAGAAACAGGGTGAAATCCTCCACAACTTTTTTTTTTTTTTTTTTTTTGCACGAATTTTATTCAGGAAATAAAGCATGGCAACTGCCTATGCTGAATTTTTTATTACGGCTAGGGACATCCCTGTATTCCACCGCATCCTGAAAATCACAAAATACATTCGGACATTTGGTCAAATCCTACTAGCCACGACATGACTGACATGACATGACTGACACAATGTCAATGTTTCTCAGCAGTCAAACAGAATTTGACGAGAAAACGGCATCCGAAATTCAACAGCAGGTGTGAGTTGAAAAGCAGAAAATGTTTAGTTGTGGTCCGATGTTACTGAGATTGAAGCTTTAAGAAAAAGAGGTTAAACCATACTTGTTAAACCACCAAAATGGAACATGCCCATGCTGTATGAGAGGTGCAATTTAACAGGGGTGTAATAACAGAATGTGTATTACATGCTCATGCTGAATGAGAGGTGCAATAACAGGGGTGTAATAACAGAATTTACTATATAAGCATTGACGTTGAAACAACGTATCGTAGAGTTGTAATGTACATGTATACTATACAAATCCACGCTTTAAGTAGTGTTCGATCCAGGGTTGATATGATGTAGTATTGTCAGATAGATGTTGAGTATCTGGGGGATTAATATGTAAACCCATATCCTCCTGGAAAAGGGTACTTACGACCTGATGGTCCTGGGTAAGACCTTAAAGTGCCTTTCTGTCTCTTTCCTCTGTCTCTCTCTCCCTTCTTCTCTATCTCTATTTCCTGGGTATGATCATAAACTGCCTCCCTCTCAGCTCTCCCGCCCTTGATATAACACTTCAAAGTGTTGATAAGGGCGTAAAGCAACCAATCTCACTCACTCACTCACTCTACTTACGACCTGATTGTACGCTGGGGATATTGCCACTGAAAGGATTTCCACTCTTTTATGAACGAAGTCCTGCTTCTATAGATAAGACTGTCCATTTTTTTTTCGCCAATTGAGAAAGCATAGGGGAAAAGGTCTGTTTAGCACAATGGGACACTGAGGGTGCTTTGTGACGTCACAAAGTTGCGCCTGAAATGTACACAATACCTCTCCCGACTTGTGTATGATGTACATTGCATGTTCATTTCATAATTTAGCCACCTAATGACGTATGCTGTGGATCCCTGAATGGAGTGTTAAACTGTGGAACTACTTTTCCCCTCATTAAAATGGGGAGAAATCATTAAAAATTAGGTTGCATTAAGTGCCACTGGAGCCGTTACATTTGAATAATAGCAAAAAAGTTGACTTAGTGACTTTTTAAGGGTTGACGATTTTGCTTAAGACCAGGATTCTTTATTTCAACCATTAAAAGTTTTAGACTCATGTTCAACAAACAATGGCAGATGCCTTTCCCAGACAGTAATGTGGACAAGATCATTATCAACTTTGTTAGAACAAGAAAATACTCTTGAATAAATGGCCTCTACAGGGCTCTCGTCTATTGGAAATTGGATTGGCAAATTGTAGTGCTACAGAATGTAGACAACCACTGCAGCATTATGTACTTCATCAGTTTGACAAATAGATCCTATAAAAGAAGAAGACGTATATAAAATCTGAAATTACATAATCCAGTCAATTTATTGCTCTAGTCTCCTTGGAAGGCAGCAAATACGACTGTTCTCCTTAAGGAATGGGAGAAGTGTGGCGTCAGCCCCATCTCCTGCTGAACAATATGTAATCTAACGTTAGCGCATCTTCTCCCCAACAGTAAACTTATCGCTTCTATAGGGGACTTGTATTAGGGTCAGATTTTCAGAAAATGTACAATTGGCAGCTCTACACATTTAGGAAATTCAGCTAAATTAGGCTGAAAAATTAAGAATACCGGGTATATCTGAGTATATTTGGTATCGCATTTATTTAAAGTATCAGTTCTGTTATGTTAAACTGCATTTTGAAGCTCATTTATGTCTTAAATGTGGGTTATTTGAGAGGATTGGTGAAGGCGAATTGTACATTTTCTGAAAATCTGACCCATTAACACCCTTTATTGTTGGGTTTGAACTCCCGGCCTCCTGACCAGTCCAGGTCCAAACCCTCAGATCAGATAAGAATGGTTTGTCAGTGATTAGACGCCTACTTCGCTAATCGGTTTCCTGGCCTAGGACTAGGCCTAGCGATCCAATGGGAATATAATGACATGTTGCGGTCTTAATGGAATCATAATGGCACTTTGCTGTTTGAGGTGAGAGTGTTTTACCTCTGTTTGAAGGGACTCTCTCAGCTTTGGGCCTAGACTGTGACCTACTACAGTGAATCCCTAATAGTTTGTTCTCCTTATCACGATTCAATGATTGAGTTTATGATTTCTTGATCTCATGGGAAAAGCCTTCTTATGGTTATAGCCTTCCTATCCATTGGACCATATGAACTAAATTGTCATAAGACCACTTTGGGTCATAGGTTAAGTACAGACAAATGTGAGGCGCTCCATCAAAAAGAGTCCCATGTCGGCAACTTTCATTTTGAGATATAGGGCTCCAAAGGTGGTATAGGACTTTTTCGGTCGAAAACTTTTTTTCCCGTAATATTAATCTTTATTATGTTTTTTTTGAGACTGGAAAATATTTTGTACCAAAAACAATTATTTACGCTTCATAACGGCCGGTAAACATTTTCCTAACATGGTTGGATGGGTTTAAACAAAGGAGCCGAAGGCTATTTTTCACTAAATTCACTCGTACGCCATGGACATTTGATCGTAGGGTACCCCAGCACATTTGGTATCCTCGGAAAGCCGCGAATCTCCTCTAGCCAATGGGATTCTTCCCTTTTGAATCGCCGCGTAAGTAAACCAATCACAGAGCTCTCTCCAAGTGCATTCGGCGTAAACAATGGTTGCTAGGGTCGTCAAGGGAGCCCACGAGGGGTCGATACAGCCCTGTGATTGGTCCAGCCGCTCCGAAAGATCAACTTCCGGCTGACGCCATCTTCTAGCGTGGTCTTGGATTTGAATCGAAGCGACCAGTTATTCCTCGATTCCAGACGATACAAGACGTGTTTTACTCTCCAACAAAGTTTTAAATGGACCAAGGTTTATTATTTAAACATGGAAGCTGAGGCCACCGTCGCAGAAGCTCTTAATGGCATCGCTCGAGCCAATTTGGGAGGTGTTGTCGACAACGCCGAATGGCGTAACCTCATCGAAGAGTATTTTGTGTTCAACGAGGAAACAGAGACGGTGGAATCTGACTCAGATGGAGAACCAGACGTCCCTGATCAGCCTGAAACTCCGGAGACGAACGAAGAAGAAGTTGAGGAAGCATCAGAACCTATTCTTATTATTGATCACATGCAGGCAGTCGTGGACAAGGAACGGGAAAAGTGCTCCACGTTTCGGTAAGTGTTGGTGCTCTGCAGCCATCTTTTCTATCGTGTGTGTTGACATGCTGGGGGACGCGATCTGAAAACTATGCTATGTACATCCCTGGAAATCATTCCAAATCTATAATCCAATGCTGTTATATGTGCTAGATACCTTGTGGGTATATTTAGAGGTTCTAAAATTTAATTGGTGTATGTTTTAAGTCGCATGGTGTTGTTCGTGCGTGGGGAGTTTAAGGCCCTCGAGATCTGGGGAGTAGCTATTTACTTGGGACGTCTGAGATTCCTTACTCGTCTCGTGTGGAATGTAGGGTTAAAAATACATTGTTTGTTTGTGTCATTATGGGCAAATTAAAATCTAGGATTTTGTCCATTTCAGATGTAACTGCCGATTGTTTAACGGCGGGCCATGCATAGACCAGTTCACTGTGGAACAGCGCATCTCTCATCGGTCGGAACATGACCAAATCCATCGAGGTAATTTCAAAATAATGTTTTTCTCTATTGCCTCATTGCCTATACATGCCTGTATAATACTCATTCAGTATTTTAATCAGTATTTTAAGCTGTAGCTTGTTAAATAATGAGGACACGTGCTACCCAATTACATAGGATAACTAATTACGTAGGATAACTGTAGGGACTCAGACTAAGATTGGTGTCGGTGATATTAGTCAGTCACAAATTCATTTTTACATTATTGTTATACTGTCGTTTCAGATGAGCTCGACATGGCACTCTTTGGCGTTTTCAATACTGTTACTGACAACAGTGATCGATGCAGTCCAACCAAGAAGGGGCGCCAGTGGAAGGGAGAGAGAAAACACCCAAAGAGCCACTACAGGATGCATAACAAGCCTATTTGCAAAGCTACCTTTAAATTCCTTTACAAGTGAGTGTTATCATGAATCTTGTGGTGCCCATTAATACTGAACATTAGATAGCTATTCATAATAACATGATTATTTGCTAAGAATCAATATTTTGGTATTGTCATTTTAAGATCCTGCATTATGTTCAATTTCTTCCTTTGTCAACGATTAAATTATTATTAATTATTTTTTCTATTTCTTTTCTCTCCCTTCACTTCTAGGATTAGCCAAAACTTGCTGACAGTTTTGCTAAAATCCTTCGCTGAGGATGGTCTGGTCACTCGTTCACGACAGGGTGGTGGTCACCGTGCTGTGAGGTCTTTGCCAATAGATGACCTGAAGAACACTATCAACTTCATCACATCTTATGCCGAAACACATGCTCTTGTCTTGCCAGGCAGAGTATCTTCTCACCACAGAGACGACATCTTAATTCTCCCCTGCCGTTCTACAAAAGCTGAAGTTCATCGTCTTTACACACAAGCCATGCAAGAGACTGGCAATAGGGCTGTTGCCTACTCCACTTTTGGTCATTTATGGCGCAAGTATCTTCCTAAAATAGTCACAAGTCGTCCCATGACAGACCTCTGCTGGGAGTGCCAGCGTAATAACAGAGACATTTCCTGTAGTAGTAATTTACCTGATGTTGTGAAAGCTGCCAAGTTAAAGAAACAGCAGAAACATTTAGACAGTGTAACCGCCGAAAGAACTCTTTATCAGAAATTTTGTGCTGATGCAAAAGAAGCGTACAGAGACAATGGTGAACCCCCCCTTGGCAAACATGCCCCTTGCTCATGTGACATTCGAGTACATCTCAGTTTTGACTTTGCACAACAAGTGCATTTACCTTCTTACCCGATGCAACCAGGTCCCCTTTATTTTCTCACCCCGAGGAAGGTAGGCCTGTTCGGTATTTGCATGGAAGGAATGCCTAGACAAGTTAACTACCTTATAGATGAGAGCCATTGCACCAGTAAGGGGTCAAATGCAGTTATTTCTTATCTGAATCATTACTTTGAAAACTATGGTCTGGGGGAGAAAGATTTAGATCTTAACTGTGACAATTGTAGTGGCCAGAACAAGAACCGGTATGTTTTGGCCTATTTGATGTGGCGTGTCCTTACTGGAAGGCACAGGTCTATTACACTTAACTTTTTGATTACTGGGCACACTAAGTTTGCCCCCGACTGGTGCTTTGGTCTCTTGAAAAAACAATTTCGTCGGGACAACGTTTCTTCTCTTCAGCAATTAAAAGCCAGTGTGCAGCGCAGTACGCCAGGGGGGGTCAACCAGGCCCAACTTGTAGGTGATGAAAGGGGTACTGTTTTTGTTCCATTGTACGACTGGCAGGCATTCCTGTCACCTTTCTCCAAATCTTTTCCAGGTATCAAAGGGTATCATCATTTTGAATTTTCTAGTGACAAACCTGGTGTTATTTCTTTCAGGCCATTTGTAGGCCCTGAAGATAGTGGTACTTTTAAAATGCTTACTGTTGATGTGGGTGATGTCCCTCAGGACAACCCACCCATTGTACCTTCTCCTGGACTGTCTGCATACAGACAGTGGTATCTTTTTAATTCTATTCGTGATTTTTGTACCGAAGAAACCAAAGACATTATGTGCCCCAAACCAACTGTACCTGAAGAAGGGCCAGGGAGGGGGGGGGATGGCTACATTGTACAGGCTCCTGCAGTCGCCCCAGTAAGAGGTAGAGGGAGGGGAAGTGGAAGGGCTAGAGGAAGAGGGAGGGGTAGAGGAAGGGGAAGGGGAAGGGGAAGGGACAGGGAATCTTCTTCTGATGAATCATTAGAATTAGGTGGTGATGAATCTTCTGAGGAGGAGGAGGAGGAGGAACCTCAAGAGGAACCTCAAGCTAGGGGTAGGGGTAGGGGTAGGGGTAGGGGTAGGGGTAGAGGAACAGTAAGGGGAAGGGGCAGGGTAAGGGAATCTTCAGAATCTTCTTCGGATGGGGAGGTTGCACCTCCTCCAGCAAAGAGAGGTAGGGGGAGGGGGAGGGGAAATGTTCAGCAACGCCGGCCAGGGAGGGGTAGGGGTAGGGGTAGGGGTAGGGGTAGGGGCTGACTGCTATTTTATTGATTTTATTACTGATTTTATTACTGATTTTATTACTGGTGAATACTGTTGTACATTTTGTTTTGTTAGAATGAATAGGTGTGTTATCATGTATATATTGCAAGCACTGCACCGAAGAATTTTGTACAGAATTATTATACTCGTGTTAACAGGGTAATAAAATAAAAAATATTAAATGAAATGCACTGATTTTTTTATATATTGTGGCCCTACTAGTCTATAATACCTGCCCCAAATCTGAGAAAAATCCAATCATATGAACTGGTCATTTTGCATGACGACGCGTCCGACATAAATCCCACAAAAGTCTCCTAGAAATGTATTTTGCCCAAATTTCACCCAATTTTCATCGCGCGATAAAATGATAAGTTACTAAGTAAATGAACTGAATTTGGTATATGTTATGGCTATGGCAGTTAGTAAAGTGTGTCCCAAATTTCATAGAAATCGCTTGATAACAAATGCCCGTAACCAAGGATGGTGCGCCGAAGGTCACTCGCCGAACTTAAACAGGCTGTATCTCAGTTTCCGGCTCCTCCAGTAACCGCGTCCCTTAAATACTCACCGCAACCATAGAATTATACCCAATAGGCCTAAAATTAAGCTCTATACATCATTGGAAAGCTCTTTCCTGCTGCTTACCCATCCAATAGCTAACTCCAAAATCGATTTGGCCGACATGGGACTCATTTTGATGGAGCACGTCTCAAATACAGAAATATATACATCAGCCACAAGAGAGGGATCTCTCTGTACACTACTGTCATCGGAATAAAATACAAAATAAAAATGTACGTTTTTTTCCCCTTTACTTCAGTGGGAAATTTGTAAGGTAAATGCATTGTGTGTATATATACACACAGCCTATAGGCTATACATTCCCTGAACCATTCCTTCCCAGCTGCTAAGGAAGGAAAACTAGCTGCAAAGCTAAATCAAAATGGGTCAGTTTCTAGGTCATGTCTGTGGACCTAAAATCTAATCCATTCAAGATAATCTACACCATATTTAAATGTATAAGAGAAAGGTTTTCTAATATTTTACCCACATTGTCACTTCAAATTGAAAGAACTGTGTTATATTAGTCTTTAAGCACAAGAAATGAGTGAATCCTATGCATCCTATTTACCTTCTACCTTGCTCACCCACACCTATACAGCAGGGAATATTCCTATGAGCTAGGAATACCATGTAGGAATGAATGTGGGGAGGGAAAAGTTCCCGCAGAAAGATTTCCTCCCTTATAGCTTATGCAACATGGCCCAGGTGACCTTCTGCAGGTATATGTCATGTAATATTACATATTATATCGCAACTTATAACTTGTTACCAACCCCGCTACTGTGAGATCCACAGGTTGCCTTTTGTTTAGAGAAAACAGATGTGGATTTCTACGGACAACGTTGTAGATGCATGCAAACAATGACAGGAGGGAGGACAGAACAAGGGATTTTCGCCATTTAAACATGGAATTTCACCATTTAACATGGAATTTCGCAGTTTAAACATGGAATTTCGCCGTTTAAACATGGAATTTCACCATTGATTAATGATAGTTGGGATATAGATAAGGATGCATCGATAAGTTGGTTTGCTTGTGTATATCATTCCCACTTGTAGCAGAAATGTATGCATTATCACATGTGGCTTCACCACTTGTGATTCCCACTACTCATGCAAACTATATCCACTCAAAAACCAACTTATTGCTGCCACACTCTCCTGCGCGCCGTACCCGCTTCATTGAGACAATTTTTGTCTACTGAGCACCGCGAACGCTACTGGTGAACTGTGGTGACGAAATTGCCTGAACTTCTGAGATGAAAAACGGTCATTTGAATCACGGAGACGAAATATGATATGCTCCGTATTCGCGCTCCGTTTTTCGTATTTGGATTTTGGAAGCTTACCTATGAGGTGAAACTTGGGATAATGCAATGCGGGGATTAGGAAATCACTCAAGCGCGCCCAAGTGGGAAAGCTTGCCTAGCCATTGTCTTAAGTAACACCTCCCACAGGCTTTCTCTAGGTGCGGATATGAATCCATATTCCCTTTTAGTATTGTTGCATGAAATAGGTATTTTGGACAATTACTAATAAAGTAACTAAATGTACTCTATACGATAACCTTAAAAACACAAGGTTATATTCAATGCAATGTCTTAAGATTTGGTACACCTATTTATATGACTATGAGGAATAAATCCTCCAAAAATAGGAACATTCCAATAAAGAAATCTTGTGAATAAATTACTTTGAAAAATATTGATATATAATAATGATATTAAATGCATTTTATATCGGTTCGAACGACTTGATGCGGCCGACGGAAATAATTATTTACGAAGGAACTATCCATGTGATTGTAAATCTGAAAGCAGGACTGGTTCCTGACATTCAAAGGGTTCTGTGGTAATTTTTATGTTTAGATCAGAATTATTTTAAGGGAGCTATGAGCTATCTAAAGCAGAAAGAAATATTGTTGAGTTTTTTTTATATTCTGGCACATTTTCCTGTAACTCATCACACATATACCTGGATATATTCAATATATATTCATGAAAAAAAACATTCCCTGCTCTTCCTCTCCTTTCCTGCCCATCTCTTTCTTACTTTCTTTCAATTGCAATCCTCCTGTCTGCCTCTCCCCTCTTTCTCTTTCTGTCCTTGTCTCTGTTTCTCTCTCCCTCTCTCTCACACACACTATTATCATCCAGACTGATTCCTTGAGAACTTCTTCACAGCTGGTTCTGTGGTGTAGTGGTTAGGATGCTCGCTTCTGAACCCCAAGGTTCTTAGATCGAACCCAAGCATCGGTAAGTTTTTTTTCTCTGTTTGGTTCTACTCTAGTGGCCTTCATACACCATACATCACGCCAGCTTGTCTGGCACTGGCCGGCCGGCCGGCCGTAGGGGTCTAATGGATTAGGAGACTAATCATTTAGCTTTCCCAGGTTATGATTTACCCGTCGTGGGTACGAAAAATGCTGTGACGAAAAAAATTGTATCAAAAGTGGGGACAAGAAATTCGTATTCAATTTTGTATTGCGCGGATACGGCGGGCGGGAGAGTGCATCCATTTAAATATTATGTAACATTACCAGTATCATTGTGCTCACAGTATTTCTCATAGCTTTATCGGAAATTGGTTTGAATATGACTCGAGGGCGTATCTTGTCCATGTTATGAGTGTAAGCCTTGCACTACTATCATTTATGGTTTATATAGTGGACAGAACAAAAGTGGCGGTGAGGTAAACCCCCCTATTATTCCACCCAACTGAACACACATTCCCACTTTAGTGCCGGAACCTAGTTCCAGCCAGTTGTACCAGTCAAATGACTTCTAAAAACATCTATAAAATTGTCCTATCTTCCAGCTGATGTCTTGCCGCCTGTCTGAATAGGAAAACGTTTTATATTTTATCTGTTTATTCTTTTTGTTTTTAGCTAGGGAGGGCTGTCGATCGCCAGCCCACAAACTCCATGTTTTTTTGATGAGGAAATATTGAGATAGTGAGAGTTATTTCTCCAGGGACCACTGATCCTTTCACCCCATCTCCCCACTGGGAATTACCCAACTGTGAATTCCCTTTTTTATAAATTTATCAACAATGGGAGGGTTCTTTTTGTGTACTGGTATTCTTTATTGTGGATAATAATTTACAAAGATGGAAATCGGCTATTCTCACTTGTTCATCCCTATTGGTTGGGTGATTGTTCCACATGCTTTGCCTATTTTAATAGCATCGTTTTCAATATAGTATCTGATGTAAGTTTAACAACAATGGGATGTTTTTGTGTACTGGCATTCTTTATTGTTTAGAAGAATTTACAAAGATAGAAAGACGCCATTTTTCATCCTGATTGATTGTGTAATTGATCCACAATCTTTGCTTATATCAATAGCATTGTTTTCCACATATTATCTGGTGTACATAATATAATACAAGCACTTTATGGTATATGATTATTACTATAGTAAAATAGAAAATAGTTGCATAATTCATTAAATATAGTATAGATGCGAGGATCTTATGAGAAAAGTGATGTAATATTGTAATATAGATTCCGGAATAAAACCATTTATACTAAAACAGTCATTAGTAAAATATCTATTCAGGGTGAGGATAATGCTTTTCCGTTTTTATTCAGGCTTAGATGTTTTAAAAGTATAAATCCGTGAGATTATGCAGCTTATGTATATATCTATAAGTAGAGATGTCCTGCATACTATCCTGTGCTGCATAATATCATGCTGTAACGCATGAAATATTGCAGCGATGAAATTATGCAGCGTTGTTAAAAATCCTTGGTAGTGGTAAGCTGCATAATCTCATGAACTGCACAATTTCATACCAGAATGCATGAAATATTGCAGCAAACTGCATAATTTCATGGCTGCATCATTTCATAGAACACATGTTCCTCTATATAATTACTTTGACAAATAGAATGTGACCCTCGAAAAGTTCTCCTAAAGGGGCCTTTGGTCATCTTAATTAGGACGGGCGGAACAGTAGTCCATTCAAACTTCCCAGTCTATAGCATTCATATCCATTTAAAGCTACATTCGCAGCTATTACGACAAACAGAAATCTTACCAAATTCACTCCTATTATGATTTATACGACTGGATTTATCATTATTCTGATGTTATACAAGAATCTGAAGACTAATCACCGAGACAAAACTGCCACCAGTGAGAGATAATAAGTGAAGTCATCATAAGAAAGGACGGTCCTCCAAATAGTTTATCAATGAATACATTACTGATTTCTTTACATTTCTACTATCAATCTGGCAAGACAATATTTTACCATATGCTAGCATTTCATAACAATCATGTATTGACAAACAATCGATTTGAGGTTTTACTTCTCTATAATTGACTCTCAGAAATATTGACCAATTCACACTAAATAGTAGGCACATATTGGAATAAACAGAGTATGTCAATGGCTATAGTAGATATGGGTCAAATTTTTTTAGAATGTACAATTGCGATTTTGTGAGGTTTAGGAAGATCGAAAAATAAAATAATAAGTATAAACTCATATTCCTTCTGACTGGTATCACAGATGTCCCCACCACCTAAAAACACCAATTATACTCAACAGATTTCAATATGGCAGTTTTTATTGTAGTTAAAACAAGGTGATCTTTTTTGGGGGTATACCCGGTATCAAATGAAGTGTCAGCTCTTTAAATCCTTAATAACTCAGGACATAATGATTCAATTTCCAAATAAAAAATATCCTCATAAGGATTAAATGTTCCTTTACAAGTATACCAATCCATAACTATGTATCATCAATGGATATTATGTGAGACATGAAAGCAAATGAATCACATTTCCCCAAATAGGAGTCTTTTGATGAGTAACATATAGTTCAAATATAATTTCAATAATGCTGCATTTGTTGCCATAAACGGGATGAAAACCTGTTTTCTGGTAACTTAGACATCTTTTCCATCAATATAGCAACTTATTACGAATTTATCATGTTTAGTACCCCTGGGACAATTGGTAATAGAAAGCAATCATTGATACCGGGCATCCCTTTACATATAATACCGGGCATCCTCCAGTAAAGTATCTTATATCTGACCTCTCACTGTGGCTCCAAAAGTGGACAAAACCGCTTGAAACCTAGATAGTACATGAACAGCATGTATTTGGTACATAATTGATCTAAGTTCAAGTCACTCCTTGACTAAATATCACCTCACTTGGCCTGAGACAAACACCTTCTCAAATATACCGGGCATCCCTCTATATACCGGGCATCCCCCTAAAAAGTAAATGTTATCTGACATCTCACTGTTGCTATTACAATTGGCACAAGCATATGAAACTCGGTAAGTACATAAGAGATATGTGAGGTAATGCATACAGGCTCTAAAATCAATGATAACAAATCAATGTAATGGATCATACATTTTTTTAATAAAAATATATAGGGGTTAAGAACACCAGAAAAATAAAAGTTTCCACATCTCATTTTTGACGTTCCCACATGTTAGGGGAAGGAACAGGCCATGTTAGTGCAAAAAATACAGAAGATAAAGTCAAATGGGTAGAAGTTATGACAAAAATTCAATATTTCAGGGGATGCCAAGGGATGCCCGGTATCATGATTTTGGTTAAAGTTGAATTAAATTGCATGGAAATGAGGCATAAAGCTACATACATATGTACAGTAAGGCATGATATGTTCGAAGGGTAAGTTTTATGGGGATTTGTAGCTTCAAAATGGACTTGGTGAACGGTACTGGGATTGAAGGGGGGATGCCCGGTATCAGGGGATACCCGGTATCAACCACTCATTTAATACACTTTAAAAATATATCTATTGTGTTTATGTACCTATTTAAACTTGTACATTAAATAAAACATTGCAAGGGACATTGACATATAATATGAGGCCTCTACCTATGTTAATAATGCTATTTTACTATCATTTATCAACAGAAAATGATTTATGTGGGATACCCGGTATCAATTCAAAACACATTTCTCTCAAAATCCCTGCCCCCACAGCCTTAAATGTTTGTTGAATTATGCATATGACATTTCTGATCAATAAAAACTAACTTAACATGACTCATATTGAGAAACAATTATGAAAAGTGCATAGAAATCAAGTTCAAAGGGGATGGTACCGGGTATACCCACTTGGATTCTTATTTATAGTAAGGCTGCATTACTCCTTCCTTTCACCTATAGCAGGAACAAGTTTCATTTAGCAGGGTTGAAAACAACTTTTTAAACATATAAATAATGATTAGATAGATAAATATCACAGAAATGGTCGATTCCTAAAAATCTTAAAAATATGTCCACACCATAGAAATGCATGTATAATCCTAAATCGTTCTCATTCTTGTTGACAATGTCCAATAAATCACAGAAATATCCACCCTATCACTACATGTGGTGGTCGACATGACTTCCAGAAATTAACCTGGAGTCTTGAACATGTTATAACAGCTTGAATGTGGCTCCTAGATGTTCCTTTCCAGCCATACCGGGTATGCCCAAATGTACCGGGTATGCCCACCATATCATTTTGCATTCATATTGCTATAATATATTGTTTTTGAAAAATGGCCTTTGGGGTATACATATAGATATATACTGGGATTACATATACGGAAATTTAGAACTGTAATACCAGTGGAACTGGGTCTGCATTGTAATAAGAGTACAGGGCATACCCGGTATGAAATAGTATAAAATCTCCAGTTTGGTAAACAATGAACCATGACACTGTTAATGTCTGCATTACTGGCTAAATTGTACCACGATTGTATTAGTGATATATCAAAGTGTATTTTAGATGGTTTAAATCATATGCCAGGGATATATTCACAGCCAGTATACTAGAATCCATGTTTGATACCGGGCATACCCTTGTGTCCTCTGAAAATTGGAGTTTTGAGTATAGGCCTGGCATACTGAGATGAGGACTAGTAGAAGGCCATAATGTTACCAAGCTATTAGATACATGCATAAGGACTGAAACCTGGTGAAATTCGATACCTAAAATGTTTACTTTTGTTCAGGCAGGAGGTATAATGGGGAAAAGTAGTGAATTCTGAGGTGTTTTTTCATAATTTTAACGTTTATAGTGATTTATTTAATAGAAATCCTACAAATATGTGTATAAATATATACATTTTTGTAAAGCTGAGGATGTCCTCTTGCCAATGGTACTAAGATAATTAGGATTGATTCATTTGTTTACGATACACATCCAGTATAATGCGCAAAGGTGGGAATTTTGCAATTGTACATTCTAAAAAAATTTGACCCATATCGAAAATTCTGCTTAATCATCCTTTATTTCCTTGTGTGACCTATTGCCCTAAAGGTCACCTGTATATAGCATCATATGATTAGCATTACTCAACTAAGGAACCTGAAGAAGGAAGTTTGGGAAATTAAAATGTTATTATTTTATTTCTATAGCTTTTACACATAGTTCCATTCAAATCAAGATTCAAGATGGCGGATATGCAAGTCCCCTATTGACATTTTTCCCGGTTATTCAGTTATTGCCAGGTCTAGTGTTATAGCAGTGAGATTAAACTACTAGGTATAATGTGAGCACATATTGGTCCCCAGGCCGCACGCTGACAATCTCAGGTGTTGACAAATATAACACCCGACGTCAAGTAATATCCCCAAGTGTTTCATTACTTCCTAGGGTTTGATGGCTGTGTGTGAGAAGAAATGCCATTATCAGGAATATTGGGGTTTCAAGGGCCTGACTTTGGACTCTGGAAGGATACATGAGAGAGTTGTCGGTTTGATTCCAACTGTGGGCATTATTTATCACCCACCCCAGTGCCTGTTGACTTTGTAATCATGTCCATATGGTATCAGACATACAACTGTGGAATGAATATTGATCAAACCATTACTTAAACTGGTCGATTCTACTAATATATAAAGTGCAACCCAACTCATATATATAGTCATGTCAATATCAAGGTATTGCCAAGGTATAGTAGAATTATATACTACGCAAATACAACCCTAGACTGACTGACTAAAGAGCAGACCTTGTTGTGTGTAGATCGAAGTTCCAGCAATAAGTCCTTTCTACAGTTTCTTTCTTTAAATTGTTATACAAGATCTATGTAAAGAAGAGGTCTAGATACTATAGTCTGGGTAAAAATGTAATTGACGAGACTAATTCGATGTTAATTTTAAGTCTCAAAGAGACATGACTGACATGTGAATTTTAAAATATTTTCAATCCAAAACGATTTATAGTAAAATGTTCAAAATGATTGTTATACTGAAAGGATTAACCAGAATTAAAAACAATATGCCAATGGAAGCCTGGGAAGAGCGCGTTGAAAGGCTAAAACCAATTTCTCCAAATGTATTGTAAATGTCTAATGAGAAATAAAAATCCTTATATATATATACATCCAAGACACTGCCCCTAAGTACTAGCCAGTCCAGGCCATGTGTCGGGTTTTACGTACACTCTATACTATTCCCAAACCTCACTGATTCATCTGTTTTCTGTACCTGTGCTGGGGTTGTTAGAATCAACACGGAGATTCTGGGAAACGATCACCCAGCTTAAATCAAAATCTCTCTAAGAAAAGTAGTCTAGAAGTACTTTAGGTGGCCGTGGTAATGAACATGGGGCTTTACAGATCCATTGCTAATACGCCTAAAGAGTATAGATCTATAGGGTATAGCACCCGTTAGCGTGTTTCCTCTGAACAATTAATTAAAAAACAAGATCTTATTTTACAAGTGATTTGTTTCAAATTGTCAAACAAATCTCCAGGGAAAAAGAAGAAATGTATCACTTTGCATCAAAATCATTACCAAGGCACTCAGCGGCAAACCTGATTAATCAGAGCTGAATAACCCATTTTGTATGACCATCAGCAAATAAAGAATTCTCGAATTGAATTCAGTATTGAGGTTCTAACAAGTATTAAACACTTCTTTTGCGACACCTATACCACGGAGCATACTAGTGGTGACTGGCTTCGCGATTGGCTTCAATTTACAAACATATGGCGATTGGCATTGACAGTTGGGTTTGAACATTAGCTTACTCCAGATACCAGGCGTGTCTCCACGAATGGAATTTAGAAACATATATGGCGATCCAAGTTGCCAAACCCAGTCACCAACAGGAACACACGTTTGCAATTAATCGTGAAGGCTCCACGACTAATCGCAAAGGCCCACAACTATATAGAATGCGTTAAAGGCAGAAATTAAGCTTAAAATGTGTGGTGACTCACTACAGCGTATAACGACACACCAAAGATGTTATAGGCTCCAATCGCAAAGCCAATTGGGAACGATAACACACCATCACAACTGGACTGTGGAAATCACCTCCAAGTCCAGTTAATTGCGAAGCCAATTGCCACAAGTGTGTTCCCTGCTTAAATGGTCGTGCTATGACCATCCTGACATAATATGATGTCTTACCAGGATGGTCATACACAGTAAATCCTAATAACTGCAGAGTTCTGTGTTTTAACAGTGCGGCTCCGGAAACCCGGAATGCAGGTGCGGTACCGTACGAGGGCACCGTGACGACGCACCGTAATTATCACAGTACCGCTCCGTGCTGGTCACAGTACCGCTCCGTGATAATAACGGCGCGCTCCGCGCTAATTACGGTGCGGCACCCTCCATATAGACAGGCCTATATGACACTGTAACTGGGCACTGTAACTGGGCACTGTTTTATGGACAGTACCGCACTGTGATACGGCACCGTAATTTTTTCCGAAATTTAAAAAAAAATAAAAAATTAAAAAAAAGAGAACCTGCCGCCGAGCTGACAATTTGACAAAAAAAAAAAAAAAAAAAAAAAAATAATTTTTTCGTCAAATTGTCAGCTCGGCAACAAAAAAAAAAATATTTTTTTTGTTGTATAAATATACCTATAAAGATTAAAGTAACATTGGGGACATCTCCGAACTCACATTGGCCTGCTTCTGAGAATTATTTAGGTTGTATAAGGGAATAAAGATCAGAAAGTCAGTTAAGGTTTCATGAAATAGTTTGTGTTCTAGGTATATATTTTGATATTTGAAGGTGCATTTATGTCATCAACAATAATCTAACTATTTCCTAACCTATTTGCACCCCCTCTCACACACCCCTCTGTAAGAAACTGAGAATCTCCGAACATTCCAAGGCTGTTTAAAAGATTCCAACAGGATTCAAGGCCATGTGATGATATTTCAGGCCCTTCGATATGTTATTGTTTCATTATTTGCCTAAATTCTAGGCTTTTCCTAGTCACATTATTGGAGTACAGTTGATGAAGTGTACAAGTATGTATATATAAAGCCCTATATTTCATAGTAATATATGGATGTTTTTCTTGTGTCTTTTGCAACACAAATGCCCTGGCTTGATTTTGAAAAGGGGAGGGCGCGCGCGCCCCCGCGCCCTCCCCCTAAATCCGCCCCTGGGTCTGATTTTCAGAAAATGTACAATTCAACTTCACCAATCTTCTCAAATGTGATGTGTTTCAGGAAAATGAGTCATAAGTCGCAAAAAATAGATTATGAGATAGCATTATAGTTGAAAAGATGGAATCAAGCCGATTCCAATGATAGTAAACAGTCTAATGATTTAATAAGTATTTCTAGATTTTAAGTTTGATATTTTCACTTTTGAAAAAAAAAGTTTCCAATATTTCTGGGGGTCAATAAATAGTAAAGTAACTAAATATAGTCCATATAAGGACCTTTAAAACGAAAGGATATATTACATACATTGTCATGAAATTTGACACACCGATCGATATATCTATAAGTGATTAGCTCTTCAAAAATCAGAACATTCCAATAAAGTGATCTTGTAAAATAAACACTTTGAAAAATAAACAATCACACTATAGTGTGATTGTTTATTTTGATCGGCTCCTTGTAAATCCTAATAACCTCATTTTTGCCTTAAATTAGGGTTATTTGAGAGGATTGGTGAAGGCGAATTGTACATTTTCTGAGAATCTGAAAATTAAGCTAAATTAAAGCGCTGCGCCACGGCACTGCGCCGAGAGAACCTGCCGCCGAGCTGACAATATGAAAAAAAAAAAATTAAAAAAAAAATTTGTTTTCGTCAAATTGTCAGCTCGACAACAAAAATAAATTTTTTTTTTTTAGTCAAAAAAAATGTTCTTATGTCAAATTGTCAGCTCGGCGGCATGTTCTCAAATTGTCAGCTCGGCAGCAGGTTGCATTATTATGTCCTAAAACACATTTTACATTATTTCGCAGAGCAGGTCACATATAGATTAATCTCATAATAGCAGTGAAATTGAAGCAAGAGAAAACAAAACAATGGTTAGGCTTAAATTATATACATTTTACTCCTTTATTATTCATTCCACACTCCTGTCACATTATATATAATACTTTGGCAGTTATGTAAACATCAACGTCTTCAGAAGACACAGTACCAATAGCATATAAGTACAAATGCTATATGTATACAATACAAAAATATATAAACATGTCATAACCTTTACAATCTACGCATCCTTAATAACCGGGGCAACCGCCACATTTCAACCCAACACAAATTCAAGGTATCGGTACTCAGATCTCTATTGGAGGGATTGAGTAACAATTCTAAACCTTCACTGCCCTCATTGTCTTTGACGATGATCTAGACGAAAACAAATGATTGATGAAAAACCCTCGGAAATATAGTTTTAAATCTTACTTTGATACATTCACAGATGTAACCTGATGGTTGACAATCGTTTTGTCGAAAATAGGAAGCAGGCTAACTACATCTTCAAATAAATAAATACTACATAATACATCAAATAAATAAATACTAGATAATACAAATACGTCTCTTATTTGGTGGCCATGAAGTGTCCGTATTTGCTCAAAAACGTTCCAACTCTTGGATGGATGCCATCCGCGTGCTTTTTGTTGCTTGATTTGGATCCTTGGGTGGGGTTTATCCCAACAAAGCAGCGTTGGAAGGCATCCATTGTAGCGGTGGCGTACGCAGAGTATTTTATATCGAGCAGCCAATGGAGGGCAAACATCATGGCGAGGGCCTTTGGGAATGTCGAAACGTGACGATTGATGATGGTTTCGTCAGCGCTCATCATATACCGGACCGCAGTCATCGGTGAAGCCCCACAGTATACCATGCATGGGGTGCTGGGCAACTTCCCCTCGACTGCTGATGGGCCATCTGTTTCCTGCAGAGAAAAAATGAATAAGTTATGTACACATTTCATCAGAAAAATTCTACCAATTTATTACATATAAAATTTTACGGGTGTGAATCTTTAAGTTAAAGAATTCTTAACATCAGTTAATTTTACTTTAAAATGTTGTTCCTAGTTTGTGGTGATATCCTACGCTAATGCCAAATCACTCGGCTTTTATTTCATTTGTGAATGCACACCATAAAACTTTTATATTTACCTTTACTGGTTTTAGAATCTCGTGGGTTTTTTCGTTGAAATGCGCTGCCATCAGAACGAAAAGTCCTCCATACATGGGGGAGTTGTCCCCAACTCTGGTGATGGCGGCGTCCATCTCTTCACTGCAATAACAAATATACATCTGTAGTGAACCGCAGATTCGTGGGCGCGAGGTTACGAAATTCCGTAAAGAATCACGAATACGAGGAGATTCGTTTGAACCTGGTTTATTTCCCAAAGGTATACAGTTACAAAGGTTTTGTTACTGAAGCAAGGGTGCTTAATTTGAACAACAGAAGTATCTCGGTCCGCGGCGCGGCTCGAGTCCGTAGTGTTAAGCGAAGCCTGGATCCCCTTGCGGAGGTAGTAGTATCCTCCGCCTACCGTCCGTCGGAGGGTGTCTGCAGTGTCGTCTGCACGGTGGTCGTATGTCACCCCCTGACGGAACTGGCCGGAACTGGTGGTAGTCGTCTCCGGCGCTGGTAGAAGTGCCCCCGCTGTCGTAGCCTGGATGGTGATTGGCGATAGTCGACAGCCTCGCTGTATTCCGGTTGGCGGACCCACTACACTGCCCCCTCACTAGTTGGAGTTGAAGGGGTCCACGATAACTAGTTATGTAGGGTCCGCCGTGGCACTAAGGAGATCCTCGTGGCTCCAGATCCTCGTGTGCAGCGGGGCAAATGTTATGCCACTCCGCCGCACGGATCCTAGAGCCAGGCTTGCACTCGCCCCCAAGGTTCGTAGCCTTCATAGGCCTAAAGAGGCCACCGGACATGCCTGTCCGTCCCAGTCTCGCAGCGCGGTACAACTGGAAGCGTACATTCGAAGCAATAAAAAATTTTCGTGCACGAGCTTTATTAATAAAAGCGAGGCTAGTGAGCCATACTAGCCTTGCGGATAAAAACCACCACCTGCGAGGAGGAGAGCCCCCCCCCTCGCTGTGAGATGAACCCACACGAGACAGCCGCCTCGGGGGATCGCAGTGCTGATCCCAATCCCTATGGGGGGGGGGGAGTTCTAGACGAACTCCCCTGCCTCCTTCGCCTCAGCGTCCCCCTCCGTTTTGGAGATGCCGTGAAGCGAGAGATTCCCAATAAGGGCTTCATCGAACGGGTCGAAACGCGAATCTGGGACGACAACTACGTTGTCTTCTTGTCCCAGATCGTCGTATATTAACGCCGTTTCGGAGTCCGACTCCTGCAGCAGCTCGTGCTCTTCCCCGTCCGATATTTCTACCGACTTGTCAGAGCCCGAGCCTGCTGCCGCCAGATGGTCCACGGGAGTGGTACCTTCGTCCGTGCGAGGCCATGGTAGCGCGATCGCATCACCATTTCCCTCGACCCCTTCCACACTCGTACCCGTGGGCGCGGTGACGGGAAGACTGAACGTATCCAACGAAGGTAGCGCCTCGTCCAACTTTGGGGAGGCCTCACCGCTCGGAGGCGGTGCCGGCCGTGCCACCAAAGTTTTGTCCTCTATAAAGGAGAGGCGCTTGGTCGCCGAGGAGACGTCCCCTCGGGGTGGTCTGTACGAACGGGGCGTGGAGGAAGCAGCCGGAGTTACCTCGACCGAATCCTCTGCTTCCGCGGATTGGCTAGCCGAGGGCATGTTAGGCCCCCACTTAGCTGCTGACATCCGCGGAGCTAATCCCGTGCCCGTACACACGCTCTGATTCTCACGTTGCCGAGTTAAGTCAGTAACGCCGATGAGCGTGCCACCCGTATCCATAGGGATCCCCGCGGGGTCCACTACCTGGATGGAGGGAGGTTCTATCCCGTGGGATAGTGGAAAGGCCGGCCGGCGCGAATTGAGAGCCTCAACTCGCAGCCGACTCTCTGTCTCACGGAGCTCTTGAATCTCCTGATTCAGCTTGGCCTGCTGCCGTTCAGCTTCCTCCTTCTCCTCTTCCTCGCGGAAGAATGCCATGTCGTGGGCCGACTGCTCCTTGTCTAGCAGACGTTGTCGCTCGAAAGCTTCCCGCTTGGCCGTCTCAGCTAGACGAACGGCTTCCTCCTGTTGGAGCCGTTGCTGTTCTGCTTGCCGCAGAGCAGCCTCCTCCTGCCGGAGTCGCTGCTCTTCGGCCTCCCGTAGAGCAGCCTCCTCCCGTTGGAGTCGTAGGTCTTCCGCCTGTCGCAGAGTTTCCTCTTCCCGGAGTTTCCTCTCCAAGGCCTCTTTGACCAGGCGTGTCTCGGCTAGAGTCGTCTCCCGTTGGACACGGAGCCGCTCTGCCTCAACCCGACCCTGCTCGAAACGACGCTGTGCCGCCGCCTTCTCCTCCTTTCGAGCAGTTGACCCCTCGTGCGGGTCTACCTCCATCTCTGTCTCCGTACCACAGAGAGGGGTCGCGTTAGCGAGCGTTGATGCCCCCGCGGTAGAGGACACCTTCGTATTCGCGACGCGGGTGGGGGCGCGGGCTTGAGCATGGGTGGGAGTGCCCCGACCTACACCTCCGAAAAGAGGTTTGGCGGTCTGACGATCACCCGGACCGAAACCCGGAGGAATGGTCGGCTCCGCGCGCAAAGCTCGATTGAACTTTTCGCGGACCTCCAACTTCCTCTGTTCCAGGCGCAGAATCGGATTCTGCACCGGAGGAGCCGTCTCTACCCTTGGTGGTGGGGGAGACGCGGGTTGCATAGCCCGTTGCGCGGCCTGTGCCCGCAGCAGAGTGACCTCCGCATGCAGCTCCTGGTTCTCCCGGCGAAGTCCGTTGACTTGCGTATCGAGAAGGTTTACCCTCTCGACCAGGAGTTCCTGCTCGTTGAGGGAACTGTTAAGGTCCTCCATGAGCTCCAATCGTGGGATTCGGCACCTCCGAGTCCCGTTGTACAAGCTTATCGGGCTTGTCTGCCTTAGGTACCAAGGGTTTCCTACCCTTGTTCTGCTGGTTCGGTAGAGGAGTTAGTCGCTTTGGAGGGGACACGGTCTCCTTCGTACACCCCTTTTTGTGTTTTGGTGGGCGGCCACGCCTGTTCGCGAGACTAACTTTCCGGAGAAGTGTTTTCTCTAACGACTTAGCGAGCTCTTGGCCGGCCACGGCCTTGCCCTTCTCCAGCGACACCACATCTCTACCAGCAGCCACAAGCCTTCTATACTCAGGAGCTTGTTCCAACCCGGTCGTTTTGCGGAGCTCTCCCCTCTTATCAGGGTCAAGAACGGATTTCATCAGATCTCCACTCCACTTGACACCACCGGCCGCGGTATCTACGACATAGGAGTTGCCTCCTAATGCACGGGTTATTTTAAACGGACCATCCCACTTCGCACCATATTTGTTCGCCGCCTTTGGTGGGTAATATCTATATATCCAGTCCCCCACTTCAAATGACCGGTTTGTTGCGGACAAATCAAAATGGCGTTTCTGAGCGATGGCCGTTTTCTTCAACGTACGACGCACATATTCGTGCGACTTCCGTAAATTTTTACGAAGATCCTCGATGAAACCTGAGCCGGAGGGGAAGTCCAGGCCATTTCGAGGTACACCATGAATTAGATCCGCAGGTGTATATGCCTCTGTGCCGAAAACCACGGAATGAGGAGTGCAGCCCGTACTTGCGTTAATCGTATGATTATATGCCGCCGCGATGCATGGGATATAAGTGTCCCAATCATCCGCGCCATAATCCGCATAACACGAGAGCTGTTCCACGAGAACACGATTAAACCTTTCTGCCTGCCCGTTTGCCTGTGGCCTATACGGGAGAGTTGTCTGTTTCTTCGTGTCGTAGAGATTGCAGAGTTCCCGGAATAATTCTCCATCAAACTCTGGGCCCCCATCAGTTTGTATCGCTCGGGGCGCGCCAAACCGCAGGATCCAATTGCGAAATACTGTCCAGGCGACTGTCGCCGCCTTATGGTTCGGTAAGCAGTATGCTTCCGACCACTTTGAAAAGTAATCCACGATGACCAATACACAAGTATTTCCTCTCGTGCTAGTCTTAAAGCCACTAAGGATATCCATCGAGATTCTACTGAACCTCTCTCCCGTGAGCTCTTTTTGCAATGGCGATTTATTGACACCTTTTCGTGTTTTTCGCACATTACATTCGGGGCATAACTGAATCCATCTTTTTATGTCCCCGGACTGAGCCGGCCAGAAGAACCTTCTTCGTAAAGCATCTTTTGTTCTGGCGTGCCCAAAGTGTCCCGCTGAGGCCGGGCCGTGATATCGCCTGAACATAGATAGGCGTTGGTCAAACGGCAACACGATCCTTGCGAAAACATGTCCAGTCGAAGGTTTTCTCCACTTGAAAGTGAGTACCCCTTCTTCTAGACACAAATCCGTCTTGTGACTCCAGATTGTTCTGAATTCATCACTTTCACTAGTCAGATTTGCGGGTTCCCGGTTCTTTTCCAGGAAACCCATGATACGATTGATAGTATCGTCCGTGCGCTGTTGCTCACGGATAGTCTGGTTTACAGATACGAGATTGTCGTCCGTGCCTTTCCCCTCCCCCACGAAACCAGCTATAGCGGCTTCGTGTGCCCCACAATCATCGCAATCTGTACGTTTACAACGACTGTAGGGTCTACGAGAGAGGCCGTCCGCATTTTCATGCTTCTTGCCCGGACGGTGTTGAATAACCCCTTTGTTAGTAACCCCGTACTGCTGTAAGTCCAGCAACCAACGAGCCAGCATATTTTCTGGTTCCTTGAAGGTCATAAGCCACGTAAGAGACGAGTGGTCCGTACGGACTATGAAGTCTGCGCCGTATAAATAATGTTTGAATTTCCGCACATAATATACGACCGCTAGCAGCTCCCTGTACGTAGTACAGTAGTTTTTCTGCGATTTCGAGAGCGAATTACTGGCGTATGCGATCACCCGCTCTTGCTCGTCCTGAACCTGCGATAGGACCGCCCCCATGGCCGTACCACTCGCATCCGTATCCAGAATAAACTGGCCAGACGCTCGTGGATACGCCAAGACGGACGTGGACAGCAAGGCTTTCTTCGTAGCCTCGAATGCATCATCGAGCTCACTATTCCAAGTAAGCTTATACCGTAGTACCTTTTGCCCGGCTGTTGCAGTTTCCTGCAATGGCCGCACGAGATCATTAAAACTCGGAATGAACTGACGGTAATATGAAGCGAAGCCCAGAAATGATCTGATGTCCTTCACTGTCAACGGAATAGGCCAAGTGACAACCGCTCGCGTCTTCTCCGGATCCGCCCGTATCCCCTCCTTAGATACGATGCGACCCAAGTACTGTACCTCTTTACGAAAGAGGCGACACTTTTTCGGCTTCAACTTAAGGCCGTACGCCATCAACCTATCAAACACTAACCCCGTGTTCGTAATCGCATCATGGATAGTTGCACCATAAATGATCACATCGTCTAGATAGACGACGCAGATCTTGCCATTAAGCCCCCGGAGAACCTCCGTCATCATTTTCTGAAACGTGGCCGGGGCGTTGCAAAGACCAAACGGCATCACCTTAAACTGGTACAACCCCGTGGAAGTAGTGAAAGCCGTTTTCTCTTTACTGTCCGGATCCATGGCTATTTGCCAATAGCCACTCTCCAGATCTAGGGTACAAAACCACGCATTGCCACCTAGCGCTTCTAGACAGTCGTCTATCCGCGGTAGTGGGTACGAGTCTTTTCGTGTCACATTGTTCAATCTCCTGAAATCAACGCAAACCCTAGTTGAACCATCCGGTTTCGGAACAAGAACCGTGGGGAAGGCCCACGGGCCGTTTCCCTCCTCGATCTTATCCTCCGCTAGCATTTTACTGACCTGGGAGTCCAGAGCCTCCTGTTTTGCCAAGGGAACTCGACGAAAAGGTAACTTTATAGGCTTAGTGTCACCCGTGTCGATGGAGTGTAGAACCCTGTTCGTAAACCCCAATTGTTCCCCTTGCAATCTGAACACCCGCTTTTTCGCGTATACCAACTCGCGCACCTTTTTCAAGGTTTCAGTATCCGCTACTTCAGCGCCCTCTATGATAGATTCCAGTTCAGGGATGCTAGTAATTGAACAGCTATCGGAGGTCAGCTTTCGCTTACCCCCCGTGCTGGACCCGTTCACGGATTCTGCTCTTGCATCCGCCAGATGCGAATAGTCACCCGTGAAGTTTGCCGCTACCTCATAAGCGGATGCCACGGGCGTCCCGCGTGGCATGACTATTGCAAGTCCCGTTGGATTCATAATAGGAAGCTCGTGGCAGTGAGCAGACGATACATATGTATCGCAACCCTCCACGAGACCGTCTACTTGTAACCCTACATCTGACTCCATGATATAGCCCACGTCGTTCTCGGGTAGGGACACGTCCACAGACGCGACCTTTACCTCGAACGCGGCCAACCGCACATCCTCTCGTAGGAATGCAGTCGATATCGCTCCTTTCCGTCGACAGAATACGTGATTCTTGCCTCCTTCCAAGAGCATCTTCCCAGGCCCCGTCATGCTAGTATCATAGCGCCACATGAAGTCTTGGCCCAGTACGGCCTCCTCCCCGCCGCCTAGACCATCGACTACGAGACAGGCATTCGGATACGAACGCCCTGCGATCTCAAAGTCAAAGACCGCATACCCCATCGTCACTGGAGTACCACCCGCAAGTGGTTTTACCCGAACCCGCGAAGCGAGCAGGTCGGGCTTGCGAGCTAGCGATTCATAGAATTGTTTAGACACTAGTGAGGTAGTTGCACCCGTGTCGTATAAAAATTCTCCTCGCCTAGTACCCACTGTGACGGGTACGTACCATCTATCCACTATCGCTACCACGTCGATAGGAATAGAGAGATCCCGGCTGGCCGCAGAACTAGTCAAATTCTTGACACAGCGTTCCTCACCCACGGTAGAGCTAACCGCGAGCAGCGCCGTGCCAGCGTCAGTATAGCGGCCGTCCAAACACATTCCACGATCGCGTGGAATGGCTCGAACGCTACTAACCGACTCCTTAGACCAAGGTTTCGTGTCTGCGGGCTTTGTCGGGTCCTCACCCTCCATCACCCCAGTTTCCTCCTTGTTTCGTTCTGCCTGCCTACCTGACCTCCCCAGATTGTACGACCCTTCTGGAGGTGTTTTGCCCGAGCGGGCTACGGAAGGGTTCCCCCTCCCGTCACGAGTTCCGTCGAACTTGCGGGTCTCGTCACCGCTTCCTTGCGAGACCCACGTCAATTTCCCTTAGTTGATTTATCTTCCCGGGAATTTGAGTCGTCACCATTTTCTTTCGCGACGAATGCGCAAAACTTTTTCAGGTATTGACAACTGGCTTGCAGGTGGGTAGTTTTCCCACAAAGCCAACAAGCTGGCTCTGGACGAGTCGCTTTCGTGTCCTTCTTCCTGTAGTCAGTTTTCGTGACTATCTTCTTGGAAGATTTGGACAAAGTCTTGGTTTTATCCCAAGCCTTTTTGGTGCTACTGTCTGACTTTTTACTGTCATCCTTTCGCACGTCCTTCCGCATAGCCTGGAAGGCCGCGAAATCGGCTATTAACTCCGATTCCGAATCAGAATCCGGGACTTCGGTCCCTGTAGACGCCCCCGAAGTCTCGTCCGCTGACGAGTCAGAGTCGGACTGCGCTTCTGCTTCCGCAGCCGCGTAAGAAGCCTTCCGCTCCTTGTCCTTTCTCTGTCCGTAGAACTTATATCCCCTAGCTTTAAATTTAGAGGACTGTCCCGGCGTGGAACCCAAGACGCGCTGATATGCTTCTGGGCCACCTGCTCGCACGAAATCTGTTGCGAGATCTACGCAATCTTGCATAGACTTTGGGCGATTAGTTTGCACCCACATGCCCAGAAATTTGTCTTCTAAGCCCGTGCAGAAGATTCGGATAGACTCCTTCTTCATATGTTCAAGGTATTGTCCCTCGTACGCACGTTTGCACAAGGTCAGCAGAGCCTCACCATAGTGTTGAAGTGATTCGCCAGGTTGTTGAACCCGCTTGCGGTATTCCTCCTGGCGTTGTTCTTCGGTCTTTGTGTCCAATATGACACGAAGCCTCGTCACAACGTCACTTAACGTTAGGGACCTAGAATTTCCCCAAGTAGACTGGTTCACATGTCGTGAAGTCGCCATAATGAGTTCGCGCATCAGCGTTTCCTCCTGCCAACCGCAAAGTTCGGCATAGTTTATCGCAGATGCGAGATACTCTTCCCAATCCTCCCCATTGCGAAAAGGTTTGAGATTTTTAGGTTTAGGATTTTCTCCCTTGCCCGTTGATCCGTATAAACGAACTTCCGCAGGGCGGTCTTCGTTATACACAACACTAGCTTCCATTTCGGGCATCATCGAACGCCTACACTTAGTAGTGGCCGTTGGTCCCGTCGAACGGTAGTCTGGTTCGTGACCAGTTGACAAACCCTGTTTGGCCTGTACATCGTTGTCCAACAATGGAATCGAAACATTAGTCAACGAGTAGTTGAGGCCATTGTCCGAAGGAGACGACTCTACGAAGTCGACTCTTCTTCCTGCAGTCTTAAAACCTGCCGGAGTGCTAGGCAAGCCCTGGGCTCGCATTTCCGTGCTGTCCGTATTCTGCGAAGGCTGTTGCACTCGCGGATCCGGGCTACCTTGAGGCAGAATCGCAGGATATCTCCGATCCAACATATCGATCAGATATTGAGGGCAAACCGCATGTTCGTGTAGACCACGATACAGCCGCTGCACACGCTTCAACGGAAGTTGTTCGTGCATTACCCACAGTAAGTCGAGTGTTCCTCGAATTTCACCTTCAGCGATTTCGCCTGGTGGTTCTCCCGTCTTGTCGTAAGAACAAAGAACGGTAGTCAACTGGTCCATCATGACCTTCGCGTCATCGCTCTGTCCCAGCGGGACTGCTGTATTGACGGTTTCCGGCGGCTTAACATCGGAAAGCTCCGACCCATCCGCCTCGCCTGTTTCGACGCTGAAACCCGCACGCTCTACGAGCTTGCGAAGATTGTCCTCGTTGTAACACGAGCGCAACCCTAAAACAATAGCTATTAGTTTCTCAACCAAGCTTTGTGTGTCCGGATTAACAATCAATCCGTCGGCACGCATATTGTCTATGTGTGCAACTACTTGCTCTAGTTGAGCAAATGAGTCGTTCGCAAAATCTTGCGCATCGCCCTGACGTCTCGTTAACATCTGAGCGAGAGCCTCGCATGCTCGCTGCTCGGCTTCAGCCTTGGCCACGGCCTTGGCTGCTTCCTCGTCGCCAGGAGTCATCGTCTGACTCTCAGCATCGGGGATCCTTTCGGGAACTTCCCTACTCGGCCCTAGGCTCACGGCACCAATGTAGTGAACCGCAGATTCGTGGGCGCGAGGTTACGAAATTCCGTAAAGAATCACGAATACGAGGAGATTCGTTTGAACCTGGTTTATTTCCCAAAGGTATACAGTTACAAAGGTTTTGTTACTGAAGCAAGGGTGCTTAATTTGAACAACAGAAGTATCTCGGTCCGCGGCGCGGCTCGAGTCCGTAGTGTTAAGCGAAGCCTGGATCCCCTTGCGGAGGTAGTAGTATCCTCCGCCTACCGTCCGTCGGAGGGTGTCTGCAGTGTCGTCTGCACGGTGGTCGTATGTCGCCCCCTGACGGAACTGGCCGGAACTGGTGGTAGTCGTCTCCGGCGCTGGTAGAAGTGCCCCCGCTGTCGTAGCCTGGATGGTGATTGGCGATAGTCGACAGCCTCGCTGTATTCCGGGTGGCGGACCCACTACACATCATATTATAATCTTGTGTCATTGCTTATCCCAATTTATTATATGCGCATGCTATATGAGGAGTGCTATAAAAATATTCATATAGGACGCGTGAAGTGATGTGATTCTGGTACTATAATTACAGAAATACATAATAAAAACCACATAATTAAGTAGAGCATTCAATTTTCTATTGAATTAGTTTATTAATGTAGCTCAAGAAATGGCTGCGATATGAACGTTTTAATTCAATATTAGTATGCCTACTCCCGTCACGCCTACGCTTCTCCCGCCACTTTGCGCAAATCTTTTAAACCTTCAACTCACTCAAATTGATAGTTAAAATCGTTTCACCGAAAAAAGATTAACATGGTTTTCAAGCTATTTTTCTCAGCTTGCTCATGGTGTAAATGGTATTTTGATATCTGCATTTTGTAATGAGCGACGATCAGTTATGTGCGGCAAAAAATTGCAGCAGTTTATTTTTTAAACAATAAATAGTACTTACAGTAATTTCTGCACATGCTTGTTGCCATGTGCGCGGAGGAAGTCCAGCCAGTTACTGGCTTTGGTATCGTAGGCCTTGTAGATGTTCTCAAGGAATTTCTGACCTGTTAAAATGACAGACCATATTTTAAGGAACTGCAGGTAATTAGCAATGCCATGGCTATTTGTTAAGGGACAGAATTGAACAAAGTGTGATTCTTTAAGTTAAAGAATTGACAAATAATTAATTATAATTCTTTCAGTCGCATCAATTAGACAGACAATTACCAATATGATATACTGGGTACATTAGTTCTTTTATTGTATTCTATATCTCCATCCACATCTGTTTGCTCAAAATTACCTGTCAGTTCGAGCATGTGGCTCATCATCCCCTCAAATGACATCAGTGTGGGCCATGATCCCAAAGTATCCTCTGCAGATGGATCTACAATATAATCGATGGTAAACCTTATTATTCTGACATATATCAGACGGCTGTAAATCATTAGTAGATTACACTATATTTGAGCTTTTTGTTGTAAATAATGTCTCCATCAGTCAACTTAATATCTCTTCATAGTAGTCATTAGACACTAATAGCACAGCAGAATGGAATAATATGCCTTGAACATGTGTTCTACAATCTTTGTCACTGTTGTGATTCTGTAATAGATAAAGGAGTCCATTGGTACATAATGATAATTTTCAGTAATTTGATTTTAGGCACTCACGTGTATTCAGGTATTTCCGTTGTGCGACGTAGGTCGCCGCCTGCAAATTGACACACTCTTGTTGGTTTCCCAACTGGTTGGCTTGGGCCAATTGCTGGCGCAGTTCTTCCTGGCTTGCCGCAGTCTGGCCGGGAGGGAACTCCTTGGGTGCACGGTTGATGGTACCAAAACTGAAAATATACATATCACATTATATATATGACATGTGCCTTCCGCTTTGTATGACTGTATTTAGCTACTTTTCAAAATGCTGTACATCAACTGAATATCAATTGGACTATCATGTAAAACTGGCAGAAAGGGCAATTATATTGTTAAATATAAATTAATAGATCACCAATAACATGCATCCAACTAACATCTGCTAATACACTAATATTGTTCCTTAAGTTCCAAAAGTTAAATATCTAATGCCCTAATACACTTACGCATCCGATGTCCTGAGCTTTTTGGTGGCTGGCTCTGTTCCCACCTTCCTCCTCTTTGCACATCGCTGTTCCTTCCTGTTTTGATCACGGCAGACGTTGTCATGTCGGTTTACCAGCTGGGTCAGAAGGGAACCGAACCCATTCCCCATCACAACTCCTTCATCAACATCGATCAGTCGTGGATGCTTGGCGACGATTCGATTCGCGAGGATGGCAAGATCCTTCTTCACTGGTTTCTTCTCAACCTGCCAAGTACACAATCATTCGGGGACTTATAATATGCAAATTTAAGTGCCAAGAGTACATTGTGAACAGTCAGAGTGAGATATAGATCTCTAGTTTTCAGTATATCATTTATGCATACATACAGCGGGTAGATCATGTACCAGTGTATTATAGTACACTTCCCAGAACTGTCTATAATATTATCTTCTGTTGTATACGGATGAACAACATATTCTTAATACAATTTTAACATGTGCACTACATAGGGTTATCATGATTGCCAAATGAACTCACTTCATGTACTCGATCGATAACGTAGCGGACTATGGCACGCCGCTCTGACACCACAAACTCCCGAGTATCAAGCTTGGAGATCATGTGTTGCGGGATGGTTAGGTCAACACGATCAGTCCAGGGCTTCTCCACGGTGGGCTCTGCAGGAGGTATCCTAACTGGGGGACTGACACTGGGCACATTCACGACTGGTCCAGTGGTAAGGCTGCAGTTAAGTAAGTCGGTGAAACTGCCACCACCCATTGGCATTGAGTAGCTGTACATTGACCCCTCTTCAGTTATTGGCGAGCTGGTCAGTGTTGGAACTGTAGCTTCGTCAACAGGTCGGTTGGGGCATGGTACAAACGTAGCTAAAATACAATGTATAGGATTGTTAGGCAAATGTTTTTACCCCATTTTAGTAATGTCTTTAAGTTCTCTCATCCATATTATCATTATTATCAAGTTTTGATGGCACATTGTAACATCTTAGATGATATAACTGATTGTGTGGAGCACTTGACGCACTGTCTCTAATCTAAAACTATAATGCTACCAATTATCCACGTAATTGAAATGTATAAACTGAACTTTTGACATTGTTTGCTCTATTTTGGGCATCAACAGAGTAACATTTGACTCGGGCAACTTTGTCATAATAAGGAATTTGTGAGATAGACAGCCCATTAGCTATTTATCATACAGACACAGCATTCGAAATGTTTCATACAGACCCATGCCAGGATATAATAACAATACTTAGTAAACAGATGATAGTGTCATTGAGAAGTTACAATTTACCTTTCATCTTGCGAGACAAAGCCCTCGCCTCGAATTTGGGCAGCACCGAGTAGAGGTCTTCCGGGTCGACATAGCCCAGGAAACGGGACTCTTGGATCCCCAGGTCGTCCAGTACTGTGCCAATCGCGGCAATACCCTCGTCCTTCTTCCATGGCAGGATCGACCTGATGGCCTGTTCTAGTTCTGGCAACATCTGAATTCAACAAAATGGTCAATTATTTACTTTTTTCAAGGTTTCTTTGTTGTACCATCAGCAAGCAATGTACAAAAACATAATAATAATCTTTATGAATCGTAATGTTGTTTCCTTCACCACCTGGAGACATCAGCATTAAGAATCAAGACAATTGTATATTGTTTAACCTATTCATGCTTGCCTTATATGAACCATCAGAGATCTAACCGATTTTTGATGGCACATTGTAACATCTTAGATGATATAATTGATTGTGTGGAGCACTTGACGCACTTGATGACACATGGAATGGTCACTTGTTCATTTGTTTGTTTACACAAAGTATACCACTGTTATTGTGCTAATTACCCATTAGCCATATGCAATACCACAGATTATCACGGGTTGATGACACATGGAATGGTCACTTGTTCATTCATTTCTTTACACATAGTATACCACTGTTATTGTGCTAATTACCCATTAGCTAAACTCTTTATCATAGTAATTAAAAGTTAGCAGATATACTGTGGTTTTATTATTTTATTCTGTGAAATTCCCTATTTCATAAAACAGGGGGTTTGGCCTGACAAAGTTTTATTCTGCTTCTCTGGGTTGCCTGTTGACCGTTGGGATGTCAATGAGTGACCTTCTTCCGGTCTTGACCGTTGGGAAGACAGCATCTCTCCAGTAGAAGGGACACGGGCTGATTCCTCATCCGCTCCTGGATACAGGCATCCAGTTTTCCTGTTGTCCATTGGGGTGTTACCCTCATCCGAACTAGACCGTTGGGAAGACAGCGTCTCTCCTATGAGGGACACGGAGTCGTTCCTCTTCCGCTCATGCATACAGGCACACACTGCCATTTGGTCCGCCACTGCTATTGCAGCTGGTCTCCATATCGGAAGACCGTTCCACTATCCGCCACCGGTGGAGGCGCTGGGTGCGGGTGGCATACCCGCCCGGAACTATAATCCGGGACCCAGAAACTACACACTGCTTCTAATTGAAAACTACACACTGCTTCTAATTGAAAACTACACCTTTCCCTTACTTGTTACTTGGATGACCAAGTAAACTCTTTATCAGCCACGAACCAGATGAGAACACCTGTTTCAAAACTACGCACTGCTTCTAATCCTAACTAAACCTTTGCCCTACTTGCTACTTGGATAACCAAGTGTTAACCTATTCGCGCTGAGCCATCATAGTTCCAACCCATTTTCGATGTCCCGGCAGAACTTCACTCGACGCACTACTTCTAATCTAAAACTATAACTTTGCCCTACTTGCTACTTGGATAACCAAGTGTTAACCTATTCGCGCTTGCCTTATATGAGCCATCATAGTTCCAACCCATTTTCGATGTCCCGGCAGAACTTCACTCGACGCACTACTCTAAAACTATAACTTTGCCCTACTTGCTACTTGGATAACCAAGTGTTAACCTATTCGCGCTTGCCTTATATGAGCCATCATAGTTCCAACCCATTTTCGATGTCCCGGCAGAACTTCACTCGACGCACTACTCTAAAACTATAACTTTGCCCTACTTGCTACTTGGATAACCAAGTGTTAACCTATTCGCGCTTGCCTTATATGAGGCATCAGACTTCCAACCCATTTTCGATGTCCCGGCAGAACTTGAGCACTCGATGCACTACTTCTAATCTAAAACTATAACTTTGCCCTACTTGCTACTTGGATAACCAAGTGTTAACCTATTCGCGCTTGCCTTATATGAGCCATCAGACTTCCAACCCATTTTCGATGTCCCGGTAGAACTTGAGCACTCGATGCACTACTTCTAATCTAAAACTATAACTTTGCCCTACTAACTAACCTACTCAGCTCAAATCAAACCCAACATATGCTGGCACATGTTTGGGTGAGACATATTTCTCGTTATCTACAGTGTAGATATCCAGGGGCCAGGGATCAGCCAAACTCTCAATGGGCAAGCACAGAGTAAAACTGTGCTGCTGTTCGAGTTTGTACAGAGGACTGTAAGGTGGCTTCTGTACTTGGAACACTTGGACTACCAAGTGAACAGATTCTTGATCACTCAATATCATCAGAATCTTTCCCACTTGCTCAATCGAGCTCAACTCGACTTGAGTTACAACTCCCATTCCTTCACGGTACTTTGTTCCCTTCACTGTCACTTCAGAGGAGACCAACTTTCCAGTGACTGCACTGAGTTCATTAACCACGGCCCTCTGGATCTGATCGGAGAAGGTGTTCAGATAGAACTGCCTTCCTCCTTTCACTATGTGCCGGTCATCAAAAACCTTACCACCCTGCAAGTAGGCTTGCAGTACTTGGTGGTGCTCCGCCAGGGTAAGCGTCAGGTTTTTGAAGTTGTGACAAGCTTTAGCAATCCTCTTAAAATAAGAGTGTTTGCTCTCAAACCGCATTGTCCACACACGAACAAGTGGTCCAAACTGTTGAGTCAGTTTGGCATAGTGAACCAGGTAGTGATGCTTTGGCTTCAACGTAACATCTGGGAACTGAGTCTGCCTTAATTCCAGATACTCCAATACTACCACATTCAAATATGCAATCTGTTCTTGGCTGAGGGTTGGTGCCATGACATACATAAGTATTTCATGCAGAGCAACCATCATTTGCCAAACAGGGTCCTCCAGGTTGGGGATGTGCATGCCAACAAAGAATGGCATGAATCTCATGAAGGCTAGGTTCTCCATAGCCTGTCCTCCCAATTTCTTGCCCCAAAGATTCACTGGTTTGGCCTGGCAGTTAACATCGCCGGATCCATACTTAAATTTGGTGATCCGTCGATTCAACTCTTCCCAGGTGAATGCGTGGGCCTTCACAAAATGTTGCAGGCAGAGGTACATATCCCGTGACACTACACCTTCCATCAAGTCATGAGCCAGGCATGGTGGCATGCCAGGTGTCATGACGTTGAAATTCTTGAGACGGTTAAAAACCGACTCTTCCTTAACTCCCATCACTACTGCTCCTTCAGCAGCCATCCTGGCATTCTCACTGTAAGACTGTGGTGTTCGGGCAGTTCCCAGAACACAGGGACATTGGCGAAACTCAGGCAATGTCACCTCACAGAATCTACAGATAAAGCCTGAGCTGAAACACTCATTCAGCCTTATCAACTGATGGGCACCAAGATTGTCACCTGCAATGCAAGTGACAAAAACCTTGCGGCACTCTCCATCCACAACAATGCCAACATCCTCGAGATCTACCAACTCATCAACCAAAGGTTTCATCACCTCATTCATCCCAAACTCTTTCACATGACTATCCTTACACAGAAAAGCCAGTTGTAGATTGTCGATTTTCGACCGGTGCTCTGTTGGTAGATTCACCAGAGTGAAGTACACCGCCAACACTTTATGCTTCGTCCTTGCCGACCCCAAAGGGTTAGCAACTTCAAATGCATCCTGATACAAGATCAGTTGCACAGAATTGGGTGGATATTCCTTCTGCTTGAATATCGAACCATCCTGAACATCATGTACATATCCAGCCTTTGTCTCTCTTTTGTTCTTCTCGACACGTTTGTAGTCTTGAGAACCCAGCAGAGATTGAAGGGTTTCTCTAATTGGTATGTACTGCATATTGCATTCTGTTGTCGTGTCATCATATCCCAATGAAAGCTGCCGAGGTTTCACGTATTGGAAGTGTTCTTGGTAGTACTTCTTTCGTGTTTTGTTGCTGCGGAATAGGGTCTTATTGATGTGTTGAATACCATCGTCAGCTAACACCTCGTGAGTTATGGCATCGATTGCTTCATCTGGGACTGCATGTAGACGAAGGGATTTCCTCATCTTGGCATGCAGGATCTCACTGTACAGCTCTGTAACGGCTGTTACTTCATCTACGATAGCTTGTACCGTAGAAGCCGGGACTGCCAATTTGGCCTCAAGTCGCATATAAAACTTGGCCAAACTGTCAGCAAGCATATGCTGATCCAGTTCTGCGGGCTCATCCTCATCAACCTCCGGACCAACTTCCATCTCCTCATCACCAACTTCATCCACCACTTCCATTTCCACCTCCTTCTCTTCCACTACAGCCACATTCGTCTGACACACTTCACGTGGTCCAGCCTCCTTGTGGTAACGCCACATGTGAGATTTTAGGCTATTTTTTGTAGCCATTTTTCCAACACATCCATCAAAAGGGCAGTCAATTTGCTGTCCTTGATTGACATGCTCACCTAAATGAGCCATGAATTCTTTGAATCCAGTCAATCTGCCACCACACAAAGCAATCTTACATTGATATGAAGTATCAACATTTGCAATGCCTGTCGGTGTGCTTTGCACAGTCGTTTGTCCGTGCTTCTGCGCTGCATGCGAACGAAACCCGTTCGCAGTCGAGTATCTCATTGGACAACCCTGATAGGGACAGACAAATGAGAAATTGTTATCATTCCGATGCATGATAACATGTTGTGCAAAGTGTTTAACTACAACCGTTGTGTAGTTACACTCTGAGCAAGTCAGAACTTGCTTACCAGTCCGGCCATCCATCTCCAACGATCCACTGAAATAGACAAAACTAAATTGATTAGACAAATTTCAACATTAGTTTTGGGATAAGAAATTCCAAATAAATACATGCACACTTAGAATATACAAAATCCATGGGAGTGTCATTATGAATTAAGGTTTTCAAATAGTAGATAGCCAACTGTATGACGGGTTGTTGCGTGTCAACCTGTATGGAGTAACTGTTTAATTACAGCCACAATGTATTGACAGAACATAACATATGAAATACATACATGATAAAACAATATACAACATGTAACATGTCATCAGCTTACTATTTCAGCCTTACTTATTAATTCGGCTTACTTATTCAGCTTAGACATTCCAACATGACACAATGTTATAACAATAGCTATCTACTTTGACAAGCAGGCATGAATCCCACACTTAAACATGTAACATATAATATCAGTAAAATCATAAACATGCACACTTTTTGAAAAACTAAATTAATCAGGGCAATGAATTTTATAATATTGTATTCATGCAATAATTCATTTAATTATGACCTTGGTACATCAGATAGAACCACCGAAAGAATTTTTAAAATCACTGAAGTCTAAGTCTAAACTCTGTTATACATAAAGGGCTTTGACATGTCATCAGATATCAATGTTAAAGTTCCATGGAGAAAATTCTCGATCAAAATGCAATCATAAAATCGACCAGACATCATAAAAAACTAAAACTAAAATGAAATTCAAACCATTTTTAAAGATATTTGACCCCCCTTGTTCTGTAAAACAGTCTAAATCTAAGAATCTTTAAAATCACTGAAGTCTAAGTCTAAATCTAAAGTTCTGTATCCATATCCATCCATATACATTCATACCTACACCCATGTATACATACATTCATATAAACACCCATGTATATCCCCCTAAATCCTTTCGTCCATACAACATACAATCTTAAAATCGACCAGACATCATAAAAAACTAAACTAAAATGAAGGGTTCTCGCCAGCCTTTTGGGGCCACTCATCTATTAGTCTGAGCCTATAAGTAGAATATAACCAACTGGAACATCAGTGAACGTCCGCCATTCATTGAAAAGAAAAAATCGTCAACTAATTTATTTTGACACAACTCAATACTAATCCTATGGGCGCGATCATTAATGTTAAGCCAAACATTTGCAAAAACATTATAATTAAAAGTATGAATATATCAGAGCAAGGGGGTAGGGGTGTGGGATGTGGAGAGAAAAAGTACCATCAACCATATGACGACTCATAATATATTCTCATTTCATCAGTAAATAATAAAAATATGTATCGTTGTGTAATAAATTTCTCATAGAGAAAATTCTTCATTTTTCCTGACAGTTGTACCATATTCCTGATAGTTGTACCATATAATCTCAAGACATTATTATAATGTTTTAACTGGTGACAGAATCATAATATCGTGAGTGAGTGAGAGAGAGAGAGAGAGAGAGAGAGAGACAGTGAGTGCGACATAGAGAGAGAGAGATATAATATCTAGAACAGTTACTTTCTTTCAGAATGGAAAAGTAGTGAATTCTGAGGTTTTCCCATTTGGAACCATTTCATGAGAATCGACCATATGCCCCCCCCCCCCTACTAAGCTAACCCCCTTTGCTTGTACAGACCTTAAAATCTTTCGCTGAAAAAGCCTAAATCTCCTATGTAATTCTCAATACATCCATTAATACATACATTATTGGAATATAGTTGATAAATTGTAGATAGGTGAGACCGTCAGAAAATGTACAATTTGCCTTCACCAATCCTCTCAAATAAATAACCCAAATTTAAGACAAAAATCAGGTTCAAAATATAGTTCATCATAACCTAACCGGATCATATTCAGTAGAAATATAGGTTAGGCTAAATCCCAAGCATTAAATTGACATGTATGGCCTTCTAAAACCAGCCACACAAGCCATTTTTTAACATTGAGAAACTAGCTAACAAAGTACATTGAGCTATGAGATTGATGAAATCTTTAACAAATGGAATGTTCCAAATAAATCGATTTTGTTTACATATCTCCAATTTTCGTGATAAAACATAATTCCGAAGCAAACTCAAAATCCCAATTCCGACGAACATAATAATTTCACCATTATCGTTGATGTTATGTCACTATGAATATTCAATAAGCTTAATACCCAAGAATTCATGGGAAATAACTGAAGTCTAAGTCTAAATTCTAAATCTAAGTCTGAAGTCTTTAGAGTCTAAGTCTAAGTCTAACTCTAAACACTAAATATTGAAATATTTTAAAAATCTTTTCCTCTATTCCTAAATTCATGCAATAATCCATTTAACTACGACCTTGGTGCATCAGATAGAACCACCGAAAGAATTTTTAAAATCACTGAAGTCTAAGGTCTAAGAATTTTTAAAATCACTGAAGTCTAAGTCTAAGTCTAAGTCTGAAGTGTAAGTCTGTTATACGTAAAGGGCTTTGACATGTCACTACTCCAAGCAGTAACAACAATTTATGAGGTTAAGGCTAATAGAAGGCTAAAACTTTACCAAGTTGTCATAGATATGTATAAGGAATGAAACCAGGTGAAATATAATATCTAGAAGTACCCCTCAAGTACATCACAAGTACATCCCATTTGGAACCATTTCATGAGAATCGACCATATGCAAATTACTCTAAGAATACACCTTTTTCAGTCGAACCAAGGGTAAAATATAACCAACTGGAACATCAGGGAACGTCCGCCATTCATTTAAAATCAAAAATCGTCAAATAATATATTTCCTCACGACCCAATACGACTCACGACCCACGACTCCAATTTTCGTAATAAAAAATAATTTCAAACAGAATTCAAAATTCAATTTCCGACGAACATAATAATAATTTCGACATGAGACTTCATATCCAGATCGTCAGGCTCGTTTTACATCGTACCAGCTAGATTTAAAACAATAAGATGCTGTAATTAATCTGTAATAATTAATTTTCAATGAACCAGCTGACTTCTACGTCATAAGAATTAAACATGGCTACCTTACCTAGATTATCAAAATTCCTGAACATCGTCAAGTTCAGTGAAGTATCCCTACTTGACTACAGATCCTTCTTATGAAAACATTTTAACAACTACATCTTTATCTTGAACGTAGCCTTATCAGATCTATCGTTAATGACCCAGTTTTCAAAACACCTCCATGCTCGATCATTTTCTGGTCTTTGTCTGACTTAATAATATCCGCCATTGACAAGGCCATCACCTTAACCTTGAAGCCTAGGCATGATATCTCCAATTGAAACCTCCGAGAAGGTTTGTCATCCATTTAAAAGCAAAAATATGTAAAAATCTCCAAATATTCCATTCAGATATGTCCCTATGTTAATCCTATGGGCGAAACCCACGTCGTAGCTGGCACCGTAATAAAAACTATTTTCGAAGCAAGTTAAAATGTCAATTTCCGACGAACATAATAATAATTTCGCCATGAGGGTTCATATCCAGATCGTCAGGCTCGTTTTACATCGTACCAGCTAGATTTAAAACAATGAAATAAAGTAATTATTTATGTACGACCATCGTGTGGCCATTTTCTAGCCTAAGAAAATCCGCCATTGACAAGGCTTAACATTGAAGTCTATGAGGAAAATTATCGATCACAAAAGCAATCTTAATAATTCAAATTCTGACGAACATAATGATATTTCTCTGCTGAGACTTTAAGAGGAGATGCTCAGACCTGTTATACCTCGCACCAACTAGATTTAAAACAATGAAAGGAAATAATTAACTTGTAATAATTATTTTTCACCATTGTGTGGTCATAGGCTAGCCTAAAAAATCCGCCATTGACAAGGCAGTCATGTTAACACTGAAGTCTATGGGGAAACATTTGGAAATCGAACATTGTGCAAAATAAACAATCTGAGATTCTTTTAAGACCGTCAATAGCTAAATCGTGACAATACACATCATATGTACCAAGTTTAGAACCAATATTCGCGATATTTCCACCGTATGGAAGAAAAAATTATCCGCCGAGTGAACGTCGCCGAATATCGTTTTAATATGGCCGTCTATGAGCGTGTCATTTTTATCACAAAAACATCCAATTACTCGAAGAATTTACCGTTTTCAGTCAAACCAAGGGCATAATATCTCCGATTGCAACCTCCGAGAAGGTTTGTCATCCATTTAAAAGCAAAAATATGTAAAAATCTCCAAATATTCCATTCAGATATGTCCCTATGTTAATCCTATGGGCGAAACCCACGTCGTAGCTGGCACCGTAATAAAAACTATTTTCGAAGCAAGTTAAAATGTCAATTTCCGACGAACATAATAATAATTTCGCCATGAGGGTTCATATCCAGATCGTCAGGCTCGTTTTACATCGTACCAGCTAGATTTAAAACAATGAAATAAAGTAATTATTTATGTACGACCATCGTGTGGCCATTTTCTAGCCTAAGAAAATCCGCCATTGACAAGGCTTAACATTGAAGTCTATGAGGAAAATTATCGATCACAAAAGCAATCTTAATAATTCAAATTCTGACGAACATAATGATATTTCTCTGCTGAGACTTTAAGAGGAGATGCTCAGACCTGTTATACCTCGCACCAACTAGATTTAAAACAATGAAAGGAAATAATTAACTTGTAATAATTATTTTTCACCATTGTGTGGTCATAGGCTAGCCTAAAAAATCCGCCATTGACAAGGCAGTCATGTTAACACTGAAGTCTATGGGGAAACATTTGGAAATCGAACATTGTGCAAAATAAACAATCTGAGATTCTTTTAAGACCGTCAATAGCTAAATCGTGACAATACACATCATATGTACCAAGTTTAGAACCAATATTCGCGATATTTCCACCGTATGGAAGAAAAAATTATCCGCCGAGTGAACGTCGCCGAATATCGTTTTAATATGGCCGTCTATGAGCGTGTCATTTTTATCACAAAAACATCCAATTACTCGAAGAATTTACCGTTTTCAGTCAAACCAAGGGCATAATATCTCCGATTGCAACCTCCGAGAAGGTTTGTCATCCATTTAAAAGCAAAAATATGTAAAAATCTCCAAATATTCCATTCAGATATGTCCCTATGTTAATCCTATGGGTGAAACCCACGTCGTAGCTGGCACCGTTATTTTCCTTAATATTCACCTAAACTTTTGCAAAAACATTTAATATGACGGGACTTAACGCCTGAACAAAATATCCAGCGTGAAACAAACACGTTCTCTTTTATTTTAGCTAATTTTCGGTGTACAAATTCGTCATTCGCAAATCCGAAAATGGTCCGCCATCTTGGCATCTTGACGCATATCTTTAACATAGGCAAGCCAAATTTGAAACAGAATTATCCCTTAAAATCGCTAATTTAGAACATCTGAATCGGCTATAATGTTCATTTGGACCCTTGAATGGGTCTGAGATATTCATTTTAAAACAATTTTGCATAATTTCTGAGAAAACGGCCGTCCTTCTTCTTGGAACTGAATGCCGCACTGAATGCTGTACTGAATGCCGCGTCACCGCGTCACTTTTTCACTGTTTTCTCTTGAAATACACAATATTTTTTGTTCCAAAACATGTTAAATATTCTTTTTAATGAAAAGAGGCCTAAATATACCTTCAAAAACGATTTTAAAGCCCGTTTTAAGTTAAGTTTCAAACAGTAGTTCCAAGATGCCCACTAGGGGGTCACTCTGGTATAAAAGAGCCCCCTGCTCCAGGCCAATCATTAGTGAATAGGATCTTGGTCTGGCAGGAGCTATGACCATTTTTCTCAGATTTTGCCTGGGACACCCCACCTGAGCAGCCACCAGAGCCTGATCAACTGTTATTTGCCTTGCATATCTGTGCTGTGTCTGATTTATTTCAGATTCATCAACATTTCTTCTAGTTTCAAAGGAGTTTCAACACATTTGCCTGGGTCGACTGAATTGGTTCTCTTCAATACTACATTGGTACAATGGTAGTGGTTCAATTTCACCTATTTGGACTTCAACAATGGTTCTCACGGATTCTTCACTTCTTATCACCACACTGGATATTGTGTTGTGTTTCCTTTTCAGGAATTTGTGCAAAGGAATCCATGTTAACCTGGATGGAACTCATTGTTGAGGAATACTCCATGAATACCTGGAGTGGACTACTGTGATATTGTGTTTCTGTTTTTAGCAAGCTCTAGTGAGCTTCAAGGGAGCTAGGAGATTCAAACCCGGAATAATTTGGAAGCATAAGTTCTTAACGAAAAATGCTGGATCACCAAAACTGTAAGTTAACTCTAAAATTCGCACCTCTCAAATATACATTGCACTCAACCAACATGAACTATCTAAGAACTTGTTTCTCCTATAATATCTATAATTCCTGATATATACTGCCTATATGCATGCCCTGAGTGTAACAAAATTACTAAATCTCCTATTTCCACCTTCAATATGACCAGCAGGTGTCTGTACTGACGCTGGTACTGGTATAAAATTTTGCTAGGTCTCCTAACTCTAAATCCGTCTGTACTGACGGCGAAATACTTAATAACAAAATTTGTTTCGACATGCCCAAAATCCGTCCTAAAAACTTAGAATTTCGCTAGAGAATTACATGTCTATCTATGTCCCGTGTGCACCACCGAAAGAATTTAAAATCACTAAGTCTGAAGTCTAAGTCTGAAGTCTAACACCAAGTCTAAGTCTGAACTCTATGTGTATTCTACGTATATTTTGCTGAGAAAAATATGATTTCCTTCATGCACATATAATACACAATAGGTAATAAACAAGGTATATCTGGGTCAGTTTTTTCAAGTGTGCTGTTTTGCCATTTTGGGGTGTGAGAGAGGGGCGAAATTTGAAAATATCTCAAACTGTTTTTTAACACTCTGGCTGTATTATATGGGGTTTGAGCTTTCAGGAAAACATTATTCCAACAAATTCGGACCAGTAATTCTGTCTTTTTGGGCCTTTCGAACATTTCTGCTCAAATACTGTGACGTAAGTATATCCCTCATTGTTGGAATTTATTGGAAACTCTGAATTTCCAATGAAGGAAACGTTAGATGACAACTGTATTTTGTTAGAAGAATCCTTTCATTAGTTATGATAAGTATGTATAGTCCCAATATCTGATGACCAATATGTACAATGTGGCCTTCAACTGATTTATGTCATTTTATCTTGTTTTTGCGTGGATTTTCTTATATTAAAAGTAATTTTTATTCCAATTGGTCCTACTCTTCAAGGAAACGGCTGACTATTGAGTTCTTCTACAAATTGTTTTCTGACATATTTTTTTACATAGTCTATGTTCACAATATAGGCCACAAACATATCATATTTTTTTAGGGCTTCTTTTAAAAACCCCTAAATGGGCTATACTTACGTCACAGATATGCTTTAAAATTCCAATTTTCAAATTTATGAAATAAAAATAAATAAAGATAACTTTCTAACACTAAAAATAAATACCCAACTGTAAATAGCAACATAGCAACCTAAAAGGCCAATTGAAAAATGATCTTGGGTCACAATATGCGGCCAGTTTGAACCTTGAAATTCATCAAAATTCGACCAAAATTCCAAATGTTTAAAAGATGCATGAATTATTGTTTTAGTCCATAATATATTCAGTGTAGAACACACCCCATACACCATCCACTGCCGTATATCCATTTAAAATTAACCTTTCAACTATCTAAACATGGCATTGAGGCCAGATCCTAAGGCCAGCAAAGGATATACTTACGTCACACACTAAAGACAATACCTCGCATGAGGTGAAAATAATAATCTCTATATTATTATATCCTGATTTCGCATCAAAGATTTTCTAATGGATTAACAACTGTTTGAATAATGAATACTGCTCAGAAAATCAGTTGAAAAATCACATCGGGTCAAAATGAGCCACTTTCTAACTCGGAAATTAATCAAAATTCATACAAAATCATCTTTTTTTAACATAGATGGCATGAATAAGTATTTTACTTTGAAATAAAAACTAGTCTGGGCATACAGTTTACATCATTCAATATGAAATATCCATTTGAAACCATTATTTCAACTAGCTAGACATAATAAATAGGTGATATCCTGTGACCAGCAAGGGATATACTTACGTCACACACATATATTCAAAATACATGAAAACAACAATTGTTAGATATATTATAGCCTAATTTCAAATTTTACTCTTTCAAATCAATTATCCACCGTTTGAGGAATGGATTTCACTCTGGAAACCAGTTCCAAATTATCATTTGGAGAGAGGGACCCTTATTAGCTCCAAAATTCCAACATAATTTTGAATTTTTACTAAAATTTGCATGAATGATTATTTTATTTCGAAATGAAAACAATATGGGCTATAGTCTATATACCCTTTAATATCTTAATCATATTCACTCGAAATCATTTTGGAAACTAATTTAATACAATAAAAGTGACATATCATACAGCCAGCAAGGGCTATACTTACGTCACACACTAAAGACAAAATACTTTACAAAATGTGAATACAATGATTTTTAGATTATCATTGCCTATTCCGGCTTGATATGATTTCAATTGCTTGAGAATTGCATTCAATATTCAGTTGAAACCAAATTATTTAGTTGAAATCAAACATTAAGACATAATACAAGGGTGAGATCTCATGGGCAGCTAGGGCTATACTTACGTCACAAAATCATAGAAAAAATGACAAAATACTTCACATCAGGTGAAAACACTAATCGTTTGATTGTAATAGCCTTATTTCACTTCAAATTATTTCAAATGGATTAATAAGACTCTGACTAATCGATTTTGCTCAGAAACCCTGTTGAAAAAAAGTTATTTGCCATTAAATCAAAGCACTTGTAACATTGAAACTCATCAAAATTCGACAAATTTTTTTTACCAAAGATTACATTAAAGAAGTATACTACTTTATTCCTAAATAGAAACAGTATTGCCGCACCCTATGCCCCATTCACTATAATATTATTATACCCACTTGGAATCATTATCACAACTATTTGTGATGTGTCACAGAAAAATGACTCATGAGTCATAATAAAGGATTTTGAGATATCTTAATATTATTTGAAAAGATCAGAGCAAGCGTATTCCAAATTATATTAGATGTTCTAATGTTTATCATCATTAGGAAACCTAATATAAGTACTTCTACATTCTTTTTAATCCATTAAAACATATGACATTTACACACAACTCAAGGGTCACTTCACAAGGCCAGTAAGGGCTATACTTACGTCACATACTAAACTTAAAATACTTCACATGAGGTGAAATCAATAATTGTGAGCTTATAATAGGCTAATTTCACTTTTTATAATGTAAGTAGACTAACAACTTTTTGCGGAATGGATTCTACTCAGAGAACCAGTTGAAAGCAAATCCTGGGACACAATGAGGCACTTTTTAAAGTGAAAACTCATCAAAATTCATACAAGATTCTAATTTCTTAACAGAAATGGCATGGATAATTTATTCAATTTTGAAACGAAACCTATTTGGGGCACACCCTATACACTATTTGATTTAGAATATTCAGTTGAAAGCATTATCTCAACTAGTTAGGCATGGCAACAGGGTGAGATGCCATGGCCAGAAAGGGCTATACTTACGTCACAAAATAGTTCACATGAAAATAAAACAATGATTTTGAAATTGAAATAGCCGAATTTCAATCGTTATGGTTCTAAGTGGGTTAACATAATAACCGATTGTTAATCCTTGTAGAGTTTTATTGATTATTTTAATTATTTATGTGTGGCAGAAGGATCTGATCTCATGGCCAGCAAGGGGTATACTTACGTCACATGCTAAACAGCCCATGTTGGTACAAATACTAATATTATATTAGATTTCTATGCAGTCCACATGATACAAGTGTCATCAAAGTTTGCATCCAAGCACAAAATATCGTCTTAAACTCATCTGCTAGATTTTCTTAAACTATATTGTCTACTAATGTAGGAGGCTATACTTACGTCACAAATAGACATTTTTAAGGATCTTTGTCCATACAATGCACTATTTGATTATATTTAGAAAAAATGAATGTGCTCCCATTATGAGAGGTTGAAGTGAGACCAAAAAATATGTAATTTAATTACTAATGTTTTAATGCCTTTTCTGTGGAGTTCATTTGATGCTGGTGACGTAAGTATAGCCAAAACGTTGGAAAATGGGGTTTTAAGAAATAAACTCTTCCTGTGAAATGAATTTTGAAGTTATGCATTTAATTTTTCTAAATGATAAAGTGATGATATCGTGCTCTTAATGAGGAGCATTTTTAGGTATGTGCTAAAAAAATAATCATTGATAAATTGCTCAATAAAAAGGGATATACTTACGTCACAAAATTGGTTGGAAAAATGTGGAGGGCCATGGGGAGTGGTGTTGAGATATAAAATAAGCTCAAACAAATAATTTTAGACACTTTAGACCCGGGTAAGCAAGGGAAACCCTAATTATTATGCATATCTATGTCTATTTCTAGGTAAACCTTGTTATGATTGATTTGTTTTGGGTTTTTTCCAAGAAAAGTGGGGTAAAATCACAGTTTTCTGCAATTTTAGATAATAAATATGTGTTTAAGACATGGAAAAGTATATGTGGAATGAAAGACCTCGTCCATAGGAACAGCATGACACAGGAATAATAGGTATTCAACCCATATGATTAAAAATATACCCGGAAATATGGCCATCATGCAAAACAGCACACTTGAAAAAACTGACCCATCTGAATAATCTGTCATAGACTGTGAGGGTGCTATTGTATATAATATATGGGTCATATTTTCAGAAAATGTACAATTGGCCTTCACCAATCCACTCAAATAACCCACATTTAGGACAAAAATGAGCTTCAGAATCAGGGGACGCCAAATCCGTCAAAAAAACCCTACTATACAAAACACACCCTAGTCGTTAGATATCTACTCGGTTATTTATATATAAATCATAACCTATTCTAGCATAACATCACCGAAATCACTGAAGTCTTAAGTCTGAAGTCTGAAGTCTAAATCTGGTATACGTAAATATACACAAATAAAGGAGAAATATCAGATATTGTCCCATTGAATATAATATATACAGGCCGACGCTCATAGTAAGAAATATCAACCTATCGTAAGACGTTTCAAACTAACATGCCTTATTCCTCAGAATATAAGACTTTCTGATCTTTAACCATAATCATGTACGACTTGAATTCTCAGACTAATAAGACATCTCTAACTCTAAAACTCTGCTCAAATTCAATCGTCTGTACTGACGCGGAAATATCTGATATATACTGCCTATATGCATGCCCTGAGTGTAACAAAATTCCTAAATCCCTAAATGTCTGTACTGACGCCAACTCATTATAACATATTATAGTAGTGTACCCTACTACAGTGGTGTGGGAGTTGTCCAAAAACTCACTTGCCCAGGGCAAGTGAACAAAGAAAAGTCTTCAGATATAGTGATCATTTGATTAATCAAGTTTAATAAGACAAAATAATAGGAAAAATATGAGTATCTGAAGCATAGGCGTAGGAATCGAAATATTTGCCCCAGCCTTCCCAAATTTCACCTGCATTATGCTGGTATTCCCTACTATATGTACACCAAAGATTGTAGAGATTCAACGAATTATACTTGATACTTAGATACTTCCACAGCAAAATGAACTCATTATTTACGAGTACAAAGCCTTTACTACGATCACTGATATTATATTTTTCACATGATTATGAACTCGGAAATCAAGATATGTCCATAAGTCTGTACTGATGCAGAAATATCTACAATTCCTGATATGCCTATATGCACGCCCTGAGTGTAACAAAATTCCTAAATATCCTCCTGTGTCAAATATGCTCATGTATCTTAATGTATCTATATGTTACTTTTATGGAACGTGATCCTCTATTATGCATTAAGATAACGACTCTTATCTTGTTTTTACTTTTACAAACAAGATAGATAGAGTGGACGAGGGCTGATTGGTTGTGGACGAGTACCTTCATCAGTCCACTCGTCCACAATACTAGTACTGACCCAAGGCTTACTATGACCCCTGTCAAGGTGAAACCTCATTTCATCCTAAAAACTGTCCAAGACAAACATTTCGTAAGACGTTTCAAACTAACATGCCTTATTCCTCAGAATATAAGACTTTCTGATCTTTTACCTCATGTACGACCTGAACTCTCAGACTAATAACTCTAAAACTCTGCTCAAGGTGAACCAAAATGTCATCCTAAAAACTGTCCAAGACAAACATGTCGTCCCAGAACTCTGCCTGAATATGTATGTTAATGTATAATGTATAACAACAATATATATACTGCCTATATGCACGCCCTGAGTATAACAAACTCCTGAGTATGATGAAAAAATCTGCTATTTCCGACGCTCATAGATCTATGGTCCAAAAACTATCTATAACTATAACTATCTATTATCAGCACAGTACAGTGCGATACAATACGACTTCAGAATAACGAAATGCCTAATTGACAAATCTCGCCGTCTGTACTGACGCATAAATATCTATAATTACTGATATTATATTATAACTCTACAACTCTGCTCAAGGTGAACCAAAATTTCATCCTAAAAACTGTTCAAGACAAACATTTTGATAAGTATGGATCTGTATGAATATCGTCCCAGAACTCTGCCTGAATATGTATCAAGGACCCTATATATGTGGACTATATCTCCGAATGTATTCTGTATATCTCCGAGTAATCTAGTTAAATATAATATTTGTCCATCCTATTCTTTGCCCTAAAATCAGGGTATCAGTATATAATATATGTATTCTCTATTTGGCTGTAAAAACGCTAAATATAGGAATATTTCTAAAATCGTAATATAAAATGCTTAATATAAAAGTTACTCCTGTCTGTACTCCATACTCCATATACAGGCCGATGCTCATAGTACAATGTGCATAAACCTAAATTCCTAAGTATAATGTCGAAGTATAACTAACAAAATCGGGAATAACGTGCAGATCAGACACAAATCTACGTCAGGCCGACGCTCATAGTATTTAAAATCACTGAAGTCTAAGTCTAAGTCTGAAGTCCTCCTTACATCACTACTTCATTAACTCCATTGAGAATATGACTGTTATATATTTGAACTGAAACAGTCAGCTGTCAATCAGGACTGTCAATCAGGAATGTGTTTACACCAGTCACATGACACAACAACACCACATGGGGGGAGGAGTACTGCTTTGTATACAGAGTTCCTTGTCTATCTGACTGGAAGGGCCATGTGCCCCTGATAACGACTGTTTTGGTTTGGGCCATTACCTATGCAAAAGTATCATGTGACATTCTTCCCCCTGACTCATATCACTAAATATTCAATGTGCGTCAGAATCAGTTTAAAAACCATGAAGGACGTAAAACCCAGGCAAATCGCCACCCAATGATGTACTGATGCTGAAATACTTAATATAAAAATAACTCCTGTGTAATGCATAACCCTAAATTCGTGACGCGCATATAGTACAATGTGCACGCCCTGAGTATAACTAAATTCCTAAATCTCCTATTTCCGACGCTCATAGTACAATGTTCGTCGGAAATCTGTCCAAGACAAACATTAAAAAAAAACTGTCCAAGACATATCTTGTAATCGTGCTACAAAATCCGTCCTAAGAGTGCTAATCTAAGAATTAATCCATGATATAATGGATTAATCCATAATCCATTTCGTCCCAGAACTCTGCCTGAATATGTATCAAGGACGCCAACTCATTGTAACATATAGTGTACCCTACTATAAGAAACACACCCTAGTCATTAGATATCTACCCTGTTATATATATATAAATCATAACCTATTCTAGCATAACATCACCGAGCAATATGTCCTATAGGTCTGCACCACCGAAAGAATTTAAAATCACTTAATTCTAATCTGACAACGCCCAGAATTTATGCTCAACATCACACAGTCAGTACTGGCATACAATTTTGCTAGGTCTCGTAACTCTAAATCCGTTAGCTGTTATTTCCACCTTCAATATGACCTACTGGTGTCTTTACTGACGCCAACTCATTGTGACATATTATAGTAGTGTACCCTACTATACGAAACACACCCTAGTCATAATAATGTACTTTATTACGCCCACAAATTATTCGTCCCCTAGTACCCCAAGCGGGGACAAACACTTTCCCATATGTTAATATACATTATTTGTACCTAATATTGATGTTATAAAAACACTAGCCTCTCTAGTACATCTTCTAGATCATCACATGGGAACGACTGGAAGAACTGGGACCATCCCAGAAGTCTAAGTCTAAGTCTAAGATAACATACTATATAGACCAGTGCAGGACGAGAAAACTTATCAATCTATCAGTACAATCTACCAGTACAAGTAGATGATTGAACTTCTATCTCTATACTACAACTGTAAAATATTTGAACCCTACCTACCACTAAATAGATAATGCCTATGAATTACTGTATGATCAAAACTGTACTACTGATCCTAAATCTCCTATTTCCGACGCTCATAGTACAATGTTTGTCGGTAATCTGTCCAAGACAAACATTAAAAAAAAACTGTCCAAGACAAACATTTCGTCCCAGAACTCTGCCTGAATATGTATCAAGGACGCCAACTCATTGTGGTCTGCACCACCGAAAGAATGTAAAATCACTTAATTCTAATCTGACAACGCCCAGAATTTATGCTCAACATCACACAGATTAAAACAAGACAAACAGAACTGTTAAAAGTTTGGTATAAGTTGAGTACTGTACTGTACTGACCTAAGGAATGATGTAAATGACACTAATTGTGCCAATATATAAACGTTATGTTAATTTATGTTGATGGGGTGATTAACCCACTTATAAAGATTGTAATGTAGTAGGTACATGATATTATATAACTGCAGAAAAATTTTAATCGAGAACAAATGTATTTCACACTCAAACTTAACAGTGATAATAAGGACGCCCCAGGAAGACCTAAGAATGTCAATTCTTAGAAGGAAATATAATTTGTATTGCATAAGAATGTTAGTCCATTTTCCAGAAATATTGTAACTGTATAATTTCTAGAAATAAACCTATTACAACAACAACAACACAGTAAGTACTGGCATAAAATTTTGCTAGGTATCATAACTCTAAATCCGTCTGTACTGACGCCGAAAAAAATTCGTTTGGACACGCCCAAAATCCGTCCTAAAAATGTAAATATGTAAATATGACTATACTGTCTAATATGTAGCTGTGTCTGTATAATATGTATCTGTTTGTATCTCCCTCTTATCTACCTCTTACTAACCCTGACCGTACTAACACTGTCCCGAAATATCTGCAAAAATATGTCTTAAAAAAAGACGCGGTGGGTTTATCACCTGCGGCTGTTACGGCCGTTGGTTTGACTCTCCATTGAGGATTGTTGCCTGGCTGTGACAGCAAGGTGGGGGTAACCCCCCCGCGGCTAATTTTCAGCCATCAATATCGTTTATTGATGGCATTGATGGCTGATCTAGAATGATGGAAAACTAACTCAGTGTCCTAACTAAGTAAACTAACTCAGTCTCGTGTGCTAGTCTTGTGTCCTAACTATATACTGTGTTAATGTTATACTGTAATAGCAGATCAAATAGGGCCCTACACAACATACAAAACATACGAAATATCAGTGTTAAACATACGAAATATCAGTGTTAATCACCATGAAGTACATGCCTACATAATTGAATCTTGCCTACGTCTGTGTCTATCTCCCTCCATAAATTTCTGTGTCTATCTCCCTCCATAAATCTCCCTCCGGTTATAATAGAATAATAATAATGAATAATAATAATTTGGTTATAATATAATAATAATGGCAAGAGTTGTTACAGTACGATACAATCTGATACTACAAATCATTTGTTCATCCAGTACAGTACAGTATCATCCAGTACAGTACAGTACGATACAATCTGATACTACAAATCATTTACATGTAGTATTTTGAAAGAGCAGTCAGATATTCACCTTTCACTGGAACCCCTATATGCACGCCCTGCGTGGAACAAACTTCCTAAATCCCTATTTCCACCTTCAATATAACCCGCAGGCGTCTGTACTGACGCAAGTTGTCCCATTGTATATTATAATATATACAGGCCGACGCTCATTCTCGACGCTCATAGACGCAAATGAATAATCATATTTCAACTAAATAAATCTCTGAATAAATCATATCTCAACTAAATAAATCTCCGAATAAATCAATCCACTCACTAAATCAATCCACTATACTTCTCTCTCGGTATACTGCCTGAAATACAGTTATCAAGGGAATAATAACATACAGTGTGCCAATATTATTAGAAGGTTGACGCTACCTTAGAGATCAGTATCCCTGGTCAATTCTTAGAAGGCAGGATAGCGTTAAGACCAGAGAAGGGTAGTAAGCAGGGTATGGTGTATAGGTCAATTCTTAGAAGTCAGGATAGCGTTAAGACCAGAGAAGGGTTCGTAGTCTAGAAGCTTTATGGCTATCCTTTGGGAAGGGGTCTGTATTTATATCTAGCTGCCAGCTCCTGGGGCCAATGAGCGAACAGTATCGCTCAAAGTTGGTGCCTGGCTGAAGTGACTTCAAAGGAAGTCACTTGTAAGGGGCGCGAAAAAAAGCGCCCTGTGAAGCGCCGCCGCACAGGAGAAGCGCCGCCGCACAGGAGGTGCTGGCTTCCTAATTTCAAAGGGTGTGGGGGGTTCTGGGCTATGGAAAAAAAGCTGGGTTCCCGAAGACAGCCTCTGATCTCAGAGGTGCTAGGCATGGGTGGGTTTGCTGGGCTAGGGAAAAAGCTGGCTTCCTGAAAACAGGTGCCCCTATTTTCAAACCCTGATGACTATCAATATTTAACATCAATCTGATATTTGATATTTACAGGTATTGATTTAAATCTGATATTATTACAGATTATCGAATACCATTATTGATCTTCGAATACCATTATTCAAAAGATGGAATGATTCAAATTTGGAAACCATGATTCCAAATATAAAAGTCGTGCTACAAACTTGATTCCAAATATAAAAGTCCAAATATAAAAGTCCTGCTACAAACTTATCTAAACTGATTTGATTCAATATGACTCCAACCCCTGACTTGATTCAATATGACTCCAACCACCCCTGATCAAAACATCAGCAACCCCTATTTATAATGTATCAATCAGATATTATGACCTGATTTTTCTTTGCTACCTGTACCTTCTATTTACCTGCAAATTAGTCGTCATGGGGTGTCTTTTTATGTCCGCAGTCGTCATTGGGTTGGGATAAATCATGGTTTTGATCCCTTCGTCCAAGTATGGGTTACCATTCATCCGTCCAAGTATGGGTTATCCATGCGTCCAATTTATTCAGTTTGAAATATGAATGAAATATACACAGACAGAATGAGTCAGTTGAAATCATTATACACAGACAGAGTTTGAAATCATTATACACAGACAGATTATACACAGACAGAATGAAGTTTGAAATCATTATACACAGACAGAATGAATTGATGAATATAAGCATTAAATAAAATGACTTAAATCCTTATATCATTGATGAGAAAGTAGAGACATACCTGGTGATCGGGAATAAAAATGCAAAAGATGCACCTTAAATCATGGAGAGGGATGATGGTGTGGACCTCCTTCCTTCAAGTAATCCCCCTCCAAACACTTACCTTGTTAAATGAACGACTTGGAATACTTGGAATATATTCAATGTATATACAACGACTTGGAGTATACAATATAGTATACTCCATGTGAATGATATATTCAATGAACGACTTGGATACTCAATGTGAACGACTGCAATAGGAATAACAATACAGTAGAATACTAGAGGAGGAATAACAATACAGTACAGTATTTGAATACGAGGAATAACAATACAGTACAGTATTGAGTACAATACGAAAATAAATAATGGGAAACGATTACAAGAGGGGGTCTTCCCTGCCCTGTAGATATATCTTAGCCATGAGTGGGTAAATTATTGTCAGCTACGAGTGGGTAAATTCCTATTGTCAACGTTAGAGGGGTTGTGTTTATTTCGTTGGTAGGCCTACGACTTGGATATTGAATAAAACGACTTGGATAACTGAACAAAAAGATAACCTTTCGTAAAAGACTTGGATAACTGAACAAAAAGATAACCTTGCGTTAAGATAACTGAATATGAACATTTAACTGATCAAATGACGCAGAACGTTTCGGCACCGTACAAATCATGAGAGGTAGCTGCCTGGGGTAGCTCTACCGGCCCTGCAGGCGGGATCCCCGTCACCTTGCCCGGGTGCGGGACCCGTGCCATAGAGGCACAGTATAAACAAAACTGAAATCGGTGCCTATAAGTTAGAGTATTGCTCGATCACCTAATACTTACCTGTAACTATTTCCCACGACTAATAGCCATCCTACAATCTGATGTTTTAGGTCTAGATGGGTTGTTGTAATGGAGATCGATGAGAAATTCTGTAGAGGGGAAAACCGTTATCCAAAATCGTCGCCATTTTCAAACTGTATTGCTTGACGCTTGGGGGCCAAGTAGGTTAATTGGAAATGGGCATCATATTTGTTTCTAAACTGATATTTTGTATTTCTAAACTGATATTTTGTATATTTCCCAACTTATCATCTTATTTGGTGTACTCATCGGGCTTTAAAACGCTTGGAATTCATGATTTTGGGAGATCGGCAAAGCGTTGTAATGGGTACCGTACTCTGTGTTCTACCATTTTCAAATTTTCCACTTCCAGTTTCTACCGCGCGCCCAACCCATTCTATTCTAGAAGTAATTCAGAGCATTCTCTGGGCAAAGAAGTAATGAGATTTGAAAATATATGATTTATTATAAACACAGGAGTCATACAGGGTAAAAAATACCTTTGGTATCTGGGATTACAGGGTTAAATTATACCTTTACGGGAACCTGTATGGGCAGGGAACCTGTATGCGGGGCCCATATGTTAAGTACTGTTAAGGTAGGCCTACGGGATTCGAGGCTGAAACCCTTCGGGATTCGGGGCTGAAATTGAGGAGTTACGGGTATTCATTGAGGATAGGAGTTAATTCAATTAATTATAATCAAGGTTTGCAGCAGCCTTCACGTTTCCGGGTCACGTTTCCGGGTCACGTTTGCAGCAGCCTTCATAACTCCATTTATAGGGCAGCGAAAACCTCTCTCATAAGATAAATAGATGAGTTTATTGTTGGAATAAATGAAATGAGTTTATTGTTGGAATAAATAAAATCAGTTTATGGTTTGGATAACAGAATACTTGGGATAACATATGGTTTGGATAACAGAATACTTGGGATAACATGAGTTTATTGTTGGAATAACAGTTAGTCGTTGTTGGAATTGGGATGTTCAAATTTATTATTGGAATAACAGTTTCATTGGGAAGTCGTTGGGATGTTGGAATAACAGTTGGGATGGTGGAATAACAGTTAATCGTTGGGGGATATAACAAATAATCATTGAGAGTTCTAACAGTTAAACTCTATTGTTGGGATAAGATGTTGTTTTTCAAAAACTAATTGAAAGCTCTGATCGCACCCCTGAAGGCTGTGATCACACCCCCCAGCACCCAGCCCCCCTCCCACGACACCTTGCACACCCCTCCCCCCTCCCACGACACCTTGCACACAACCCCCATCTGTCAGAAGCTGTTTTCCTATTCGCTAATCACCTTGGGGCCCTGGAGCTGCCTCTCTTCCCCCCTTCCCCCTTATTCGCTAATCCCATTAGGCCAATGGGAGTGTTACGGGTGGTCTGTTTGGCCCTTAAATATGGAGCTTTGAGACGGACAGAGTACCACTTACACAAGAGACGAAATTGACACACCACAAGAGACGAAATTGACACACACCACAAGAGACGAAATTGACACACACCACTCACACAAGAGACGCGATTGAGACACAATATGGTAATTGACGACTTTATGAACATTGAACTGAAGTGGGAAAATGAATATATACGTTGATAGAATAAACTGAAGGGGGAAAATGAATATATACGTTGATGGACTGAATATATATACGTTGATGGACAGCCCCTTAAACTGTTAAATTATATTCATTGACGGGCCCCTATATAATTTTTGCAGGGCCCCCCTAACCTATTAGGATTTTGCTTTAGCTTTGACGATTTTGCTTTAGATTTGACGATTTTGCTTTGACGATTTTTCTTTGGCTTTGACGATTTTGCTTTGGCTTTAACTTTTTACAGTTTAACCAAAAAAGAAAGGCACCTTTCGTTTGCCAGCAAAGAAGGAAGGTACCACTGGGAGTCCAATACTTGGACACTCAGGATTCACAGTACTTGGACACATCCTATGTGTCCTTGCCTGTACCACCGGTCAGTATTTTAGTTTTAATGTAGCACCATTAATATTAACGACGCACCATTATTATATGGAAGTATTGTCAATGTATTTAAAATAAATTTTCACTTATCCATTTTCACTGATCCATTTTCACTGATCCATTTTCACTGATATTATGGAACCATATATTTTCACTGATCGATTTTCACTGTTATTATCCATAATTATACTTTCCGCAAATATTATCCAGATGTAATAATTCAACTTGATTTGAAAGTTTACAACAATAATTTTTTATTTTGACAGTTTACAACAATAATTTTTATTTTGACAGGTCCAGACTTATGACTCTTCAGAGGGCAGTCCAAGCCTGATAAGGGGCTGCAAACCACACAGGAGTAGCCATGACGACAACAGGACCAGCCCTGAGGACGACACGGACGAACATGATAATGTAAGTTGTACATAAATATTGATACTGCATGACTTAAATATACCGTGTGACACTGCATGACTTAAATTGTACCGTGTGACATATCAATACTGTGTTGCGTAAAATGGCAAAATACCGGAGCTTATAATGTAAAATATTTGAGCTTATAATGTAAATATATTGGGTTGGTGCAAGCCCAGGGATGATTACTTGGTAAATTAATTCATCATCTTCGTGTGGCAATGTTGGTAGTGCCATCATCTTCGTGTGGCAATGTTGGTAGTGCCATCTTAAGTGTAAATAATAATGTTCATGCGTGTAAATAATAAATATTTTTTTATAATTTTTTTTTTAGATCATAGCCGCAACTCCTCCTCCTAAAGGCATCGCCGTCACCGTCAGGACAAGGGCCTGCAGGCGACGTCTGTGGGGCAGTAGAAAAGGAGCACAGACGATGACCACCATAACGATCGACCCAGACAAGAAGGTGGTGGCAGCAATGCTCGTCCACGACACAAACATCCATGCATCGACACATGGCCCAAACAAGGGGACGCAGACAACCATGACTGGCGAGTTGTATCTGGGACGATTCTGATATATTTATTTCTGCTGATATTGCTATATTTATACTGCTATACATATTTATGATTTATACTGCTATTCATATGAATTACTGAGAGTGAAGAAGTCTTGATTCATAACATGTCTATTTATTACGGTGATATTACAAATAAACGGTGATTTGATTCATGACATGTTTATTTATTACAGTGATATTACGTTCATTATTACTGATATTTGATAATTATTACTGATATAACCTGATTATTATTACTGATATTTGATAACCTGTTTATTATTTTTGATTGTCTATGCATAACAGTAATAAAGGTGTGACAAAAGAGCGTAATAAAGGTGTGACATTCTTTTCTTTTTGTAAAAGGGGCGGTCTTTTCTTTTTGTAAAAGGGGCGGCCATTATTTTCATTTATAGTAATGGCATTCTTTATTTTCATAAACATAAAATGTAATAATTTATGCACTGTAATCATAAAATGTAATGCACTGTAATCTCTTTTAAGGACTTAAATTCCCATTAGATTCCACAAAAGAGCATGATAAAGGTGTGCCATTTATTTTTTTTAATAGGGGCGGCCATCATTGTAATGGGTGGGGAAAGGGAGACTTGAAAGGGAGACTTTTTCAGGAGGTATCATATCTTCCTGGCCATTAATTAGCTCATTCGGGGCATGGATGGGGGTTGGGGGAAGGGAGACTTGATTGAATATTGCCAACTCTCATGAAGTTTTGATGAGCCCTTAAAAGGGCTATTTTCAGGGAAGGGACTAGCGGATTCTTCAGGTAATGACTTGATATTCATCTTCAAGGCTGGCGATGTCATGCTCTTGCTTCTCCATTAGACGCACAGTATATAACCCATACATCTCTGCCACCCCTCTTAGTACTTGCGCTCTGAGGGCAAGGTTTTGGGCCACAAAATGACTGGTAACTGTCTTCGACTTCATGGCCCGTCTCTATCTCACAGCAATAGCATTCATGGCTCTTATGAGATGTTGTAGTTGGTTGCCACCCTTGACGATCTTCTCTTCGGCCAATTGAATGTCCAACTGAATCTCCAACATAAGCTCTGCGATGCGGTCGTCCATGTTGAGGGTATTCAAAAGAATGATTTGACATGACTAGTGGTTTGATTTATATAGGGCGCCATCTGACAGGTCGCACCCATGTCTTGAGTGTGAAGTGCCACTTGTGAAACTCCACTGAGCGACGAACGCTATTCGCGCCACAATCGTGTCACTTTGATCTGAGTGCCAGTCAACTAGATGAAAGATATATGTCAGTGACATTGTCGCACAGGTATGGTTTTGATGTCGCACAGGTGTGGCATTGATGTCTGAGATCTAAGACTCGAGGGGGATATGTGTGCTATTGATGTTTGAAATCAAAGGGGAAATGACGTCATTGGTAGCTCCAGTAGGCATATATATAACTGTGGTTGGTAGTGTAGGCTCATTCACTCTCTCAGAGACATCGAACAACCATGGACAACCTCATTCAACAGTACAACCAACGTAAAGAAGTGCTTGGTAGAGCCATGAGCCAAGTTCACATCATGACCCATCACATTCATGCAGCACAGATGCGCTATCAGCGGGCAACAGAAAAGGGAAACGTTTGCATGGAACCAACTCTAAATATTCGTTTGGGCACGATGGTTAGGGTGCAGCACATGTTTGAAGTATACATCAGCCAAGTGAAAAACGAAATAGAAAATATTGCCGATCAATTATTTGATGTGCATGGATTGGACATAGACGTCTATGAGCAAGGCTGGATCGAGTCAGAATCTGAAGAATGGGATTAGAGAAATCCGTCCGGGATAAGAGAAATTCGTCCAACGGCCCTCCTCAGGGCCACAAATTCATAAGAGCTATACTTATATTCAGCCTCTCCCTTATCCCAACACCTGAAACCCCCTTTCCCATGCAGCCTGTCCCTTATCCCAACACCTGAAACCCCCTTTCCCAATTGTTTAAATTTACGAAAGTTGCAAAATTTCAAATGTACACATTTCTCATTTCAAACCATACATGTAGCGACAAGGATTCTGAATTTATTGACATGACATAGTTTTTTATTTTTGTTTAGTCCCGACATAGATGTTTGGCCTGTAAATCCCAACATAGATTTTCGCGCGTAAATCCCGACAATCCAATGAATTCACGAAAATAAATACTGCGCGAACATTAATACGTTTACAGTATTATTAGCTTACCAAGCTTGGGACTTATTTTTAATGTAAAGAAATTGTTTTTTTTATTAATGTAAAGAAATTGGCTGCGTTGTTTTTTTTTTATTAATGTAAAGAAATTGGCTGCGTTTTTTTTATTAATGTAAAGAAATTGGCTGCGACATGAACGTTCTAATTCATCAATATACTAATGGGGATGTCAGCGAATTTGTCAATGTCATCCAGCAATTAATGGTAAAAATTTTTTTTAAAAAATCGAGTATACACTTTTCTCATTTCCGACCCATACATGTAGTGATGTGTCACTAACGTCACCAGTTCGTGACGCAACTATTTGAGGAGGAGGAGCGTGGGAAAGGATTTCTCAGGGGAATCAAGTGGGCGTGGTGGCGTGGTGACGCACCCACTTCTATGGCTGTGTGTTGCGGTTAGGCGAGCTTCGCGGTAAATACGGTGCGGCTCCGGTATATCACAGTGCGCCATTACGGCGCGGCATTCGTTCCAGCGCACCGTTTTAGGACAGTGCCAAAATTGGGCATCTAGATTTTACGGTACCCTATCGTTTTAATCTGTAATACAACAGAACCGCACTGTAATTTTACGCTGAGGATTTAGAGTGTAGCAATCTACTATTATATATTACATAATACATTTAATCAGTAGACTATGGAACATTGCTGACACAGTAGTTATGAGTAACTGCACCATGATTTCCCTATACTACTCAGTAGCGGTACGGTAGTAGTATACCGTAACAGTGGATTGGAGCAGGAGCAGTTGATGCAGTACCATTAATGGTATTTAGTTGCAGCTCTAATTTAGCTTGTTTTTACTATTATTTTTTGGTTTAGCGAGTGACATCAACTGTCTACTTCCCTCCAATGGTTATCCAGATTGTTTTAGATGCACTTGAGCATGCTTTAATCCCCACATAGTAGTCTAATATGCTGTAATATACCGTTACACGCACCCACCCCAATGTGAATTCGTTACCCCTAACTCTATCTAGTTACCCGTTATTTGTTTAACAACACTTTATAAGGGCTACCTAGTTAAAATACAATATTTCTATTGTTATCCCAGAGTTATAATATACGTACAGTACGTAACAACCTTTACCTCCATCCCACCCCCCGTCCCCTTACTCCCTCCCACGCCTTCCATCAGCACTTTCAGCTAATGAGTAAGTTCCACCTACACTGTATAGTAAACTGTGGAGATTGTCCTTTTAGGTACAAATGAACTTTTATTCTGCTGTATTGTATATGTCCCAGGGGCGACTGAAAATCCCCACCCAGAGATGTCGGTTACCCAGGTAAAATAAAAGATTTAAAAAAATGAACATTTGATTTGATCAAGCGTTCTTGCAGCCCTTAATAACCCTTGATATAAAGCAAGAAACCCTTATTAGATGAAAGAAGATAATAATTTATTTTCAGGGTTTGTCAGAACGTTTCCCTTTAAAACTAATGAAAAAGTGCTCTGAAACTAAAAAAAAAATACCGTGATTATCCTGTAATTCAAAGCATGAATTAATATTTTAATTCAAATTTGTACTCCTCATGGAAATGTTTAAGAAAGAGCAGAATCAATTGCAGATAGTCGAGTAAACATTTGTTTTGACTGCCCACTTTCACTGGGGATATTTTTGGCTCGTTGTCAATATCTAATTAAATCCGACCTCGTTGAGTCTATCCCTGGGGAAATCATGTTCATTTACATCGCAGTCTAGGCTGACAGCCACTCAGATCAGATAAGAATGGGATGTCAGTGATCGGACGCCTACTGCGCTAATGGCTTTCCTAGCCCTGGAGCTTGGATTATAATGTTGCGGCTTTCCCTCAGTTTGGACCGACTCTCTCAATTTTGAACCTAGACTGATCAAAATGTATGCCATTTTCTGAAAGTTGACCTGAAGCAGATAAGTATTTTAATGCATTACAATAGATTATTTCAATGAAAGACTGCCAAGAATAAAATTAGCAGAGCTGGCATGTTTAAATGCCAAGCAATTCAGCTTTCTCTCCCAGATGTTAGTAGGAAAAAGGTTCCTTGTCCGAAATTACAATACATTTCAATGAAAGACTGATCAGATAAGATAAGAATGGTATGTCAGTGATTGGACGCCTACTTAGCTAATCGGTTTCCTAGTCTAGAACTATGCATTCTAATGGGATTATAATGCCATTTTGGGGTTTGAGGCGAAAGGCTTTCTCTCCATTTGAAGGGACTCTCTCATCTTTGGGCCTAGACTGTCCACTACATATAGAGTTACATGGGTAAATAAATCAAAGATCCTTCATGGGTCAGATTTTCAGAAAATATACAATTGGCAGCTGTACACTTTTAGTAAATTCTACTAAATTAGGCTGCAAATTGGTCAAAACTAGGTAAATTCGAGTATATTCGGCATTGCATTGATTCTAGCAATCTGTTTGGTTAGGTTGAACTGTATTTTGAACTTTATTTTCGTCTGAAATTTGGGTTATTTGAGAAGAATGGCGAATTTGAATTGTACATTTTCTGATAATCTGACCTACATAGGAACTAGGAACCGCTGGTTGACATAATATAACCCACCACACCCGCAAGTCTTCACGCCATTTTGATACCAAAGATATTGAAAACCAAGGCTACAGGGCTTTAGATCGCTATATACAAAATCTCTTATAAAAAATAACTATACATTAGGAAGAGACTTCAACATTTACATTCACATGAAAATGAATCTTTAGTTTAATTCAATTTATCTCAATACAAGACAAAGGTATTTCGTACATTGATCAGACTCTGTCTGGTTCAGTGGCAAACCCTTTTACTTTATCTAGCAACGCGAGCGTTGCCAGCGCGGGTATAGCGAAGCCTTTACATTCAACCACAGCACTCCCTGCATCACTTGCAACGCTCTATCTTAAAAGCCTTATAGTGGTACTAATAATGACTGGAATTACATGAAATAAAGCTTACAGTGTCGGGAAAACATTATAGATTTGTATTCCCAGTTCAAAAGTATTGGTCAGTCCTTTTTTCGTCGCAGGTTTAAGAAGAATTAGGCCGCTGCTTGGCCACAAAACCAGTTTATCTTTCCGAAGCTCACAGGCTGAAAGGTTTGTCATGTATGTCACCACTGTTTGTTTAGGCCTACTTATACGGGTAACAGGAAGTCGCACATGAAGCTTAAATTTCAGCACAGCAGGCCAAGGGGCTTGTCATTAATGCCCCTCGCGCATGACCCCACCTATTCTGGGTCGTGAGAATTACATACATGGTTGATCTGGTTAAATCCACACGATTATGTACATTCAAGAGCACCATATTTTGTTTGTATGTTAAAATATAAATATGGGTCTTCGTGTATATCAATAGATCTCCTGCAAAATATAAGTTGCGATAGGGAATTTGCATGTCCGCCATTTTGAACCTCGATTCACATGAAATTATGCGCGTTGTATGTAAGTGTAAAAGCTATAGAAAACATGTTATGTTCAGCATGGAATATTTAACAGCGATCCCATGTCAATGTGTTATACATGATCCCATAAAACTATACGTCATCATTCTCTTTATGCATTTGGTTTATAGATCATTTATATGATATTGGTGAAAAGATCCTGGCAATTTTCGATAAAAAATGTTGCTGAATATTTATAAGTCAGATTTGAACTCTATGCAGTGTAATAGACTTGTGTAGTGAGACATGCAACTCCCCTATTAAGTCTCCTGTAAAAGTTCGTCCCTGCATTTCATGTAAGTCAATATATATTTAATTCTCCAATGAGACACTTTCTGATAACACAACCCATATGCAGCCTCAACCTGCTGCGGGGTTTTCTGAATGTAAACAAAGGGGTCCCTCAGCTCAGATTGATATTGATTGGTCGAGGCTGTTCATATCCCAGCAGTGACGTCACACATGTGGATAAACACAGGAAATCATGTGCGCGCATGCGCGGAGCAAGGTCATTGTATTTCCTGTAGTGATACCTTGTCTTAGGGGACTTCCGGCAGCATGATATCAGCTGCGCAGAAGGGGATTTAGAGCTTCCGGTCAACAAGAAATTAACTGTCAATCTTCGTGTATCTTAATTTGATTTTAAGAAATGCTGATTTTTAGTCAAGAAATCCTTCAAGAATTCTTTTACCAATGTTTTGCACTAAAGCAGGGTAGTAGATAGGCTATCTTTGCTTTTTAATAATGCTATAAAATGTCTGTGATCTAGGCTTGTGCAGAGGGATGAGCGTATATCAGACCAGCTAGATTATGTAGATCGCTGGGTTTTGTACTTAAAGCATGCAATGACCACAGGTTGTTCTGCCTGTCCTTAGTGCTGTAGAATAAAAGATGTGAATACTGAAAATTGGTATAAACTTTCTTTGTTTTTCATGAATTCGTGACTTTTTTTATTATTTCTGTATTTTGCTATTCTAGAGTTGCAATTCATAACATTACCTAAGTATAGGATTCCTGGGCACTTGTGGCGCCCCTTACGTCTCATAACCCTACTACAAAGCCCCATGCCCATCCATGTTTGAACCTGACGTAGACTGCTATATACAATGTTCGACAGGACACCTTCAATCCAATTTTCATAGTTAGTGCAATCAATTTTCAGACAAGATTTATTTAACCTTCTGGCTTCCATACATGAGATATCATTGTGAAATGGTTTCAGAGTGGCAAGCAGAACCTGCAAATTGCTAGCTCTATATGTACCAACATAAATAAGTATCAACAGAATTACTCAAGCTATATTTGCCTTGTGTGAATTTTTCGAGAAACCACTTCATTGTATATCCATCAAAGGAATCAAATATAGAGGACTGGGGCCTTCAATAAACCCTACATTATATTATAAATAATATGAATAAAATCCTTTTTTTAAGAAAGAAAAGGGAAAGAAACGTGACCCAATCTGATCCAATGGTGAGAATCACCCATATGCACCTCCACTGTTCACACTGCCTTTACTTCAGTGTGTTCCCTCCAGGCCTTCAGGACACGCATCCCATATCTGAGTATATAATGGTCTATGTATCTACAATGTAGCTATTACAGCCCTACCCTAAGCTGTATCCACGAGGGATCTACCAATATTTACCCCAATATTCCAGTGTCAACTCCCACACACACTTCAGGGAAGAGCTACTGAATAATGCTGCCGACAAGATGCAGGCGCGGATGACTAAATTGTAATTGTAATGATCATGGAGATGGGGGGAATGCCAGGTTAGATAATGGAGAAGCGTTGATACTTTCATATTAATTGGTTCTTCAATTAGCTGACTGCCTCAGAAAGGTGACGTGGGAATAAGTGACGTAGATGGCCATGTTTTATTGACTGTGTCTTCGTTAAAGTTTCTATGCTGTTTAAGGCAACGTATAATTATGCTGATGAAAGATTCTGATGATCTGGGCTATAATGTTAGTCGGATGAGCTGGTTCTGTAGGTGTAATGAAGTTCTAAATACGAGTTGAACATAGCTGACCATATTTTTAAATCAAGGCAATATCAATAGGGGATTTGCATGTCCGCCATCTTGAATCTTGATTTGCATCGAATTATGGGAGTTGTATGTCAGTGTAAAAGCTGTAGAAAACATGTTATGCTCAGCATGCAATATTTAACAGTGATTTCATGTAAATAGCAATGCGTTATACATGTTTTCATAAAACAAGACTTCATCTTTCCCCTCATGCATTTGGTTCTTATAGAGTATTGGCACAAGCTACGACATTGGTGAAAGGATTCATGCATTTTACGATAAAAATGTTGCTAAATATTTGTATGTCAGATTTGAACTGAATCCATCTCAGCATGCACTGTAATAGACATGCACAGTGAGACATGCAAATCTCCTATTATACCTGGATATACCCAGTATTTACCATTTATTCTCCTAATATTTTAACAGAATTCGATACATTATGACCCTAGGTTGCGTTGAGGAGGAGAATAAAAACTAGAACGAGTCCAGATTATAATTAGGCCTACTTTTATTCAGCCTTAGAGAGAGTTCTCACTATTTCTTACAAACAGATCAATTGGGGTTGATTATGATATGGTACAACAGCTAGATAAAACACAGGTAAAAGAAGTAGTGAAAATAGTCACATATTTGATCTGTTATGGGAAAATGACTCAGAAGTCGCAAAATTTATATTTTTCAAAGTGATTTATTTATTACAAGATATCTTTGTCGAAGTCTTTTCATGTTTAGGGTGTTTAACTCTGTTTGTAGCATGAATACATTTACCAAATTTCAAGACTGTATTAAATGTATCCATGCATATCTAAGGTCATCATATAAAGTATATTAACCTACTTTACTAGAACATCTCCACCCAAAAATACTGCAAACCTTTTTTTCAAAAATAAAAATATCAAACTTAAAATATAGGAAAACTTATTAGATGTCCAACTGTTTACTATCATTGGAATCGGTTAATCTCCTCTTTTCAAATATGATGATATCCAAAAATAATTTTTTTGCGACTTGTGACTGATCTTCCTGAAACACATTACACATATATTAAATATATATCCCTGTGTTTCGAAGGCCATCCTATGGAGTACATTCATTTACTTTACTAGTAATAAATACATAAATATATCAGACATGAATATATCAAACATAAAATATAGAAACACTTCTTAGATGCCTTTAATGTTTACTATCATTGGAATCCACTTGATCTCATCTTTTCAAATATGATGCTTTCTCGTAAATCCATTTTTTGCGACTTGTGACTCATTTCCCTGCAACACGTCACATTATCTGGTAACAAGCTCAACTTTGTGGACATCATTAAAACAATACTAATCGCATTCTTGGTCAGATCTTGCACACACAGCTTGTGGGCAGAAGGTAGTCTATTTTAAGACACACGTTCAAAATATGCACTATACCGATGTAAGTAGCATAGTGAAATCTCTATATATCTCAGGCATTACACATGAAATTAATTTTCAAAAAATTATTTATTTAAGGAATTTAGCTGGTATTGTAGCTTTAATTCGTAATGTTTCTAATGTTTCATTTTCAATTCTCATTAGATATCTCCTTTGAGAAAAAAGGATTCTTTTAAGATAAGAAATTCTGAATATGTAGATCTTTAGACTGCAAGTGGCACCGAATTCTACTACCATACACATGTTTACCCCCAACGCTGCACTGTGAAATTGAAAAACATGGGTGAGGTCGTCAAAAAGTGTACAATCAGCAGCTCTACCCATTCAGTAAATCTTGCTACAAATGATAAATACTAGGTATATCTGAGTATATTTGGTATTGCGTTGATTCAGAAAACCTGTATGGTTATGTTGAACTGTAATTTAAACCTCATTTTCGTCTTAGGGACTGTTCATAATTAAAGTGACACTTCTCGCTGTTGTTGGCTTGATTATCGAGTAACGGAATTTTACTTCCTTTACTAGTATTTGATTCACCTTACCCTACCTAACTAACTCCTGTGAACATCAAAACTCTAACATTCATATCATATCATATATTTGGTGAAACAGTGAGCAAAAACGTTTTCGAACTCCATACAGATATGTCAGAGTGGCAGTTGGGTTCTGGCTACTATTCATTACACTTATTCAATGATTATTGAATGAGGAAACAAATTATAATGTTGGTGCTCTATACTTTAGATATTGTCATACATATCCTATATGGTTACACTGAATAAGTTTCATGTGATTCTGTGACTACTCGTTTTAATTATCTTAGCCACTTTAAAAGAATTCTTGTGCAAAATTGTATGATTCCCCCCTCAAAATCTTGTGCAAAATGTCGTCTGGGCAAAAAAAGATACCCCCCCCCCCCACACACACACACTTTTAGTCTGCGCAAAAGAAGGTGCCCCCTTTCGGAGTCTGTGCAAAATAGATGGCCCTCCACACAAAAAAGGTGCCCCCCTGAAAATTCTCCCCTTCAACGCCCCCCGCCCCCTGTCGTTAAAAATGAACACTTATTTGGGAGGATATGTAAAGGCGGATTGCACATTTTCTAAAAACACGACCCACCTGCAACCAGCACCCCACCCCACCAAAGAAGGGCAAGAACATGACATCGCAAGTGATCTGTTTGCAGTAACGAAAGTAGATTTATCTACACCCACCATTTCGTCCACTTGATTATACCCTAAAAGCGAGGACCTCCTACAGATACTCTATAGCTACAGATAGCAGGGACATCATTAATCTTTCATACCACACCAAGTACTGGAGTCACACTCGGGTCAACATAGATCCTCCCGTGTTTGCTCATCAGTGTTTGGTCTCTAGGATTATGTTGGCCATAATTGGAGGCGTTTGCATGGCCACCATCTTGAATATTGATTTGCAAGGAACGTTTAGGTACAGTTAGATCAAAGAAAGCAGGGTAAATTTTCAGCTGATTTAATTACTAAATGAAATGTTCTATGAACAAAACCCAAAGGTTGTGTGTCTCGTGCATGATTCATAGAGAATTTCATTCTGCCTTTTGCATTCTCCCGAGAACATTTATGTATAGCTTTACAAATAAAGAGAATTTATAATATTTGGAGGACTTTGTTCGTTTGTTTTTGTCAAAGGGCTTCATGAAAGTTCACATTGATATTTCCCATCAAAATCACTGCCTGAGGTGACTTCACTTATTATCGCTTACCAGCGGCCATTTTCTATCGGTTCTGCCTTCAAAGCTCAGATTCTTGTATGTACACATATGGGTCCGATTTTTTAGAAAATGTACAATTGGCAGCTCTACACATTTAGGAAATTCTCCTAAAATAGGCGGAAAATGATGAATACCGGGAATATCTGAGTATATTGGTAGCACATTGATTTAAAGTATCAGTTTTGTTATGTTAAACAGCATTTTGAAGCCAATTTGTGTCTTAAACGTGGGTTATTTGAAAGGATTGGTGAAGGCGAATTGTACATTTTCTGAAAATCTGACCCATATATAGGACCAGCACAATATTGATGACTTCAGTCCATGGTAATAATATGGGTAAATCTGGTAATAATATGTTTGTCAGAATGGCTGAGAAGGAATTATGTGGAGGATAACACACTGTTTTATTGTTCTATTACAAAATGGGACTTATAGTTGGTGGGCTTAACGACTTTATACTTCAAGTCATGATGCAAAGGTCCCCTTTGGTATGGTAGCACCTTAGGGCAATAGAAAAAGATTTATCCTAAGACACATGTGATATCACCCCCCGTTTTTGAAAAAATGACGTTTTTACAAAATGGCCGCCCAAAATTCAACCAACATCCTAACTTCACTTCTATTTGACATAGAAAGACAAGATTAGTGTCAAAACATAGGTTTTCAGGGTCAAAGAATGTGATGGAAAGGGTTTTAAGTCTCAAAGAATGATAGTTTTCATTTTAAAAAGAATATTAGAGGTAAAATCTGAAAAAAATATCAAATAAAATTCACTAAAAAATGTTTTACTAATTTATTAAGCAAACTCCTTCCTTGTAGGGTAAATACACTCTTTAGTGATTATGGCTGACCGCACAACATATTTACAGCTGAAAAAAGTGTTTGAAAAGATCATGTTTAGCTGAATAATGCACAACGGCAAGAGCATGATCCCAGGCATCCACATAGAGATAAGCAGGGCTGTTTCTGCTTGCAAAATTTACATGGAGGTCTACAATCTGTCTTACAGTGGCAAAGAGCTAGTTCAGGCAAATCCTGAGAAAATGTGTTGTATTATGATAGAACAAAATAAGGGAATGGTATGAACATAGGGGTGAGAAAAGTCTGCCTTTGACACACAAGTGATAGCGAGTATGTTGAAATTTTTTCAAGCACCCATGAGGAAAACATGTTCATATACCACCTCAGAGTTGTGATTCTACTTTTACTACACAACTGCTACCAAAGTAAAGGAATAATGATTAAAAAAATAAACGCTTTTCTTGCAAATAAACAGTAATGTAGGCCTACTGTCAGCAGGCAGGTCAGAAACTGTGTAAGTTTGCCGTAACTTTTGGCCATGTTTGACTAGCTAAATTGAAAGGAATTAATCTTAACAGAACTAAAAACTGTACATGACTCATAGATTCAATTCAACTAACAGAATCTAAAGTTCACTACTTCACACCTGAAGAAGGGCGTCTATAGCTCGAAAGCTTGTGTAATTAATAAAATCATAATCAACAACTTTTAATGAGATCCACATCGATTCATCATTTCCAACCTGGCCCTAACCGATATACAGCAATATTCTCCCCTTCTACCATCTAGAATCTAAAGTTATTTCATAAATTAAGTTTGAAGAAGCTGAATAATAACTGAAAATGATCGGGAACTTTTTTTATGAAATGACTGTCAGATTCCATCTCCTACATGAGAATGCATGGCAACTGCTACATTGCTGCCCACACAAAGAGGAATACATATTTCATCATGTGGAAAATAGAGCTCTTGGAGGTGAATCTGTTGAATCATGTTGCCAACACCATAGAGAAGATGAGACAATAGCTCTGTTCCTGACAAGCATGTTGCCCCATATGTGTCCTCTTTGAAGAGAAATGCACCACAAGTTGTTTCAAGTACATATCGTAAAATAATCACTAAATAGAATTATATTCTATGCATTTAGCCCAAGATATTATACCTGATATGCTGTTGATGAGATTTGTAGTTGCTGTCTCAGAACTTGTTGGCATTAAGTCAAAATCTTTGCCTTTAAGAAAAAAGGTGGTGACAACCTTCATCTACACTCTTGTGTATTGTCATCAGATACACTATAGCTTCATTACAAATTTCTGAAACACTGGTGAATGGGTCTCAATCATCTCAGTAGTAGGTAAGGACAGCAACTGCCATGTGGAGCATGCAGCCTCCTTGCCTTTATCAAGGAAAGCATTTGTCATCACACCCTGTGAGAACATGAGAGTATTGCCATGCTTTAGATGGTCCAGGACTTTAGATGGTCCAATTTCATGTAGAGGAATGTACCTGACAAGGAAAAGAAATCCCTTATTCATCAGCCTTATCAAATAAAAAGAGATAACCTAAACTAGCTCGAACATAGCTGTCAGCCTGAAATTGCAATAAACCCCAAATGCAATCTAGAGTGCAACTACCTTCTCTCCAAGTGCCACAAAAGCAAATATGCCTAGCCCAACAACATCACTATTGTTGCTTCAAACAACAATCTGACAATGACCAACTACAGTGGCTGCAGCAATGTATAGAAACTCCCTGGTGTCCGCTTTCTCATGGTGCAAGAAGCCATTGCATCAACATCAAAACTGGCTGGAGAGCTTATGCATTTCCCAAGTACAGTGGTGAAAAGTACATTGGCCTAAAACAAGATAGACACTGAAATAGTGGAATAACAATCCTTTATAATCCATTCACTACAACATCATTCAGAACAATATGATTCCATATATTTCATTCGATACATTCTACCTGAAGTTGCAAAAGCTTGAACCTTTTGGCCAGCTCCACAAAGAATTCCGGGTTTTTGAGGTCCACCTGAAAGCTGTCCAGTTGCGAGGCACTTTTGCTGAAAGAGTAACCCTCCTGAGATTGTGATTAAGTTTGTCTTAGTGTTGATGTCCCAAACAACGTCCAATCTATTGTTTCTCCAAAATCATGAAGAATATGTTGAGTGAAGACCTTTTGGGCATAATGTCCAATAGTAGAAACACTAGTAGGACGTAGAATTTGGACAAGCACAGCCCTTTCTAAAAGGTGAGTTCCATGGCTATGCTACTTCTCTCACTACTCCCCACTACTATGACAGTCTCTTGCTTCTGTTTCTTTAGAAGTGGGAGCAGGAGAATGAAAGTAAGCAGAATGGGTGCTATGGCCATGTTACTTCTACCACTACTTCTACTGCTACTCAGAAATCTGAGCAGACATCACAACATTCTATTTTCACATAAGAATGGATGCCCCAATAGGGTTGGAAAAGTTCTGTAGCCCGGTTGTCTGCACCACCCAGGTCAGCAATGTGGACAACCAAAAATCAATATTTGGGCGTCTGGACAACCAGGTTTCACCTTTCATTGGTGTGAGCAGACAACTACATATTGTCATATATATATGTTGGACAACCATACCCCTAAGTAGCAGCCTTTTCAAATCAGGCATGGGCCTTCTTTACTAAGATCACAATCAGGGTATCCCCATTTAATAGCATGAATAGTGGCTGATCAGCCACCATTACTGGTATTTGACCAGGATTCATGATCAACATCACCTCTGAATATCTTAATATCCAAAGAGATACTATCTTGGATTCTTTCTGTCACATAGCTATCCAAATATCGAGATATCCAAATATCCGAGGGGGAAGTATGGGAGGGAGAGCAACTGAGAGGGAGAGAGAGGCATAAAGAGAGACAGGGAAGCAGAGAGCCAGAGAAAGAGGGGTGTCTGTGGTGGTTGAGGAGGGGGTGGGATAGGGGAGAGAGGCATAGGCAGAGTAGGAGAGAGAGGCTTCCCATGTACTATGAGTGTGGGAATGGGGTAGAGTGACAAGTGGTAAGTACATATGTGCTGAGGACCTCCCTATGAGTGAACAAGTGTGTTATTTAACAAATTTACCATTGCCATTAGCAGAGAGGAAAAGGAGTGAACGATCAAGGTAGTAGTTCAAAGGAGTGAGCTGTTAGGGGAGATACCTTAGTTGCTATGGTGAGTGGTAATAGTAATATAGACCCTTGTTATAGCTTCCTGGTTGTTGCAATAGGAGAAAACATATTAGTAATGGAGAAATAGTCTCTACAATGCAAAGATTTGTTACAGAAATAGAAATCTCTGGTCGGTAATAGGAAAAGGTGTCTTAGTAATGTACTTTTGATATGCTTAGTATCTGCTCAAAAAGAGAAAAAGTCATATGTTGTACAGATTGCCACTATTGGATGCAATAAGCAGTTAATAATAATCAATGAAGAGTGCATTTGCCCTACAAGGAAAGAGTTTGTTTGATAAACTAGTAAAAAAACTTTTTTATTTAATTTTTCTTTTATTTTGTCAAATATTCTTTATAAGAGGATAAATATTGTTCTTTCAGACTTTAAACCCTTTCTATCAGATTCCCTGACCCTGAAAACCTATGTTTAGACACCAACTTTGTCTTTCTATGTCAAATAGAAGTGAAGTTAGGATGTTGGTTGAATTTTTGGCGGCCATTTTGTAAAAACATCATTTTTTCTGAAACGGGGGGTGATATCACATGTGTCTTAGGATAAATCTTTTTCTATTGCCCTAAGGTGCTACCATACCAAAGGGGACCTTTGCATCATGACTTGAAGTAAATGGCCTGTTTTGAGCGCTAAGCCCACCAACTATTATGCAACCTGAGGAAAACTATATGTCAATGTCTTTACCTGTATTTGCCAACGATTGTCAATTATTTATTTATTTCAGCCCTCATAACCAGGTAACAGGAAGGCTATGTTATTATCTGTAACTTATCGGCCCCCGAGTGGTTCCTTAGTAGAGTTTTTCAAAACCCTAGACAATCTAGTGAATTGTTTGAAAAAAAATTCAATTAGGAATTGCTATAACGTGTTCGGTGGAGATATTAATTTAGATCTAAAGAAAGATAATGTTAACACTCGACGTTTTCTCACTATTATTGAGAACAAAGGTATCTTTCAACACATAACTAGCCCCACCAGAGTCACAATGAATAGTTCATCATTAATCGACTTCTTAGCTAGTGATTGTAAAAATATATTGAAAAAAGGGACAATAAGTGAGAACATCAGCGATCACTATCCTGTGTATATGATTATAAAAAAATGTAAGTCTCCAGCCAAAGGTATATGTGCTTCATACAGAGCTCGCCCCATCAGAAACATGTCGTTTAATGTGATAAGGCAGAGTATATATAATAATGATGTGCATATTTTACCACGAGACGACTCTCTTGACATTGATCTAACTTGTAATGCTATGATGAATCAGTTTCAGAAGTTGCAGGATAAGTTATATCCCTATAGAAACTATAATATTAGGAATGGCAAGATTGTCAGGGACATCGAATTAACACGGCTAATAAGGAGGAAAAACAAAGCTTATCAAAAGGCTATTAAGAGTAGGGAGGCAAATGACTGGGCACATGCCAAAGATCTTAAAGTTCATGTCCAGAGGAAAATTTTTAGATTAAAAAACGAGGCCATGGTAGATATATGTAATAGATACTCTAGGAATGAAAAAAAATTCTGGGAGCATTTAGCAAATGTTTATGGTACTTCTAAACCGAAGGATAGCCGTATAGAACATATTATTAGTTCAGATGGTGTAACTTTACGTGGAAAGGATGCAGCAAATTATGCTAATAGTTACTTCTGCAACATACTGCCAAAGTCATCTCCTGATAACCTTAGTTTTATGTTTAATAGAGGTAGGGACTTGCCCAAATTTGAATGGAATGATGTAATCACGACAGAGAGAGTTATCAAGGTAATCAATCATATTGATGTGAAAAAATCCTGTGGTGTTTTGAATATGAATTCAACATTTCTCAAGTTTGCCCTTCTTTCAATTATTGATAATTTTGTTTGGTTATTAAATAGGATACGTGTCGAAAAATTTTTCCCAACTTCATGGAAACAATCATTATGCGTCCTTATACCAAAGAAGGCTAATTCTAGAAAGATTGATGACATTAGATCCATTTCGATCTCCCCAATGATGGGTAAGATTTTTGAAGAACTCATGAGAGAGAAAATTGAACAACATCTCCATGAAATTGATTATTTGATACCACAGCAGCATGGTTTTAGATCAGGTTTCAGTACGGATAGTGCGATCTACTCTTTTCTGAGGAATGTATTAAAGAACAAAGATAAGGGTCACGATACTGTTGCAGTCTATTTCGATTTGTCCAAGGCTTTTAATTCCATTAATATTGATATTCTTTTGTTTAAATTAAGTAAAGTTGGTATCTGTGAAAATCTGGTAAACTTGATCAAAAGCTATTCGACGAATAGAAGTCAAATGACTCAGTTGGGTGATGTATTTTCTGAGCCTGAACTGCTGCATGCTGGGGTGGCCCAGGGAAGTATTGTAGGGCCCTTACTCTTCATTTTTTATATTAATGATGTGATAGATGTGGGATTCGAGGGGGACATTGTCATGTACGCCGACGATTGTGTGATTTTAAATAAGATTGATGTAAATCAGGACATAGAGAGAGTTCAGAATGATGTGCTAAAATTCCAAAACTGGACTGATAGAAATGGTTTAACATTAAATACTAAAAAAACGAAACTACAGATTTTTCGTGGAAAAAGAGAGCTGAATGCTAACGATTATTTTGTGTATTGTAATGGTCAAGCCATCGATAGGGTGAATAACTTTAAATACCTAGGTTTCCTCTTGGATGACAGGTTAAATATGATTCCGTATATAAATTCTGTTTGTTCTACAGCCATTTTACTGTACAGAAGATTAGCCAGAGTAAGGTTCTATATCTCTAAAAATATATCGATACTGATTTATAAAACTTATATCTTGCCTATTCTAGAGTATGGTGGACTAGTATTCGATTTGGCACCAAGAAATGAAACAAGAAGGTTACAATTAATCCAGAATAATTGTTTAAGGCTGTGTCAGGGTTTCAGACAGAGGAGAGCTGAAAATAGAGTCAAAAACATCGATATTCATAATAACTGCAATCTATTGCCGCTCTGCTACAGACGTCTCCAACGCTTTTTCAGTGTTTTCTGGAATTATTTTGTATTTAATCGCCCTTTATATAATTATAATCTAAGGGACCCATATCGGGTTCAAATTGAAGAATGGAAAAAAGAATCAATTAGGAGAAGCCTCTTTGTCAGGATTTATAACTTCTGGAACGACCTCCCTCACGGTATAAAGGTAATTGATGAAAAAAAAATATTTAAAAAAGAAATTAAAAAGGTCCTGATAAAGAGTTTCAATCTGAGGAACAAATTTTGGAATCTAGACGCACTCATGTACTGAGTGTTACTATTTTGCAACATAAACTACAGAAATCCGGTATGTATTGCTATACGGCAGCGCTTACGCGTCTATTTTATGTACCGGGTGTTACTGTTTTGTAGCAGCTCTTTTTTCAATACAATGTACTGGGTGTTGCTATTTTGCATTTCACTTTCATCTGAGGTGCCCTATGTGTGTCGCTCGCAGAGGCAAATGTCTCTACTGCCTAAAATTATTTTGATTATATGGTGTGATATCCTATTCTAACGAGTTTTCCAAGGACTGTCATGAAAATGGACACTGCCCTGGGTGTATGTTCTTAAATCTCATGTTTAATATTATGAGGATACTATATATTATATGATATTATTACTTCACTTGTCTAGTATTTTCTCTAAAAAAATTTCTAAAACTCAGCACGCACTGAGAATTATTGTATATATTTGTGCAAAATGTCGTAGCTGAATAAAAATCTTAAAACAAACAAACATATGCATGGCAAACCCTATTTCTGTGAAACTACCATATGTATACATGTACATTATATATTCTAGGTGTGTATGAGCCGTCAGGAGACTACTGGAGGAACACGATCCAGGAAGTGTGGCAGACGACATTGACACAGCTACAGCGCATGCGCAGCCGTCCACATGTTGATGTACAGTTCATCCACATCCAGTCCTACTATAACCTCACGTATGAAGACATAACTAGGGGTATGTTATATATTACGATTAATGACTGACATTGAGGGCTATAACCTCACGTATGAAGACATAATGAGGGGTATGTTATATAGATTAATGACTGACATTGAGGGTCGGGAGAGGGTTCTGTTTGTTCAACAAGGCTTGACTGGTTTTGCCTTAAGTTGCGGTCGTTGCGGTTGCATGCTGCAGTGCATTCCCAATACGAATATATAAAGACAAATGGAGCTGGACAGAGGAGAGTCTTGATAGGTTGTGCTACATAAATTCTTTATAATAGTAATTAATATATGACAATAACTATTAAACCGCATATTAACCGCAATAAAATACATTTTGAGATGAAACATTTTGACTGATATGTTACGTTTTTCCCGCCATGTGTTGCTAAACCGCTTTCTTCCTTTTATCATAATATTATGTTTGTGTATCAGTGGATACGTTTACGTATACGTTAGACTTGCTGAACCTCCCTAATAGAACTTTCTGTCAACTACTTCTGAGAATAATACTTCATTATATAATGTCTTTTCAGTCATATTTTTATTCTTTTAATTTGACTTTCAGCTCGAGCCGAGGTAAAGGCGAGGGAGGTGACAATACTGCTGGGGCCGGAGAATGAAGCGCTGTGTCTGGCAGCCTCCGACCTGCGCGTTCCCTACGTCATCCTGACCCCGCCCACGCCCTCCCACACATCTGTGGGGGCCTCCCTTGGCGGAATCAGGGGCTCCTGGTTGCACACGTGGCCGGAACCCCTCCTGCACCACCTGGCGGTGTGTGATGTAGTCTCTGCCTATGAGTGGACCAATGCAGCACTAATATATATGGACGATTTAGGTGGGCCTTGAATTCAATTCAATTCAAAATATTCTTTATTTGTACCTAAAAGTGATGTACAAATACGAGCCATACATCAGAAAGGTGATTCTGGACTTCCTCTATGGTCCTTGCCTGATAAGGGATAATTATTGTAGTTAAAGCGTGTACTTTAAAGGTTACTGATAACTAATGTAATTACTGAGACCACGTTAACATATATGATAAAAAGATAATAATAAGAGCAAGACAAATTCGAAGACAATAGTCAGAACAAGAACATGATCAATTGTCAGACTCTCCTAACTAAACACGAATACAAACTATGCAGTGTACAAATATAATGAATGTAATGAATGGGCATGATGGTGTTGGTATAGTTTCGCACAGAATAATAGGGGATTTGCATAGCCGCTATTTTGAATCTTGATTCGCATGGAATTATTCGACTAATGGTACAGAGTAAAACATATATAGAAAACATACTATGTTCACAGGGATTATTTATCTGTGCTCAGGCCTCTAATGTCAATATCCATGTATCATACATGTTTCCCTAACACAGGCCTCCAATATTCTGATCATGCATTTGGTTTTAATAGATCATTCATAAAAGCTATGATATTGGTGAAAACATTCTTACAATTTTCGATAAAAATGTTGCCAAATATTCGTATGTCAGATTTGAACTGAATCCATCCCAGAATGCACTGTGACAGACATGCACAGCGGCACATGCAAATCCCCTATTATTTTGCGGGGGTATTTCTTTGAAGGAGATGTGTGGAAGAAGGAATACCATTAATCTCTCACCTACTGTTAAAAACAACAGCTGGGTCATAACTTATGCTCGGTAGAGGGACTCGATTTGGGAGACAGCTCCTCCTGTCTTAGGCCCCCCAAAAAATAGGTGTTTCCGATTTATCTGGCTGAGAACTAGGTAGGGGGGTGGTAACTTTTTTTTTGTTAATTTTTTTTGCTACTGACATGGGAAATGTGCTTTTTAACAGTTTCGGGTTAGGAAAACACGTTTTCCTGCTTTTATAAGCTTTTTTTGTCAAAAAATGCAAAAAAAGTAAGATATGATGGGGAAAAAATCAGGTATGGTAAAAAAAAACTTTAGGTAGGGTAAGGTTGTTCTAGGTAGGGGGGGGTAAATCAGAAACACACCTATTTTTTTTTGCCTTATCATTAACCTTCCCCCGACAATATTCCAAGCTATTACACTTTGATATGGTATAGAGGAAAAAAGAGGGGTTTAAGCAGCAAGGACATATCAGCATATCCCTACCAAATTCTTTACCAACCACGGAGGTAGTGAGCCATTGTAGTAGAAAATCAATGGTAGGCCTATTTCTGCCAGAGATTCAGTCTTATCAAGTTATTAATGGAGGAAGTCAGAGATTGGTGATGATGCCCAGGCAAGGAGTGCTAATGCTTATGGCGTCGCATCTTAGTTTATGTATACTTAAATATGTACCCCTGATTAATGCAAGAACGTGTAACCCCCAAACATTCTGCTGCTGCTAATTGGGTGTTCGATCATCCTCCATGGCTACGTGGCTTGACCTCACTGTTATCAGCGCAAGGTCATGCGCTAATCATGTGAAAGGTTCGTCCCAAGGTCACGCGCCGGCCATGTGGAAGAGCCTCCGCCGCCCTGCCCCCATCTCCTTACTCCCATGTAATCCCAAGCCAGGTTCCCCCCCTTCCCTCTTGTCCCTACCCCTATAGCCACTGATTACCTTAGAGCAGTGAGAATTACTTAGTATGGCTGGGTGGAGTGGTCAGCGCCCGATAAGTACCCCTACCCCCTCCTATAGTCTGTCCGAAAAGTAGTTGACACGTGATACCTTAGTACCTTTAAGGGGAGGGAAAAGTGGGAGATTTCTGATTTCTATTTATGACAAGGACCTGTCCACTCTTCGCCCAGCGAGTCACTCATTGCAATCAACCATGGGGAAACAGGGCCAGTATAACCAGCTCTTCCTTCCTTTTAACCAAAACAACAGCTGTAGCACATAGAATAGAGACAGCAAAATACAGTACAGCTGTACATTTGGCCATGGTTGGTCGCAAACGGCCATGGTCGGTCGCAAACGGCCATGGTTGGTCGCAAACGGTGATTCAGGGGGCAATAGTTTGAAGTCAAAACTCCCCCACTTTTCCCTCCCCTTAAATGGACTAAGGGGAAAGGGACTAAGGAATCATGTGTCAACTACTTTTCGGACAGACTATAACTAGGATCACCAGTGGCGTGCGTGGTCCCAGCCGAGGTCTGTCTGCTCATTGGGTCAGCAATCAACCCAAAAGAATGCAATAGGCTGCGTAAGTGTCATGGCGGCGGGGCGCGAATTAACGAAAATTAGTCGCGTAGTTGTACCGATGTGTGGACCGGAAGTAAACAATCTCCATAGAGTTAGCATTGCGGCGATAAATAATCACTCTATACATCGTCCCAGTAAAGGTTTAATGATAATGAAGGCTATAGTTGAAATCGTTTGCCTATAAAGATGGATATATGTGAGTTAGAAGTCCTAAAACTATATGATCGTTGAAAGAACAGAGATTTAATATCGCGGTAACGTTGGGGCTATGGGACTTTCGCGCGACATGTCCACATGACGTCATGAAACTGCTACAGTTGCGTGACTCAAAAGATCGCTGCGCTGGACTTCTTACGCGCCCTATTCTTTACACCATATCAGGCTGGCTGAGGGTGGCGCGATTAATCACCAAAACAACTGAACTTTCCCTCCCCTTCCCTTCTAACTTATTCCAGACCAAACTATAGATAGATATATGATGTGTCACAGAAAAATAAGTCTAGACCAAAACTAATATTGAGGAAGATTACCTGCTGAGATTAAATTGTGAACTCATGAAAAATGTTATCAAGATATCAAATTCTCATTACTTCGCCTTTTATTAATTGAAAACCACTTCGACGTTCATAAGTGCTGTGGTTATTGATATTACTGATTCATATATGTGTATTAATTAATCTTTATTTCCAATTATGCCGAAATCGAGTTTTTGAGAAGACAGAAAATGTCAGGAAAGAGCTTGAGATGTGTTTCAGCAAATTAGTCTAGGCCCAAAGTTGAGAGAGTCCCTTTAAAATAAAGTACCGCCTTCAGTACAATGGTACCGCAATAGGTTCTTTTATTAAATAAAAACGTACCTGCAGTACAGAAATATCCCTAGGATCTAATACAACCTTGATAGAAGCATTTGAAACGTCCGAAATAGGTTCGATTCAAGATTCATGACTGCCGCCATTTGGGGGAATATTACCCAGAACCCTCCTTGATTTTGACGTCATCAAGGCTGAGCCAATCTTGGCTCCATGCCGGCCGATTGAGCTGAGGGCGTGGTTGGGTTAAAGTTTGGATGAGGTTTTCCTCCCTTCAGATCCCTAATAGGCCATTTTCTTTGCTAATACTGAGTGAGAGAGGATATAACTAGACTGGTATGGGTTCGTTTGAACTTAGATGGTTTGAAATGAACCCTGTATAGTCCCGAAAGTTTTTTGTTATTGTGAGCGATAATATAGACGGTTTTAGAATGTTGTCAGTTCCGGTTTGGGCCAGACTTGTTTACTCCTGACAAAACACCTTCTCTTTCATAAAATCACGCTTCAAAAAGTGAAATCTGGCCATGAATAGCATGTAGACATTCATATCTAATGAGGACATGCTTATTTCTGCCATATATCATTGCAAAAACTGCACTAGGAGGAGGAGCATGACCACGGTGCACTCGGCATGCTAGTATTGCAGGCAGGATTCTATCATAAGTGACGTCATGTCTCCTCCGAAAATGTCTGCCTATATTAAACATCATAATCCAAGATTGTAAGCCCACCAGGGCTCTCAATTTTCACCATATTAATTTTATGTTCGAACCTAGCTGACATTGATTTTACCTCAAGAAGTAAGGATAAGGCTATCATTGTACTGGAGGCGGTATGTTCTTTTAAACACGTATCTATATTGTCACTCTAATAAATATTGAATCTAAAATGGCAGATTCTTTCGAAATTTCGTTTTAATTTTGTGTCTAATAAAAATTTTAACGCTTGCGTTTCAGACATGTGTCTGGTGGGAGATATGATGAACTTGTTTTGAGTAAATCATAAACCAGACTGTAAAGTAAAACAGATTACTAATGGGTATCCTTCATGTATTATTTGTGACATTTTCTTGTAACACATCACATAAATTACACAATACATTTTTTTTATTTGTTTTATTGATATTAGTTATAATAACTTACCCATTAGAATTCGTAATATACAAGATGCTAAAATATTCAAAACTCAGATCAAGAAATATTATTTGGATAGAGAGTACTTGAACCCCTCCAGCGCGGCTTGCTCTCGCTTAACTCCCACCTCTCATGGGTCAGATTTTCAGAAAATGTACAATTCAACTTCGCCAATCTTCTCAAATAACCCAGATTGTAGATGAAAATAAAGTTCAAATTACAGCTCAACCTAACCAAACAGATTGCTAGAATCAATGCAATGCCGAATATACTCAAATTTACCTAGAATTGACCAAATTGCAGCCTAATTTAGCAGAATTCACTAAATGTGTACAGCTGCCAATTATACATTTAGTGAAAATCTGACCCTCATAATAATATATATATTATTATGATAGGTACAATATAGTTTGTTAAACTCCTCATATCTCATTATCTGTTACATCACTCTGTTTCTGAGCAGTATATCGAATAGTATTACCTCTGATATCTGTAAATAATTAGTATCTATACTAATAATTGTTTTCACTGTTTTATAAGATGAAAGACAACCACTGTACCATCATCCCATAGATAGGCATGCAGATGACCTAGAAGAACGCTGAATGTCAGCGACATGTTTCCTCTGCAAGTTTTCACGCTGTGTTATGAAAAATAAAAACGTTAAAAAAAATACTGGGTAGACATTTCCCACCATAGTAGGGTTTTCAAATGGGCCCAGTATTATATGGTCAACCAAGGAACATGGAGAAAAAGCTAGTATAGGGATAATCACTTACAGGAGTGTGACCCTGCCTTTGAGATAATCTAATAAAGTATTAGGTAACGTGATTCTGATCAATAATAGGGTGGAAAATAGATTGCCCCCGTTGCATAACAATCTGCGAGCGCAATTTTAACACTGAAAAAGCTACTCGTAGATTGATAAACAAAAACATAATCAGTGGGAATAATCACTATACATGCTATATACTGCAGGCCTACGTCTGGCAGGGGAGCTGATGACCATCCCGCACCTGGAGCTGAGGTCATACCGGCTTGACCCCGCCAACATGCCGGTGTCCATCCGCCAACACCTCCTCCACATCAGACAACACAACCTGAGGAACATCATCGTCATGCTACCCCCGGACACTGTCACTCCAACCCTGAACGAGGTAGAGAACATATAATTTCTTCATACATAACCATGAGAAGGTTATTACAAAGAGGTTCAATACTATATAAACTCTTTGGTTATTATACATAGGGTGCATTGCACTATATACAATTGTGTGGTAAACCACTCTAAGAGGCCTCCCAACTCCCTCCCAACTTGCATTGCACTATGTACGATTATTTTCTGCGACTAGTCTGAGAGACCTCTGAGAGAACTCTTACCTCGCACAAATGCATAAGTTTCAATGCAACAACCATTGTATCATAAACCCTCATAGTATTAACTTTAAGAGGGTGTTACAAAGCCTATATGATCTCATTGTGTAGAGTGCAATGCACCCATACTATAATTGTATTTTACATGCCCTATCCAATTTCAGATATCCTGTACCTTATCGCTATTACTATTATATTACTCCCTGTGCTTGACATGGCATTATATTTAGCAAATGTCTAAATATTCACTTTTCAATCGGCAGTTCTCCACCAGGGATATGTCTTGAGTTATCCTTTTAGACTTATTCTATATTAGTGTCTAATTGCTATTTTCTAATTGACAAACACGAGGGCAAGGAGCTAGCAGTTAACATGACCTGATCTGCGAAGGATAAAATCTAACTGTTTATTTCATTAGCATAATTAGCCATGCCCTGCTGCTTTGTCCATTGTCCGTAGGAGGACCAGCACTTTATGTAATATCATGTAATGATTCCTTATACATAAAGTGTTATATATTGATAGATATAGGTAACAATATATAAAAGCATTTTATATGAAACAACGTATTGAGAGTGGGATATGGTGTTTGCGTATACCACTCTGCCACCTGCACTGGCAGAAGAGCTTTTGATAAAAGTCAGAATTTCTATAAAACTTTCCTTTTAGATTAGAATATCAAAGGTTTATATATGGTTTCTGTCGCTTAGAATATTGCACTCGTTGCTGCGCTTATACTACTTCAACCAACTGATTACCTAACCTGTATTTATTCTTTGAATTGTGTCAGAATTTAATGATATTGGATACGACCTTTTTATTCATTACAACGCCTGAGAACTGATTAAAGTTTGAATCATTAAACCTATATGGGATTTACACGTCATCTTAAATGTTATGGATTGCAGGCCAGCGCCTCACATTGAGAGGTTTTAGAGGGAGTGGATTTTGCTGGTATTACATTTCCACTTTCTGATAGGGCCGGTTCTTTAATGGATTGGTGTCAGACATTCCCGTCAGTGGCAGGCATTCTTTAATTAATTATGTCCCCCATATACACCTAAAAACAAACAAAAAGCGGGGACATAAGGCTAAGAAAAGTCGCTCAGTGTGGTTAGGTAGTTTTATTCTGTTATGATAATTGATTATTTAAATCAGTACCAGTTAGAAACAACGGAATCCCAATGGTATAGGGAAGAAAAAAATAAGAAATAAAGAACTTAGCTGAACTGGTGTAACAGTTCTATATTAGCCCTCTAATCTAATATACCCCCACCCCCACCCGGTAATTTAGACCTTAGGTTTAAATGACCCCCTCTAGATTAGAATTACCCCCCTTTGTTTCATTGATAAACTCACACCAACAATTCGTCAGCAAACTTTAATCAAACAAGATCACGTTGAGGGTCTAAAATTGAAATAGTGACTTTTACTGATTCTACAAACGAGATTCCAAAGTGATTTTCTCGATATATTACTCTTGTTTGATTGTTCAATGAATTTTGTAAATTCTATTGATTTCCTCTTATTAAGAATTCGTCATTGATCCCACATTCAAAATGTGTTTGTTCCATAACTATAAAACAGATCAGTAGGTGGAATAAAATTTTCGAGCATTGTCCCATGAATTATCAAATCGACTTGTGTTTTATGATATTATATATCTCGCTGTCTCCATTAATATTTAACCATCAATTATTTCAATGTTCAATAGAATCTGATCATATCAGAATTGACCATATTGTAGAATAAACAACTGGAAAGAGATTAGGCCTATACTAAGGCCAATTATTAAGAAAACAATAGAAAAACGCATTTAGCTATCCATTTTAGGGGGTATATTAGACCTAGTATTAGTTCCTACCTTGGGGGTACTTTGAAACACATGGGGGTACATCATACCTAGGTCTAATGTATACTCCTGGGGGTACATTAAAACTGGCGGGCCACTTGTTGGATACGAAATAAAGTGTAAACTCAAACCATTGAATAATACTTGTAGTTGTGTATACCTATGGCAAGCCATTTGTGTAATAATTCGATAAACACTGTTTATCACTCGATAAACACTGTTTATCAACCTAAAACACTGTTTGTCATTTGAAAAACAATGTTTTACCTCATAACTATGTCTTTCGAGTGATATCAACATTCAAATTGAAAAACACTGTTTATCAAGCTAAAACATTGTTTTTCAATTGATAAACAATGTTTAAGCTTGATAAACAGTGTTTTCCCATCGAAAAACAATGTTTAGCTCGATCAACAGTGTTTCTGAAGGTAAACCAGGGTTTCTCTTTGATACACAGAGTTCTTTAAGGAAACCTTGTATATCGACCGATATCAATATTTCAGCTTGATATCATTATTTTCATATTGAAAAACATCGTTTCTCCTCAATAAACATCGTTTCTCCTCGATAAACATTGTTTCTCCTCGATAAATATTGTTTCTCCTTGACAAACATCCATTTTCCTTGATCAACATCGTTTCTTCTTGATAAACATTGATTCTCCTTGTTAAACATTGTTTCTCCTCGATAAACATTGATTCTCCTTGTTAAACATTGTTTCTCCTCGATAAACATTGATTCTCCTCCTCGATAAACATTGATTGCTCGATAAACATCGATCTTTACTCCTCGATAAACATTGTTTCTCCTCGATAAACATCGTTTCTCCTCAATAAACATTGTTTCTCCTTGATGAACATCAATTGCTCGATAAACATTGATCATTTCTTCTCGATAAACATCGATCATTTCTCCTCGATAAACATCGTTTCTCCTCGATAAACATTGTTTCTCCTCGATAAACATTGTGTCTCCTCGATAAACATCGTCTCTCCACGATAAACATCATGGGTTCCCCACTAACCTGTGTTGCCCAACTGGCATAGGTCATCCTGGACTAAGAGCAACTTGGGTAGGTGGGCAACCGGGGGGGGGGCAACTGGGGGAGTTGGGCAACCTGGAAAGTTGGGCAACCAGGGAAGTGGATGGGCAACCGCATGGGCAACCGCATGGGCAACCGCATGGGCAACTGCATGGGCAACCAGGGAAGTGAGTGAGCAACATCAGAAGCAGATGGGCAACTTGGAAGCGGTGGGCAACCAGGAAGCCGATGGGCAACCGGCTAAACTGGGAAGCAAATGGGCAACTGGGTAAACCAGGAAGCTGATGGGTAATCGGCTAAACTGGAAAAAATATGATACTGATATCAAGGAGAAACCTTGTTTATCAAGGAGAAACACTGTTTATCAAGAAGAAACACTGTTCATCACATTCAAACTCTGATATCAATATTGATGAGAAACAGTGTTTATCGATGTTTTTCCTCGATAAACACTGTTTTCCCTGTACAAACAGTGTAGTCCACTGCCCATGTTGCCCAACACTTATGTTGCCCACTAGGTGCCCGCTACCCCCAGTTGCCCTCTAGGGGGTAGGCAACAAGGGAAATGTGAAGGCAACCAGGTAAGTGGGAGGCAACCAGTTAAGTGGGTGGGCAACCAGGGAACTTGGTGGGCAACCAGGGAACTGGGTGGGCAACGGGGGAACTGGGTATTTCCTGGTTTCCCACTTACCCGGTTTCCCACTTACCTGGTTTCCCACTTACCCGGTTTCCCACTTATCCGGTTCCCCGCCTGGTTTCCCACCCAGTTACCCACCTGCTTACATGGTTGCCCAACCACATAACTATTAGCCTACCAACTTCCCTGGTTGCCCACCTACCCTGGTTGCCCACCTACCCTGGTTGCCCACCTACCCTGGTTGCCCACCTACCCTGGTTGCCCACCTACCCCAGTTGCCCTTAGTCCAGTTTGCCCTGAGTGTAGGGCAACCAGGGGTAGTGGTCAACCTGGATGTTGGCAATCACTATTAATCAAGCAGAAACAGTTTTTCTGGAGGAAAAACAGCGTTTCAGGAGGACAAACAGCGTTTCTGAAGGAGAAACAGTGTTACTGGAGGAGAAACAGCATTTCTGGAGGAAAAACAATGTTTATCAAGCAGAAACAACTTTAATCTAGGAGAAACGCATTTATCTAGGAGAAACGATGTTTATCGAGGAGAAACGATGTTTATCGAGGAGAAACGATGTTTATCGAGGAGAAACGATGTTTATCGAGGAGAAACGATGTTTATCGTGGAGAAACGATGTTTATCGAGGAGAAACGATATTTATCGAGGAGAAACAATGTTTATCGAAGAGAAACAATGTTTTTCGAGGAGAAAAGATGTTTATCAAGGAGAAACAATGTTTATCAAGGAGAAACAAGGATCATGATCTGAAATCTCTGTTTATCGACTAATAAACAATGTTTCACTGTGATAAACACTGTTTATGTAGGAAAATCACTGTTTCTCGCATTAAAGATTTTGTTTATCAGACTTTAGCTAAAAACGTATCGTTATCACTTGATATTCAAAATTGTCCAAACAACTCTGTGTATCGAGGAGAAACACTGTTTCACATTGACAAACATTGTTTCTGCTCTATAAAGATTGTTTATCGCTCGATTAACACTGTTTTTCAAGGTAAAACATTGTTTTTCAAATGACAAACAGTGTTTTAGGTTGATAAACAGTGTTTATCAAGTGATAAACAGTGTTTATCGAATTATTACACAAATGGCTTGCCATATATACCTCCACTCACACCCTACATGGAACCAGAGGCAAAGGTGCGATTGATTATACTACTACCGTAGGACCCGCCCCTCACGAATATATTACCACATCTTTCCCGGTTCTGCAGTAGGCGTCCCAAAGGGATTATAATTGCATTTTGCGGTTTGGAACGGGAGGCTTTCCCTCAGTTTTGAGGGCCTCTCTCAGCTCTGAGTCTAGACTGGAGAGGCCTTCCCCCAGTTTTGAGTTACCCTCTCATCTATGAGCCTAGACTGGATGGTGATGTTATGTTGCACCAATCGGGTTTAATCTTCGGGCTCTGATAGTTTCTTTAGTATTTCGAAAAGAATTACAGCAAATGATGATTTGGAATGACAGACGGTTTCCCATCAATCTTTTTCGCTGTCAGATTTTTTAAAGATTTAAAAGAAAACCAATTGAGATTTAAAGCTAAAATTGTTTTCTTCTCCAGACAGATTTGATTGTCGGATGGAAAATACAGTGCAACGATTGGATCATCCAACCTTGGCAACTTCTCTGCTATGACTGCTCTCTGTTTCTGCCCCTCACCCCCCCCCCCCCCGCCCCACCTCACCGAGGGATCTAGCTATAATCGATTTAGTGGATATGGGCCTTAACTAGCCAGAGCTTATTATGGCAATATGGCTCAGGAGTGAGGAAGCACTGTTGAGAGTAATGAATAGAGTCAGAGGCCCTGATAGCAGACCAGGCAATGAGCAATAGGCCTGACCTACAGTGAGTGGCTCACAGCAGCTCTGTATTAGTCCAGACACCATGTATACATGATTGATACATCTCAACATATGGGCCATGTTATGTAGGAAGGTACACTCTAAGAAAAAAGGGTTCTTTTGGGTTCTAGATAGAACCCCATGGTTCTACCAAGAACCCTAGGGTTCTTTGACACCTAAAAGGGTTCTTCGGGACCACCGGGGGTTCTATCTAGAACCATAGGGGTTCTTCAGCGATTTAAGGGTTCTGCACTTGAAGGGTTCTTTAACTCAAAGCGGTTCTACATAGAACCCCCTTTTTCTCCTTAGGGCTCACAGGCACACATCTAGATCTTAAAATCAAGGTTTATATAGGCAGGAGAGAGAGAATTAAAAGCATTTTCTAAATAATGTGAAACAAATGTTATCCCTTCAAACAGATTACTTTTATGTGATGTGTCACATGAAAACGAGTCATATGGAATTATTTCAATTATGTGGGTTTGTGACTTTTAATGAATTTCTGCACATGTCTCCTGGGTCGATTCATACACAAACTTTACATATTATTAAAGCTGCATGTCTCTAGATTACAGGGGGGTCTTTAGTTTGAATCAATTCGAGCAACTTGAAGGAAACCAGAGACCAAAATGTGATGCAACCTCCAGTGGGCTCAGATTTTCAAAAATGATTTTCAAAAACGGAACAGTTGATTTCACCAACTTTTAGGGCAGCTAGGACTTAGATCTTTGAGTATGAGACGCATAGGTCCCTGTTATACCCTCGTGCCAAAGGAAAGGATTCGTTTGACATTGCAAAGTAGGTAAGAAGAATAACACTTTTTAGGTACATCTCTATGGCACAAATTCTGAAAAAGTTGATTTTTTTTTTGGTGGCCCATAGAAATTTTGTGAGATACTGACCTAGTCCAGTTTTTTTCCCTCTTTTCAAATCTGGCCTCCAATTTTTTCTATTGGCATTATTGGCGACGTTATCGGCAATCCGACTGTTCTCACCAGGTGGCAGTACCGTGGAACTTGGCTTTCACTAGGTGCCCTCACAGGTTACTACATGCTATTTACAATTTCTATTAGAACAAAAGTCTCACTAGTAATACTTATATGAGGCATTTATACCTTATAGATATTACACTTTATAAACTTGGAAATATTGAAAGCAATGAAATCAATACTTTATTTGTATAACTTACCTGCTTGATGTTAAAAAATGTTGTGAAGAAAGCACCCTTATAATTCTAATATTATTACTATGAGTACTACTGAAGTACCAAGATTGTCAAACACCAAGGTGCAATGGATACCCATGTCAGCTACAGGAGAGGATTGTATTAAGGGTAAGTTTAAATGATGGAAATGGATGAGGATCTCTGAAAAAGTCAAGCAAAGGGACTGCATATAATATGCAGTCTCTCCTTGAATGCTCTTGGGCAAAATGCTTCTGTGGTGAAACATGCAGCATTAGCACTGAGCACAAATCTGCTGTTATAAGGACCAGTCTAGATTCAACAGGGAATAATGAAATCAATACTTTATTCAGAATTAACTTTGTAAATTACAAGCAATTTTATGGATGCCAAATCAGGGTTCTTATAGAACCCTACCTATTTTGGCCAGAGGATTCTTCAAAGGGTTCTTCAAATCGAGGGTTCTATGTAGAACCCTGCCTATTCCCGAAACGGGGGTTCTACTTAGAACCCTCAAAAAAGGGTTCTAAGTAGAACCCTTAGGGGTTCTGCCATGTCGACAAGCTGAAGAACCCTTAAGGGTTCTTGTTAGAACCCTTTCTTCTTAGAGTGTACAATAGGGGATTTGCATGTGCCACTGCGCATGTCCGTCGCAGTGCATCATGGGATGGATTCTGATGATATCTGTCATACAAATTATATCTGGCAACATTTTTATCGAAAATTGCAAGAATGTTTTCACCAATATCATTGCCTGTATAAATGGTCTATTAAAACAAAATGCATGATGGGAAAGATGAAGTCTGGTGTTATGAAACACGTAAAAGACATGGATATGGATATTAGAGCATGGAAAATATTCCATGCTGAACACAGCGTGTTTTCTTTAGATTTTACACTGTACCATTAGTCCCATAATTCCATGCGAATGAAGATTGAAAATGGCGGCTATGCAAGTCCCCTATTGGCACCTCTACATATGTAGTTAATCTTGCTTAAAGTTAAAGATAGCCTAAAGACTTCTACGGTTTGTTCTGTTCTTTTCGAACCTACCGGAAAATTATTTGACCAAATATTGTCCGGTTGTTTTTGCAACTTCATAATAATCTACATTTATTTTTCGGGGCCCCGCCGAAATCTTTTCCTGTGGTGACGTCTCTGATTTTCCCTCACTGGCGGCCGTTTTTTATTGGTTATTTGAGTGGATTGGTGAAGGCCGACAGGCGAATTGCATGTCCGCCATCTTGAATTTTGAATGAAATAATGGGAGTTGTATGTCAGTATAAAAGCTATAGAAAACATGTTACGTTCAGCATGGAATATCTATCAATAATCTCAATTAGATATCCATGTGTTTTACACGATTCCTTAAAACAAGACTTCATCTTTCCCATCATGCATTTGACTTGTATAGATCATTTACACAAGCTATGATATTGGGATTATATTAAAGGCCAATATAATATTTAAGAAATAAAAACATTCATGCAATTATGGATAAAAATGTTGATAAATATTTGTATATGAGGTTTGAACTGAATGCATCCCAGCAAACACTGTAATAGACATGCGCAATGAGACATGCAAATCCTCTATTGTACATTTTCTGGTGACTTCAGCCATATGCATTGCTTACCAAGGCCACTGATGTATACATATATCCGTACCAGGATGCATGCATTATGAAGTATCAACATGTCCAAATCTTTTATTCTTTCAACAGTTTTTGAATATTTAAACGAAAAAGGTTCCCATTATCTCGACTAAAAGGGTCAGATTTCAGAAAATGTACAATTGGCAGCTGTACACATTTAGTAAATTCTGCTAAATCAGGCTGCAATTTGGACAATACTAGGTAAATTCGAGTATATTCTGCATTGCTTTAATTCTAGCAATCTGTTTGGTTAGGTTGAACTGTATTTTGAACTTTATTTTCGTCTGAAATTTGGGTTAATTGAGAAGATTGGCGAAGTTGAATTGTACATTTTCTGAAAATCTGACCCACAAGCATTTAAACTGCTCTATTTTTGGGGCGTTTTTACCTTTTTTACACTGATCAATGGGTAGATCCGTCGGTCCATTATAGGCGGAAATTGTCCCAGACAAAGCCTAATGGCTCTATAAAATGCTAGAGAAGGTCTAGAGACAGACGAGCCATTATCAGTACATTGGGAGCACCCGGGCAGTGCATTGTAATAATAGACTAATCGAAGAGCTGTGAACAGAAGTATTGCTGACCTGGCGGTCCTGAAGGAGGACCCATAACTTTGATATACTCAGTGCATACTCTTGTACTCTCTGGGAATCGTTATTTGGCAGGGTTATAATAGAGGCTCAGATCTATTGTTTGTTATGTATAGACGCTGAAAGCTAGCTGTGCCTTACGCCCACGCCCATATCTTCCCTTAATGTGCTCTTCCTCTAAGATTAGAAAATTGATTTATTGTATTGCAAATTGGTGTAATATCGAGTAATGGTTGCATAAGAAAACATTACACGTAGGTATTTTTGTCACTCATTCTGTCACACATCACATATTATAAATCAAAATATAATTGCCAATGCCCCAAGCCTTCCCCGAGGGCTCTTGAGAGAGCTGAATGTGAGTAAAGGGTAGGAAAATCTGCACAACTCACAATATCATTGGCATAGATGTTTTTGCTGCAGTTACCCCATTGTTACAAACTCTCTTTGTGTATTCCATTTGAAATGTAAATAGTAAATGTTTTGCTTAGCGCTCCGATGCGGGCCTTTGAGGCATTTGCACTGCTGCTTTCATATGATGTGAATATTTAAGGCACATGTACCTTTCCAAAAGATGTTTTATGAACATTACTCCATGGAAATGGACCATCAAACAGCCCCAGTCACTAGTATTCAGGTGCATTTCTAAATTTCCTTATTTCTATCATAATTGGGCATTTTAATGGATCATTATTGAGATCGTAGCTGGTAATCTGCTGTAAAAATATAAACAAAGCTTAGTGGTCAAATTTGATTTGACATGCTTCCTTTATCCTTATTTCACACCATATTTTTTGTTATTCAACATTAATTTTTTTTATACAGCAAGACGGGATAAAAACCATGCTATTCTACTTGGCGCTGTGTCTATGGTGGGTTTAACTACCTAGGTGCATGACTATATAATGTAACTAAAAAAAGAGCTAATGACATCGAAATGATAGTAAATATCAACATATACACACACTAGTTACGTGGAAGTTGTGCTGTGAGTGTTGTTTGGTTGTGTGTGGTGTGCTGTTGTTGTGTATGTGGTTGTGTGTAGTGTGTTTTGTGTGTCTGAATGTTTTGTGAGTTAAAACTGGGACATTGATAGTTCAACATTGCATACAGTATCCAGAGTTGCATCATTATTGATGGCAATTAACCTTTGGAGTGGGTGTTGACGAGGTGGCGAGATCACAAGGCTTGGTATAGGGAGCTGGTGGAGGGAGGGGGTCACTCAATTGATATCTAGATCATTATGACAAGTGACATCGAATCAGCAATTAAAACCTCATAAATCGATCACGAGCGTTCTACATTGGACTTCATGCATCTGGTTCCAAATGTGCCCTTTTATCTAGAGATGAATCGCGCTCTGATTACTTATTTAAAGCTGACATACAACAAGTTGAGGAAGCTTCAAGCAATGCATGAATGGTTCCTAACACATATAAATAAAGAGGAATTAACAGAAATATACCAGTTCCTCTTCTATACGCCTTTCACATCACAAAATCAAAGCAAACCGAATCGAGCAAAATCGAATCATTGCAAACTGATAAGAAATGATTCTGTCCACATGACTACATAATGCACAGCTATATTCCCTTTTGTTCACTCTAAACTCTGTAGATTTAAATTTTAATTGCTGGCAAATAAACATTCGCTTTGCTTTGGTGCATATTAGCTCAGTATAGTGCACACTAGCTCAAATAACATTTGGAAAGGGAATTGAATCAAATCAACTTCAATTTGCTTTGGATATCCTTTGGAATAGCTTTGAGGAATAATCTAGATATAATTGAATTGTTGCTTTAAATCGCTGCGGAGCACTTTGAAGCACTTACTGAGCTGTAGTGTGAATGGCCGGGGTATAAGAACACTACCCAAACACGTCCACTGATCAAGTACTTGCTGTATGTCAGCTTTAAGGCAGTGGAATCTAGGCACTGACTCGTGGATGTCATTGCCCGGATCCTTTATGGGAAACCACAGATGTGTTGTCATAATGGATAATGCTTGATCCCCATCAGGGAGAGCTGGCTGTACCTCACCTATTCACTGGGTGAGAGGCATGGAAAGTGGATTTGCATTGCCCACTGTGGCAGCCAGTTAAAGTAAATTATCGGATATAACTTACCTGTGTATGCTTAGTCAGTGGGACTGGCTGCCAGAAAGCCAGCCTGACTAGCTGCAGTCCCAGAGACCAAACGTGGATGGAAATAATATTAAGGGAAAATGTTTTCACTGCAATTATTGGACTGGAAGTGGTTCTGTTATTGTACTGTACCGAATTTTTATATTACATTTTTTCTTTTAAAAAACCAACATTTACATGTCCTCCATTATATGTCCTCCATCTATTTGATATCCTGCCATCTGGGCATATACAATTCTAAACTTTTCCTTTGCTTTGTTGGATATTAATACCTAAAGTATGTTTCTTTCTTGCCGATTAATTTCCTCGACTTTATACCTTTTATTATTTCTTTTTTGGATCTTCATTTTTCTGCATCTCCCTACCTTTCAATACTTTGCACTTCCTGTGTAGCAACAAGCTTTTTATATGTATTTTAACATCTATATATGTCATTCCTACCTTAATAAAAAAAAATATTTTTCATGCTCTCTTATTCCTTAACTCGTTGTTAATTCCTACCATCCGGAGGAAGGGGTAAAGTGTAGGAATTCCCCAACAAACTTTTCCTTTCCTTAGCTTATACAACAGGCCTCTGATGTATGAGCTAAGGAAAGGGTTTTATGCGGGAAATCCTTCACCTGTAGGAAGAAAGAGATTCCCTATTACGTTTTTGTTTATTGTCCTACCTTTTAAATCCCGATATCAAACTGCCATATCCCGATATCTAACTGCCCCCAGAAATCAGAACTGCCCTTCTTAAATGTTTTTTTATTGCAGAAACATATTATCAGCATCGTCGTAATGACGGTTGTCTGCCTTGTTGTACATACATTTCAGGGATTAGTTTGATATGGGTCAAATCGTTAGAGAATGTATAATCGGCAGCTCTACACATTTAGTATATTCGGCTAAAGTATGTGGAAGAATAAAAAAATACTACATAGAGTATAATATTTGGTATTGCATTGATTCAAAATATGTGTTCTATTGTGTTGAACTGTATTTTGAAGCTCATTTTTGTGTTAAATTTAGATTATTTAAGAGGATTGCTAAAGACGCATTGTACAGTTTCAGACAATTTCATCCATATAAATAAGTGGTTAGTAATGAGATGAATTGTGATAGCATTGAACCCATGTGAAACTCCCCAATTGCAGGAAAGTTTCCTCCCATATGCGTCCACATATATATTAAATAGAGCCATTCTGCCGGCTCTTTTAGCACAGACAGTACGTGCAGGTAAAACTAACTGCAGGCGCAATGAGGGACTTTAATTGTTAGTTCTCGACACTACACCAGGTGGCTGAGTGAGGGATGGGTCCAGAGAAGCATGCAGACCTAGAAGTTCAGCATTGGCATATTATACAAATATATTGCAGATGAAAGATATACTTTTATGATAATTTGAATCATTAAATCCCCTGCGGCTAACACAGAGAAATTTCATAGATAATTTATTTTCCCACTCACCTCAATCCCCATGAGCAGAATGGGGGATTAAAGTACACCTAAAATGTGATGAATCAATGGGTATGCCTAGTGTTTATATGCATGTACTCTACAGTCCCCTATGGTCAAGTAGTTAGCATGTAAGACTGCCAAACTGGACATCGTCAAGTTGAGTCCCAGAGCAGACAGCCTTTTACATTTGTCTCATTTTCGAGTCATTTTAATTTTTAGTTTCACTAATATCTTCATATCATACTCTTTCAATTGGTAAAAGAATTAGAGAGGCTAAGATCAAAGTAAATGAGAAAATTGAGTTAAATGGGGTTCTGGGATGCAATGGTTCTCCCGACCAGAGGCATGGGTGACAGTACTAAGCTTGTCTTTATTTTCGGTGAAAATGGTTTTCGCACGGGACAACAACTTTATTTTCGCTTCTCATGTGCACTAGCAAAAGAATAGAGTGAGCCATTATGATGTTGTGATGTTGATGTGCGTATTTTGAATTACTTGTTAAATGTTTGGCCGTAATAGTAATAAAAAAAATTAGCATACATAAATAGCCGCCCAGTGGATTCGCAGCTTTAACATAAGTACAACCAAGTTGAGGCTGACTGAAAACTGATAACTTTCTACACCTTCATTTGAAGGACTATTGCTTTTTGAAACAAAATAAATCTACTTGTGTGATCGTGTACATATAGAACAGGCTGATAAACAATCCTCATTAGGTTGACTCAAGACGTATAAATGTTTTTTTACCGAGTAAGAATACCCGAGAGAGTGAATTTTGTCTTTGAACCATACCAATTATAAGCAGAGATAATGTGATAGATTGAGAAAATATATAATAATGCATTGGGTAATCTTCAGTACTCTTCACTGAACTATGTAAGTAAATAGGTGTGAGTTATAGTGGACTCTTTAAAGGGGAAGGTATTCTAAGGAACCTGTTGCATAACGAATCCATACTTACAAATCTTTCTTGCTAAGCTATTTGTTCAAATTTCTATTGAGCGAGTCTTACACATATTCGTATGTGATCAAAATGCAATTTAAAAAGTCTTTAAGTTAAAATAAAGTGTGTTTATTATTTAGACAGTATATGAACTATACAAAATATATTTTCGGAAGTCCGCACTCTCTCTAACTATATTACACTTTACATTTGTAAACACATTTCACATTTGTTAGCCTTCTGATTAGGCTATATAAAACCAAATGTTTCGATAAGAAATACCATAGAACTAGAAACAGAACTAGTGGGTCTAGTTCTGTTGAAATACCTAGAGTAGGGGCAAAAGTAGTATTAGGGACATTTAGCAACCACAAAGCTAACGCTAACGCTAACGTAAACGCTAGTTTCTCACGATAGCGTGGGCCGTATGTAATGGCAGAATTCTATCAGTTTTAGTGGTGGAGAGGTGTTTTCAGAGGGCAAAAAAACACACAATTTCATGAATGTGAGTAGTGTTTTACACCTGTATACAAAGAAAAACACCTCCCACCTCCCTTGTACATAAAAATGAAATGATAATTGTCCATTATTTTAGCGCGAAATAGACATACGTTGGGAACGTATTGACACACCTCTTAGCGTAATTGACGTCTGTATCTCAGGTAGCAAGCTAAGAATAGCACACCTAGTGGTGACGTAGTCCTCACAAAAGATACGTTTACGTTAGCGTTAGCGTTAGCGTAGGGGTTGCTAAATGTCCCTATTGTCTGTAATTCTTTCGCTAAAAGGTCCTTACCAGCTGCTTAGCAAGGAGAAGTAGGTGATGAATGGAAATATTAAGTAAGGATTCATTACGCAACGGGCCCCTGGGTTTTATTGACCCAGCAATGGTGTCTATTCAGCCCAGATGATTACCCCTAAGTTATGCCCTCGTGCTTGCGCATCCAATTCCCTCAAGTATCATTATACAAACAGTATATAAAGGGATATGGTGCATATAAATGGTCTTGGCTAGGGAAGAATACATGAAGGGTGTTTTATCAGGACTTTGAACATTTTTTATAATCAATTAATCGCCCTTTATTAACATTCCCCCACCTCCCACCCACGATAGTTGTTTCATTTTGTAACCAAACCTTTCCAAACATACCCCTTTGTCTTCGGCTGGATGGACTAGAAGTGGTATTTAATGGAACACATACCATTAATGATTACTTATTGCATGACACTAATGGTTTTATTTGTAAAATCTTTATCTAGTGAACAATTCTACTGACACTAGGATTTCTCCTATTTTCAGGTCTAAGAGTTGTAAAAGAAATCTCAACTTGTTGCTATTTAGCCTTAGGTGTGGTTGATGAATGAGAACGAGTGAAGGAAAGCGGTGTGAAAAATAACAAGGCTATTGGGCAGCTTTTAGACTATCATTTAGTCACCTCATACTTTCATGATAACAAATACTTTCTTAAAATCTTCTTTCCTTAGCTACTGTTCCTTGCTAAACAGCAGGTAAGGAACCTTTAGGCAAGGAATCTGCTATACAGACAATGCTATTTTGTATTCCTACTATAGGAATTTCCTACATAATCAATGATAAATAGCTTAGCGAGGAACATTTTGAGTAGGGGCCCTAGCGGTGGCTATATCAAATCAAGAAACCAAAGTACTCTGAATGCTCTCCAGGTTCAGAGTTGAGGGAGTCCCTTTAAACTAAGGGAAAGCCTCTCGCTCTAAACTGCAAAATGCCATTAGAAACTCAATCTTAGACGCTCACTCCAGGGACGGGAAAACCATTAGCGCAGTAGGGGTCCAATCACTCACATACCATTCTTATCTGATCTGAGAGGCTTTGAGCCTAGACTGAATGGTATTAGTGCATTCCCAAAATACAAAATTCTGTTTTTAACATCAAATAGGTCGCTCGATTTATGTGATGCCACTTTTAGTTTGCTGTTCAAATGTCCGGATATAAATGTTTGGCTAGCACATTATTTGATATGGATATGCTCAATCTTTGCCATCGAATTAATGCGTTCATCGATATCAAGGCTAGAAGCAAATATGGTGATCGGGAAGCAAATATGGTGATCGGGCAGAGACAACAAAATATTTTTTTTTTTTTTTTTTTTTTACAATCCTTTATTCAAAAACACCTGTCATCTGGGCACATACATTGGCAAATCATCATTATTGACCAAAGAAACTCTAGGTAACCACATAGTAATATCCCCTTGAAAACATTCACAACTATCGTTGAATGTTGAACACAATAGAAATCAGAGGCGAATCTTCAGGCGACTGACTTCACACATATTTCCTTCATACGAAATATTGATTATTCTTATTGGCGTTGACAAAGATGTGATGATTAGATTTCTTTTCTTACGAAATATGCCCTGTTGCATAAGAAAGACTAGTGATGATGCTTGGTTATCCTAAAAACCTACTACATTGGGTTACACTGATGATCAAGTTAGACAATACAATCTACCCCCTTACTGTATTACTTGGCATACACACACGGATCCAATCACGTCATTGTATTATCAAACATTAGGGAGGTTCTGCTAGCAAACCTATCTCAATTACGTAACCGTATCAGTATCTTTTTTGTGAATTACGTCGCATCTTTATGTATGAAAATAAATTGTGAGATCAAATATTTTGCTTGATATGTTACATTACCTTTTTCCCGCCATGTTTTGCTGAGTCTCTTTCTTTCTTTTAATGTATGTTTGTATATCAGAGATGCGGATAGGTTTACGTATATATAGGTTAGATTTGCTGAACCTCCCTAATACACTTTTAGATATTTAGTTTCTGGCTCTGTAGTGCCAGGGATAAACACATCTTTCCATATACTACTTACATAGAAATATACACATACCTTGCCCGCCACGATCTGAGATATTTATTGCAAGTCCAATAGTTGAAACTGTGCACCAAGAGCTAGTATTTACTACAATTCTATTGTGCCCTTACCATGTCTTTTATTTGTATTCATTCTACACACGTTATGTCTCATTAAAAACCAGAGCAATAATGTTAGACGCTTGTCCGTGTTATCTATTTTTCTACTCATACACATATAGGGTCATTACAAATTTGAAATATCTTCCACAACTACTACTCTAACTACAATTCCTCCTCCTCCTTGTATACCAAGTTTGTATATGGGTCAGATCTTCGAAAGATGTACAATCGGCAAATCTACACATTTAGTAAATTCTGCTAAATTAGACTGAAAAATGGGCAATACTCGGTATATCTGAATATATTTAATTTTGCCTGTATTCAATCAATCTGTTGGGATATGTTGAACCAAATTATTCTTTTCTTAAATTTGAGTTATTTGCGACGATTTGAGAAGGCGAATTGTACACTTCAATTTCCCCCATATGCTGTAATCACTTATGGTAATACAATTAGCCCTCTGCCTCGCTTACAGCTTCATATATTTTATCATTTCTTTTTAGGCCCTGCGTCTAAGCATGATGTCATATTTATACCACTGGATCCTACCAGACTTAGTAAGTACCATGCCATAAGTATCCAACAATATCAACAATATGTTAGTTTCTACTAAACTAATTAGCTAATTAGCCATCTGCCACCTAGCGGACAACAAACGATACCGACGGCACCACCACGCCCCCTGGTATCAACATTGATAACGCCTACTGCATGAAATTAGGCTCATTTCACCTGCGAATTGCTTCATGGTTTTTTTCTTATTAGAACCTAAGTGTTCATTTTCAAGAGTCAATGGCATGCTTTTCTTGATAAATTACAAACTTTGGTGGAATTAGATACAAACAATTGATTTCCCTATAAAATATGTGGGTGTGGTGGGGGAGGGGTAGATATTAGTTTCTTTCTGTTGTTCTTTTAAATATAGAAATCTTCCAATTTGCATTGCCAAGGATAAAAGATAAGTTGTTGGTCGATTTAGCTGATACTGCAGCTTTAAAATACTCTTTAATATAATTTGTAGATGTCGTGTGACTTGGACTTCTCGCCCTATAACTACAGCCAGGTGAACATGACCGTCTTCTCACTGGGTACAAAGGTAACAATGCAACCTAGCGGGCTCAGGTCAAGACTCATCCAGGACGTGCTTCACCTGGTGTATAAAGTAGTAACTAGCAGCTTCATAAAGCCCAACCTATCATGTGACAATGCGCAGTGTAAATATAGGATATCAGGGCCAGAACTATTACCAGCCATTTCCAAGGTAAGACCTTTGAAGCTGCATTCTCAGCTATTGTAATGTATATTTATTATATAATGATTTTTATTCACGCTCACAATAACAAGAACAGGACAACAGTTACACTATGTGACCAAATTTACTCATATTATATAATGAATGAATCTCTGAATATTCTGCTGCTATTATATCTTTATACACGAATCTAAAGGCAAAGTGAAAACGGCCGCCGGTGAGCGATAATAAGTGAATTCACCATAGGAAAGGATTTGGGCGGGGTCTTCCAAATACTAATGAGCACATTTTAGAAGCCCTGTAGCAAAAAGAACCAGACAAAGTCCTCCAAAATGTTGGTCGAATCACCTTTAGATTGGTTAGAAAAGCTCGAAAGAAAATGTAGAAAATATTTGATGTTTTACTGACGTTAACTGAGAGTGCAGCTTTAATCTGAATTTTAATATTTAATTAATGTGATTAATGTGCCTCAAGTTTTAATCTAAGGCCCCATGCTTTTTTAAAAATGAGTTTTTCAATATTGAATATAATCCAATATATATTTCTGGACATTAGCCTCCAAACGTTGATTCGAAAGACTCCTATACTGCATTCCAAAACCCAACCCCAACTAAGATTGATTAATTGAATTGTTCATGCTATTTTCACATTTTTAACAAGTTCTACACTTACGGTAATTTTGCTCCTACAGTTTAAAGTACTCAAGAATGAGGATGTTTCTACATTGCAGCTGAGCATTCAAGGATTAACAGGTCACATGAAGTTTGGAACCTCGGCAGGTTTCAGGTCTGATATCAACATAGAACTTCTCACCCTCACAGAAAACGGTCTCATTCAGGTATATATGGATTTAATATTTTTTTTGATTACAAGCAAGTGGGAGAATTAGATCAATCTTGACTCTGAAAATACGTCAAAAGGTGTTTGAATTCCATCTAATCAATTCTTATCCAGGTTGGTGGTGTCTCTCAATAGGGTACAAACACAATTCTGGCTTTTATGAAGATTTAGGAACTATGTTAGAATATAGATGGTAGTGTACTGCCCCGGGAGTTAGTGGAAGACTAATTATAGAAGTTGAACAGCCTGATAAAACTGTTTAAAGATTTTATTTACATTGGGGGTCACACTTATATCTATTCCAATGGTTCAATTGGTCCTAGTTGATGGAGCAATGCGAAACATTGCAATTATACATTAAGTAATTGGTAGCTTCACTACAATAGGATCATTAAAGTCTATAGTCTGTCCGAAAAGTAGTTGACACGGGATTTTTTAGGGCCTTTAAGAAGAGGAAAAAAATTGGGGATTTTTTATTTCTATTTATGACAAGTCCTGTCAACCCTTTGCCCAGTGAGCCGCTCATTGCAATGAACCATGGCGAAACAGGGTCATTATAACCAGCTCTTCCTTCCATCTAAGCAAAACAACAGCTGCTGCACATTGAACAGAGACAGGGCAATACAATACCGGTACAGCTGTATATTTGACCTTGGTTGGTCGCAAACGGCGACTTAGGGGGGACTTAAGGTTTGAAGTCAAATGTCTCACGGAATTCAGTTGAAAAGGGTCCTCTGGGCCGAAAAACTGCATAAGAATCCGCTTAGTGGACTAGGGCCTTATGTTGAAAATAGGATTCTGTGAAAATACACTGGTATTCCAGATTAACTTTTGGTCGTTTATCTAACTTTATGGGAATATTTCCTCGGTGACAATAGTTCTTGCTATTGATGAATTGAATTAAATTATACTTCATAGGAACATTTTACAAAGGGTGATCTCTTTTTTTATGCCAATATTCAAATCAATTCCTCAGAAAGGTGTGTGGCGATCTGCTGGCTACTCGCGCGCTGAGAGACTGAGACTGATATTACATAACAAGCCGGTCAGGTATACAGGACCCTACCCTTTAGGTAGAGAGCCGCTCAACATCGTCATCATGCTCGTGAGTAGTGTTATAACTCATTGTGTCACATCAGTAATTTTTAATTTATGTGTACTAGCTCCTACCCCTATGAGAGCTAGAGAAGGAATGATTATTAAAGCTTCCCGATTGGTCTATGTCTATTACAGTGCATCCTGGGATGGATTCTTTTGAAATCTGACCCACAAATATTTAGCAACATTTTCACATTTCTCTCTCCACGACGTTATCCTTGGACACAATCATATATTTGCAGCACCTTCCATACACCAATATCATAATTATTTCACAATAAGTGGTTTACCTTGATTTTTTCTAATTTTGAGATTCCGTATCCATGGGTCGCACTGTTTGTTTGTGAGTGATTAACCTATGGCATATTAATTCTAAATTACAAAAGCTATGTTAATATTATACCAATGGTCACACTCTGCGTAAGTGATTAATCTCGGTACTGATCTTGGCCTGTAATCGAATAAAAAATAAAAAAAAACTCTTCATGTATTTGACTCTTGTATTTCACTCTGCCAGAAAACACCTTTTACCAATTGGCTATATATACCATATATATGATATCCCGATAATGCCTACCAAATGCCTATGCCACCCTGTGGCTACATTTATAATCTGTGATTTCAGGATGCACCATTTGTGATGAAGAAGAACAATGCAATACAGTTTCAGGGAAACGACAAATATGAAGGATTCCTCGTCGATTTAGTCCAGAAAATCAGCGAACTTCTAAAATTCGAGGTCAGTAAAATACACCCAATGATAGATTCTTATCTGATCTGAGAGGTTCTGAGCCTAGAATGATAAGTTAAATCCTCCATTTCTATACTCTATCTGAAAAGTGATTCCTTAGTCCCTTTAAGGGGAGGGAAAAGTGGGAGATTTTGTATTTCTATTTATGACAAGGACCTGTCAACCCTTTGCCCAGCGAGTCGCTCATTGCAATCAACCATGGAGTAACTGGGCCAGTATAACCAGCTCTTCCTTCCTTTTAAGCCAAACAACAGCTGCTGCACATAGAACAGAGGCAGCGCAATACAATGTAGCTGGATATTTGGCCATGGTCGGTCGCAAACAGTGATTCAGGGGGCAAAGGATTGAAGTTAAAAATCCCCCACCTTCCCCTCCCCTTAAAGGGCCTAAGGAATCACGTGTCAACTACTTTTTGGACAGACTATATTTCTGTTAAATGTTCAATAATGATTCTTGACCAACTATGAGGTGTGGCCGTGGGCTAAATCCGCACGTATAACACATCAGCCCATACTTACACCTCTTAAATAAACATTATCATCACCACCAACCTGGTAGAGATAGAGTACATTGAGACTCAGTGCTAAATACTTGACTAAAGTCCTTTTTATTACATTTTAGTGTCCCGCATCCCATTCCCCTAACAAATACCCGTTGTATAGATAGCGAACAACCCAACAAATTCAAATAGATTCCCCATTTGAATGAACATAAAGGGGAGAATAGAAGAGGGATATGTTGAGAGCCCTGACCTTATTTAAAGCGATCCGTGAATTATTTATGAAACATCAAAGTGTGACAACATGGTTTGGCAATTTCATTAAGGACATGGACAGAAACTGGATATTATGAGCGTTGTTAAGGGGCTTGGAGAGGGCTAGCGGGACTGATAGACCGTTGACTTCCTAACAAAAATATGAACGACCCTCGGATAAACAGGACAATTCTGTGATTAATACAAGCAACAGATCAGCCATTACAATGGGGTATAACCTGTAGCATAGGAAAACGAGGGAAGATTTGAAAAGCAGATACTAAAACTTTTTAAAATGGGATGAAATGGCACATGTTATACCAAATTAATAAGGGTTGTGCTTATTTTTAGCGATGTATTCTAATGGTATGTTTTATATTCAATATTTTAGGAATAATTGGTTTGGTTGTATTGCTAGAAGAAAAGAAAGAAGAACACTGATAAATGTTGTCTTTGCTTATTAGTGAGGCAAAGAAAGAGAAATAGAGTTTTTTTCCAATATTCATCAAATCAAATCTTTGAACAATGATGTCGATAGACAAAGAAGAAATGTATATTGGACATTGATTGACCCCAGCCTCACACGCCCCCCCCCCCCCTCCCCCCCCCAATCCACCTACCCCAAACACACACATACCCTCTTTCTCTTCCCAACTCCACTGTCCCAAATCCACAGCGGCAAATGTTGCACCAATATGACCTCCATTTTAACGCTCTCTTTGGGTTGCCTTAAATAAATATAATCTGCGTTTAGCGGTCTGTCACTGAGGGTTGATTAAGTGTAGATAAGTGGGTTCAGCTTGTCGTCCCTTGGGTCACCCATACACACATACACTGTCTTATCTAACCCTCGGTTACAGGAGGTGTGTGGTGGGGGGGGGGGGGGGGGAGGTCAGGAAGTGAGAAAATGTACAATCGGTGTCCCTACACGTTTAGTAAATTCATCTAAATTAGACAAAGAAAATTAGAAATTTGAAAAATGTTTGAAGAATGTTTTTCTCATTGCGTCTTCCCGCTCTATTTTCATTAAACCGGATATAGGTATATCTGAGTACGTTTGCTACACATTTATTAAAAGAAAATTATAAAATGTATATGAATATGTTTTGTAGTGTATTGATTCAAACAATCTATTCGGTGATGTTGAACTGTATTTTGAAACCTCATTTTTATCTTAAACATGTGTGTGTGTGGGGGGGGGGGGGGTCGGGGTCGGGGGGTCGGGGGGGGGGGGCGTGAGGTGGTCACAAGGGTTATATAAATCTATTAGAAAAGGGTTATATAAATCTATTGGAAAAGTAATTTTTCTCATCTGAATGAATACAATTTACAAAATAAATAATTTACTAATTCGCGTCCATGAATCGTTTCTATGCAATATTCGTGCCCACATTTTCATATACTACTCACGATCGTCATATACCGTATACATGAATGTTCTTTTTGCGCTCGATTCTTTATGGCCGCGCAAAGCAGTGGGTACCAAGGTCAACCTTTAGCCTATACATATATGCGCATATTGTTATTTGAAACTTCTGATTTTCTCCACTAGGTGGCGCTTGCTTTCATACAATATACTATATGTCTACACCATTTCTGATTGTGTTCTGGAACATAGTGATCAGTGATATATCTTATTGGAAATAAAAGGTAACAATAGTAGTAACAATACTGGACTAGACTTTTTCCTGGTTCATCACACATTCCGCTTCTCTGTCTAAAGTTATATTTTCATTTTAAAAAAACGTAATTTTGGTTATTTGTATCATTAGTCATAAACTAAAACCCCTTGTCCACTAGGCAATGAAGTCTCCCATCTGTTTGATTGCAAAACATAAACTGCTACTAATCAGCTATGTTTTATTGTTAAAGATTTCTTTCAAATAAATGTTCATCCAGGTGGGGAAAAGAGACTTTTAACTGCTGTGTTTCCATTTTTTTTCTTGATTTTATTAAGTCGAGGCTGAAATGTTCATTCAATAGAGGATCTATCTCAGTGTGCATGTCTCTCAGTGCATGCTGGGATGGATTCAGCTCAAATCTGACATGCACACTTTTAGCAACATTTTCACCAACAAAGCTATTTTCACCAATATCATAGCTTGAACAATGTTTCTATAAAAGCCAAATGCACGATCAGACAGATGAAGTTTTGTCCCATGGAAACATGTATTGTATTTAAAGATTTTTATTCAGCAATAGAACATTATGTAACAATTACACTATTCTCAGGACGTGCTGATGTTACTTACAAAAGATAACAGAATGTTGTGATGAAACTAATCAGACAACAAAGTCATTTTATATATACCTTCGATCTTGATACAATTACTAGAGAAACAATAACATGTGTAAGAGGCTCGCACATTAGGCATTTTTAACAAAAAATAATAATAATCATTATAAGACGGAAACACAGATTTTAATTAAGTTGTTTTATTTTCGTAGTGGGGAAAGGATTGATTTTATAATATATCTGATCACTTTCAAGAATAGTCAATGTCTGTTGAGGATGTCGTACACGCCTAAACAATGTTCCTTCATCTTAGATAGTTTTTTAGGGAGGTGGGCGGGAACAGAATTTTTTCCCTGTTGGTGATGGGAATATGGAGGCGTGAGAGGACGTCAGGATGAACGTGACAGTTTGTGTGACGTAGGTGTGACGTGAGGTCGAGTGAAAATCGTTCTCCCGCCATAATGACTGAGAATTATTCAAGAGAACAATTCCCTAATCATTATAAGACGGAAACACAGATTTTAATTAAGTTGTTTTATTTTCGTAGTGGGGAAAGGATTGATTTTATAATATATCTGATCACTTTCAAGAATAGTCAATGTCTGTTGAGGATGTCGTACACGCCTAAACAAGTCCCAAACCTGCGTCATAGTTGGAGAAAGGCTCTATGAACGGAGGTAGTTTGTGATGGCGTGGGCGTCAGATAAGAGGAGACTGCGTCAGTACGCCAAGTTCCATGAGATTTGACGTCTTGTATAGATGCCCCTTTGGTGTGGAAAGCAAAATAGGCCCCACCTCGACGGAGGGAGTGTAAAGAGTTTGCTGACGGGTCAGCACCCACGATAGTGAGCAGGTCACGCCACTGTCTAGCAAAGAAGGTAGTGGTCATCGTATTTCCATCATAGAAGGTAAAGAGGGGATCCTCCATCCTCGACCTTCTCGATGCCAAACGGTGGGCGTGAAATGCTTGAACTGGGCAGAATATATTGCTGAGTCTGAGCAGAGAGATGACTGTAGGAGTTGCTGAGACTTGCATTGTTTTGGACCACTTGACGTCGATGAGAAGCCTTACCAAATGTAAGGTGTCTTGAGGAATCAAACTGGCTGACGGATCTAGGAGCCAAGTTCGACTGACGCAAGAATGCTTCAAACATCAGGATTATAGCTAGAGAGATATGAGTTGGATAGGGACGAGAGGCCGCGGCCGATAAGCACGCCGCAACGATGTCTGGCGTCACTGGCAGCTTAGGAGAAGGAATATGACGTACAGTGAGCTGTATCCCTCTGATGGCGTTGGCGACTCTGTTATCGTTGAATGGTTTGACGTCGAGGTTGGATGCTTTATAGAAGGAGCGGAGGAGGCTGAGCGAGTTGGCAATCGTGGGAGGAGCAGAACCGTTTAGTCGCAGGTATTCAACAAACCAGCATATGTGGCGTGGTGACGGTCTTTTGTAGTTGAGATGAAGGTGAGAACAGAACGCCAGGAATAGTGTGGCGGCAGAGTCCCTATTCTTGACCGTGCCTGGACGAAGAGCAGAACGTTGCCTCTGTTGAGCAGCTCTCGCTAGCCTAGCCGCCATTGAATTACCTAGTAGAAATTAGACAAAGAGAAAAATTCAGGATTAATGTCGACACTTGTAAGATGGTTTTTGACGACAATGTTATGGGCCTGAACTCTATGCTTGTCCGACAAGGCAGCACGGGAGAGAGCGTCTGGTATTTCCATATACACGCCCGGGACGTGTATATATCTGAGTGTTATTTGAGCATGTGCTGCAGCATACCATAATGCACGGGCACACGCCGCCAGGGTTGGGTCTCTGGCTCTCCCACCTTTGAATGTATCGATTGTGGCCGTATTGTCGCAGTGGACAACAACTATCTTGCCTGCGTCAGATTTGTTCACAAATGTCCTGACCGCAGCAACACAATTAATGGCCTCGAGGTGATTTATGCTCCTTGCTTGTTTGTCCTCGTCAGTGAAGATGTAAGCATAACAGTCCTCGCCGTCAGTTGCACCTGAGCCGACCATACATGCGTCAGCCCAGATCTGACGACCCACCTCTGCTCTAGGGATGATGGTCCTACCGTTATATTCCGGAAGGAACTCTGTGAACCAGGAGAGGTCCAGCCTGACGGATTCGTTTATATAGATCCTCCCCCCTTTAGCTGCTCGTAAAGCAGCCAGAAGCCTGTGCATAAATAGTCTGGCCGGTTGGACGACCTTGCCAAGGTGTGCCACACGCCCGACTACCTGCTGCATTTGCTTCGTTGAAAGGAAAGATTTTAGCTTGGCGTCAGCCAAACACTTGTATATCTCGTCAAGCTTAATCTTTGTAATGGAGATGATATTTTGTTTTGTGTCGAAGTCGACGCCCAACCAGGTAATTCTCTGTGAGGGGGGCTGTAGTTTCTTGTCAGCCACCGTCAGGCCAAGAGAATTAATAATATCCACAGCTAGATCATAATGCTGACGGACAGTATTCTCATCCTTGGCGATGAGGAGGAGATCATCCAAGTACATGAGTGGTGAGGCTCCTTTCTGACGGAGGGCTCTGACTATAAACATGGCTGCTCTCTGCATAATAAGGGAAGATATCCTGGCTCCAAATGGCATAGCTTTGTCGAAATAGAATAGACCCTCATGTTGTACGCCCTGCAGGGGCCAGTCAAGTGGACAAACCATGAAGTGTCTATAGGCCCTCTTGAGGTCGATGACGGCCATTGAGCACTGTGGTGAATTAATTCCCTGTATAATATCAAGAGCCATTGTTATCGTTGGTAGGTTGTGATGAGTTGTGACACCATTGTATGAGTTCTTTCGAATATATCTATTCACGCCCCCGTCAGGGTATGACAAATCGACAATAATTCTACGAGAACCATCTGATTTAGGTCTGGTCATTAAGGGGCTCACCTTCGTCCATGGAACAAAAGGTGGCGTATAATATGGGCCAGCGAGAGCCCCCAGGCTTGCTTCCACCTGAATATAGGAGTTAACACTATCCTTATAAGCAGTTCCTGACGGATGGTTTGTTTGGGTCTCAGTTCCGCGCATGGGTCCCCCGGTATATTGCATAGGGAACCCGAACACTACGCCACTTATGACCATGTCATCGTCAGGGTGACCTGTCGCAAGGCTTGTCCACGCCTCAATATTCAAGTTAGATGGGAGGGGGATCCTGGCCCCTCTCCAGTTAGGTACACCACAGTCTTTAACTTTATTAAAAATATCGGATAAATCGCTAGAGACACTAGATATAGGAGCAGGCCATTGTTCATATCGGTCAAAATTGGCATTGACGCCCACCTCACTATGACCGATAGACTCGATAACACAACATTCACTATCACTAGCTGTATCACAACAAATATCATACATCTGGTTGGCGTGGCCATCACCAGGGACACTTTCAATAATATTATGGTGTGGGTTAGAATTGTTAGTCACATTGCCGACATTGGGACGGCTGTCATGATTTGTAAAAACCGATGCGTCGATGGCCTTCTCTGGCTGTTTACATAGATTGTCATTAGAATGGAGGCTTCCATTCGAGCTGTAATGGCGAGGAACGACATATTTTCCTTCGCAGGAGGTCTGATTATACTTATTCCGATCTGAATCGTTGAATATACGATGAACTTGGTTTGTCAAAGTGGGGAAATCTGTTCGATGACCACCATCTTGGATTCTAGGCGGATGCGAATTGTGCGCATGCGCAGCCAGTTTGTTTACTTCCTGAGAGCTAGGAAATATAATTGGAGATGCACGAGCAAGGTGGGTAGAAGAAATGTCCGGGAATATAGGTAGAACAGAACATGAAACCGATTCAAATATTTTCGGAGAAACACTAACAGTGGAGAGGCAAGGGTTAAGTGTATCGTCCTGCCCCTTCAAACCGAGTTTTTTGACTTAGAATCGGCTGCATTATCGGTGCCAACGTGTTCGTTGGTTGACCTACTTTTCCCCCATTGGTTCTTCTTGAAACCAGACCTGTCGTTGTTATTGTAGGGGCCCTCTTTTGGCGTGTTGTTCTTACGATTATTACACGCCCTAGCTGTGTGACTCAACTCTCTATTCTTCGTTGCAAAAAAGCAGTATCCGCAACAATGAACGAGTGTTACGGCACCCTCGGTGTGGGAGAACTGGTTATAACACTCGTCAGAATTAAATTTCACACACGGTATATGTACTCCTGATTTCTTTGCAGTGGGCTTGCGTGGCAACCAGCTGAGGCGTGTGCGGTGCTGCTGTATCTCATTGGCGTCAGACCAGCTGAGTGATCCGTCGAGGATATAGTCAACAACGGTTTGGGACCACACTTTGGGACCATCCCAGCCATGTGAGGCAGTATCCTGAGCTAGCTGTGACAAATGGAGCGCCATGGCCTTTGATTTAGATCCGTCAGGCATAGAGGAGCACAACATAAGCGCCAGGCCACAGGCGTATTCGGCGAAAGAAAGGTCCCTCTTCTCCTCCTTCACCCTGGCCGCCATGTCAGGAGGAAGCATGAGTTCGGGCGTAAGTAGGTTTTTCTTCTTACCTTTTTTCTTTCCCATAGTTGCGTGCTGTCTTGCTAATGCCTTGGTGACACTATCTGTATGCTTATAGAGCCTCTTTAGATGGGTAGGCGTCGGCATCTCGTCCTCGGAGGACGAGGAGGAGACTGCTGCCTCCTCCCTGAATGGGTGACGAGCCTCGGCCGAAGTCTTGAATTTTCGCTTCTTCCCTCTTTTTCTAGACGACCTAAATATCACCTCTTCCTCAGTAGAAGATGCAGAGGAGGTTGATGAAGTCGACGAGGAGGCTGACGACGAGGAGGACGAGGACCCGGACGGGGATGAGGGCGTGCGATGACCATGTTTACGTCCGCCCAACTTGCGGCGCTTCTTGGCGGGAACCTTCGTGGACTCGTGGCTTGCAGGAGCTTTGACTGACGCCTTGCCGGGGAGGCTCTGGGTGCTACCCATTGCCTGCGGCTGGCCCCGACCAAACTCAGCGATAGTCGCAGTTCTTGCTTCAGCCCTGACGGAGTCACACATTTTCTTCAAGTATCCGTCAAAGAAACCCTTGTTAATGTATCCTTCCAAGAAACTGAGGTTGCTGGGAAGTTCAGGCGCAGCCGGCGGAGGAAGCGTGTCCTTCTTCTTCTTAGCAGGCGCCTTTGGCGGAGGATTGTCAGCCATTACCTCGTGAGTGGGATCTGAACCTTCGGGCGTGTTGTCTTTCGCCTTCCTGGCTGAAGCCTTCCTGGTAGGAGTAGTGACTGGCTTCTTTGCAGCCCTTCGACGAGGCATGTTGTACGCCTATTTAAAACCTTGTACCGGGAGTGAGTTACCTTCTGCCACCCACGGAATCCGGAACAAAATTTTTTCCCTGTTGGTGATGGGAATATGGAGGCGTGAGAGGACGTCAGGATGAACGTGACAGTTTGTGTGACGTAGGTGTGACGTGAGGTCGAGTGAAAATCGTTCTCCCGCCATAATGACTGAGAATTATTCAAGAGAACAATTCCCTAATAATAAAGAATCTTTAAAATCCAACCCCAGCGTTGTGTCATATTCAAACAATCCTAATGGGATACACATGGATATTTACATGAAATCAGTGTAAAATATTCCAAGCTGAACATAACATGTTATTATAGTTTTTACACATACATACAACTCACATAATGCCATGTGAATCGATATTCAAAATGGTGGACATGCAATTCCTGAGTTTCGCCACTCAGTCGGCGATGAGTGGATTGTGACCCTTTTCACTAAGGACATTTGTAACTGCTAAACAAATACTTAAATAAATAAAATAAAATAAACTAATATTGATAATATTGGACGATTGGTGACTGATTCATATAATGTCACCAACTGGAAAAACAGCTTAGTGGACAAAAGGCTTTATACTGTCAATTGCTGCGTAGGACTCTTTTTTGCGAAAGATTCCTTCAATATCGCCTACCCCTGATAATGTCCCTAGGCTCTCCAGGGCGATATTGATATGAGAAACGGGGATGACAAATATAGGTTAGCTGGCTAGGGTCTCGCGGGAGCTCACGTGACTGCCGCGAGACAGACAGATTTATTATATAAAGTGTGTTCAGGGTACAGGGTACAAGTGTACCATTCTCAGTAGTCTTGACTCATAAAATACTCATTGTATGGTATTTACATTAGACTTTCAGAAAATGTACAAATTCTCTTAAATAACCCAAATTTCAGACGAAAATAAAGTTCAAAATACAGTTCAACCTAACCAAACAAATTGCTAGAATCAATGCAATGCCAAATATACTGGAATTTACCTACTATTGGCCAGATTGCAGTCTAATTTACCAGAATTGACTAAATGTGTACAGCTGCCAATTGTACATTTTCTGAAAATCTGACCCATATATTCCTCTATTAGAGGTCCGCAATAGGGGATGTGTGTGTGCCACTGTACATATAGCTTTATTACCATGTATTTAATCTAATCTAAGTATTATCGAGCATCCTTTCCAAAGAGAACCCCATGTCAGGAATAAAGAAGAGGATCTAAGAATGCTAATAATTGCAGCAATCTGCCTGCTGGCACTAGCCCAGCCTACTAAAGACATGTATGTATGCTTGTGTCTTTCAGTACGTGTTTTACGAGTCTCCAGACGGTAACTATGGGTCTCGGCGGGAGGAGGACGGAGAATGGAATGGCATGATAAGAGAATTAATTGTGGGCGTGAGTACTCATTCATCACCTCAATATCACTCTACACAATCACAGTAACAGACTATAGCTGCTATACATGTATGGCGCCCCATCCGTATATATTTAGTCCAGGAGGTTTTCGGTTCCTGTAACAGTTCTAAATTACCCCCCTCATCGAATATACCCCCCGGTAATTTAGACCTTAGGTTTAATGACCCCATCTAGGTTCAAATTACCCCCCTTTGTTTCATTGATAATCTTACACCAACAATTCTAAAAGAACATATTGGGAGAGAAGGTCATATCAATGCTTATGGGAAATAAATTAAAGATCACTTTGAGGGTCTATAATGAAATTGATTGTAATTCTGTATAATAATCCTTTTTTCTTTCTATTTATTTAAACTTAAAATATCATTGTAACTCAATGACTATGGGAGCATGTTGCAAATAAAAAAACAAAACAACTAAAATTTATTCAGAAAAAACCTGAAGGAAGTATAATTATCTAGGAGTTCGTCTGGCTGTACTGGACTCACCTTGTTCATTGACGTACAGCCATCAGTTACAAGAGAATTTGAATTCTAGATATCAAGAATTGAATTTTGATATCAGAATGGAATTCTGGTTATCCACAATTGCATTCCGAATGTCATGAATTGAATTCTTCTTAAGTGTTTTCTGTCTGTTAAAATTTAGCTATTTTCTGCCCTAAAATTTAGCTTTTTTCTGTCTCCTAAAGTGTAGGCCTACTTTTGTTCTTAACAAACCAAATGTTTGGGAGGGGTATATATAGTTGCCCGGGCAGATCTATAGTTGCCCTGGCCGAGCTATAGTTGCACTATAGTTGCCTGGGTGGGGGGCATCTCTTTTCTTTTGGGGGGGGAGGGGGAATGATTTCAAGCCTCTCTAACAAGTAGAAAACAAGGTATTTATAAGGTAAATGTCCTTCCTGGGCAGTTATAGTTCTCTCAGGGCAATATAGCCCTTCAATGCCTGTTCCAGGTATTGATATTGTTCAAAGTGATTTATGCGCAAGAACCCTTGCTGACAATGTTTTCATTTTTGACGTGCTTAAGGCTGCTAGTGACATAAATGCATGTACCCAATTTCGAGACTTTGTATTGATTATATCTATGCATATCTGAGATTATCCTAAGGAGTATATTTAATTACTTTACCACGAGGATGTCGTTAAGATTATATCTTCTTGAATCGGCTTGATCTCTTCTTTTTAATATACGATAATATCCCCAAATCCAATTTGTGGGACATTTAGTGTAACACATCACATAATTATGTTTACAACCTTGTGGAGGACCCTTTTAAGGATTAACTACCGTCATTGAGAACAGGAACAGAGCTTTGGTTAGTGATAATGCCCAAGGCAAAACCACGGTGTTATCAACATCAGGCCTGATTCCAGTCTTCAATGTCGGTCATGAATCCTTTTGGTAAACACTGACAACTACCCACTCACCACTTCTCTTCTGTGTCATTAACTCTACAGTGGAAAGGGAGTGGCCTTTGATAGGTGAGGTTTCATAGAAACATTCTTTACACTGACCTTGATAACAGACAAGGAATTGATTCATTCATTTCTGTTGTTTGAGCTCCCATCATTCTAAAGGCTCAACCCAATTGCAAAATTAACAATTATTGGTATTTAGTCAATGATATTTTATAGACAAATCTTCAAGATGTTTAAAACAAAAGCAGAAATCTGTAATGATAATGCAAAGAAAACAAAAGACATGAAAATTGAATCTACACTGTTAGATAAGATGAAGAATGAATAAAACCTACGATTAGATGCAACACCCGATCAATGATATAGATATTAAATAAACAATTTAATAAGTAGAAGACTAAACTGATTCCCATGCGATTTCGTGCCGCAGAGGACCCTATTCCATAAGGTTCCATGAGAATGCATGAAAATCAACTTAGTGAACTAGGCCCTTAGAGCATGGCACGGCATAGAAAACCTTGAGATCTAAATATATATAAATGGAGCCTCTCCATATGTAGACACTCCAGATTTATGAACTACTGAGATAGTCACCATTCAAAGGCCAGTCTGTCATACTTGGTATTGTAACAATCTATACTGACTGCTATTGCCTCCCCCAATCCAAAGGCCATCAGCTATCTAATGCCATCTCTTATCATTGATGGCCGAAGCAATCATGCTAAAATGTGAAGCATGGACTGGCCCAATATCAGTAACTCTCACTTTTATATTGGACTTACTGATTCATGAACTGTATTTAGGGATACAGTCCTATATATGTATTACCAAACGGATCTAATATTAACCCCCTTTCAACGGCTTGAAAGCTCAAGATTGCTATCTAACATTACCGAGTGAGATATGTACTGAAAGTGTTAATGAAGGAACTGGAGGACTAAAGCTGAGGACTGTTAGATATAGTTAGAGGATATAGTTTGATGGAGGATGACGTTCATTTTCTAAATTCGGTAACTGCCGGAAGAATATGTACTCTATGTAGTAAATAAAGGTATGTCGACCCTTTTGTCTGTTTATATAGTACTCGTTTGTACTCTTTTGTACTCTTCGAAAAGACAAATAAAAAACATCTTATCTTATCTTATAATATGGAAGATAATCTACATCAGGTTGTACCAATATAATCTACTAATGAAAGTTGCTGCATGGCTACTGTTGACGAAATGGGCTACTGCATGTTTTGAATTTGATTCTCTTACGCCAATACCGCCACGAGAGAGAAAACTCTTGTTTTAGGTCTATGTGCTCTAAAATATATAACATATTTTTGTGCCCAAAATACTTGATATTGAAGTGTTCACTTTATGAGGGGACAATGATCACCCCTCGTTATCTTTAATATCACTAGGCAAAAGTGTAAAATAAGCAAGGCATATTGACGCCTACTTTGATTCTCTGGGCTCGACCTAGGAATGAAACAAGTAAAATATCTCCACTTTGGTATACAGGCCTACCGTAAGAGACAACTAAGAGTATGTACAAACCTTTGAGCATACAGGCCTACCGTAAGAGACAACTAAGAGTATGTACAAACCTTTGAGCATACAGGCCTACCGTTAGAGACAACTAAGTGTATATAAACCTTTGAGCATACAGGCCTACGGTTAGAGACAACTAAGTGTATACAAACCTTTAAGCATACAGGCCTACCTTTAGAGACATCTAAGAGTATACAAACCGTCAGGGAATAGGGTATTTGCATCCACCGCTGTCCATAATTAGAGTGAATAATTGCAGGATAATATAGTTTCCTATAGTGTGAAGGTGTGGTACCTCAGTAGAGGATTAATAAAGCATACATTCTCAGCTATTACGACAACATCAATCTTACTAAATGTATCAATTATATGTCCTAAAGGACTGAAGCACCTGTAGGTTGTGGCAAATGAGTACTTTATTGTTGTGAAGATGGATGTTATACATGTCGTAAAAGTAGATCAAAGTAACCTAGTTAGGACTAAGCATTACACAAACCCACTATTTGCAGCTAAAACGTACATAAACGCTCCAAGAATCATATTCGAGAACCTTGGGAAAGATAACAAGCAAGCTACTAGTGGTACATTTTATTTTAATTCTATATTTGACATAATAATTATTATTGATATAATTTTATATTCATTTATAACGTTTGTTCTTGAGAATCCTAGACATGCTCAAGCAACCAGTACAGCCTGAATTTCAAAATTATTTTTTAGATTGTCAACCTCTAACTTTAGAAGGTGACTGGTATAACTCCACTATCTATCAGCCTTTAACTTACAGCATGCCCAGTTCCTAATCCAACCTCCCTATCATCCAACCATTAACCTTACACAAACACAGTGGATAATACAACTCCCCTATTGCGTACTGATCATGGGAAGGCACAGCTGGCTCCAGCCCAATCCTGGTAGCCAATGCATCAGGCGGCAGGCAGGGGATAATTTCCTCTCTGCTGCTTATGTCAATACACACAAGATACAGGCATGCTTGCCTCAATGCTTTAGACGATTACAACCCTGACTGTCTATCTACCATGTCTGCATGTTATTGGGGTTTCCATCAAGTGTAATGAAACCATTACAAATAGCTGTCAGAGGTGTACCCACACATGTAGTACCACTAAGCTGACCTTTCACCCAAAATTGCACACTTGGGTTTGGAATTGTGACATCCATTTCTAATTGAGTTCATTGAGGTTTGTAAGGGAGGCAGGGTGGATTTCATTCCAGCCTCTAGCTATTTGCCAGCACCATTGTCTTCTCCTCGTAGCCTATTAAAGATATAGGGAAGACATTATATCCAAATTATTGCGGTGCCATATAAGGAAATAGATCTCGGGAGCCTAAAGTCTGAAAACCTGAGGGCCTTACTTACATTAAGTTTGGAACTGTGCGGTATTATATACATGGTTAAATATTGTCCAGAAACTTCTCAAAGTGTTGATTTAAGCCACATTAAATCGACCAAAAACTGCCTTGATTTGTTTTCTTTCTTTGATCATGGGTGCTGCAGAATGGAGGATTTGAATAAAGAAAATGAAAAAAAATGCTATTTCACTGTTTCTTTCTATAATTGTTTCATGACTTTTGTTTGCTAATCTGCAGAGGAAACTTGGCAACGCTAATTTCAGGTTACGACTTTTATTTCAGGACCATTCTTCTTGCGATACTACACCACCTCCATCACCCTTCACAGGTTTCCTTAGGTATACTAATTAATTATATATTTCTCTCATTTTTAGAATGCCTCCATGTGCCTGGGCGCCATATCCATCACATCTGAGAGAGAGACAGCCATAGACTTTACAAAACCCTTCATGCAGAAAACATTCAACATCTTAATCAAAAAACCTCATGAGAAGACCTCGCCTTTCCAGTTCCTCTGGCCGTTCTCACCCAGAATCTGGGGCATCAGTGTGGGGGTGGTTATATTTGTCAGCCTCCTGCTCTTCCTCATGGATCACTTCAGCAGAAACTTTGACGAAGCTCGCTTCACCATATCTGAGAGTCTCTGGTTCATCTACGGATCATTGGTCGGTGCCGGAGCAGAGATGTTCCCTCGGACCGCCTCCAGTAGGATTCTAAGTGCTGCCTGGTGGTTCTTCTCCCTTATTCTTGTATCATCCTACACTGCTAACCTCGCAGCTTTTCTCACAGTGACAAGAATAGAAACTCCAATAAAAACTATCATGGACCTTGCAGGTCAAACACAGATTAAATATGGCACAGTGAAAGACACCTATGCCCATTCATTCTTCAGAAACTCTAAACTAGATGAGATTAAAAAGATGTGGACTTATATGAATGAGGTGTACCCTGATACAATGGTGGAGAACACCTCAGTAGGAATAAGTAAAGTGAGAGATGGGGATTATGCATTCATATGGGATGCCCCTATCAATAGATATACAGCAATGTATGAGTGTGACACTATGGCTGTTGGAGAGCCGTTTGATGAGAAGGGACTGGGGATTGGAGTACCATTGGGGGCACCTTATAGGGATGATTTAACCATGGCTATTTTAAATCTACAGGAAGCTGGGGATACACAGAAGCTTATAGAAAGGTAAGTGTTGGGATTTGTTTTAATACACCTTTCTAACTGGTGTTATGGAACGCCATAAGCTACAGTATTGGCGCTCATATCACATACAGCGGGTAATAAAGTCTGTGTATTACATGTGACACTCACCATTAATTTAGATCAAAGTTCAGTTCAGCCTCCAGCTTTATCAGTGTAGATTAAATAGTTTTGTTTATTCCCGTGATTGTTTACTTAGTAATTGTCCAGGCCGCCTCTGGGCTGCCTAAAGGTCCATTCACATTAACATGACCAGCCGGCCGATCCCTGCCGGCTGTTATACTTTAACATTGTGTATTTTGCCGTGCGGCAGCCGTACACCAATCGGCCGTTGTAATGTGAATGGGCCTTAACCTACAGCTCGGTGAGTAGGTCGGTGGTGTCTTAATTATTGTTTTCTAGGATTTCTTAGCTTACAAGCAACACAATTGACAAAGAAATAATCAACATAAAGAGAAGCATTTTACTTTTTATTGACAAAATCAGACACATATATTTGTTTATTTTTTCACAGTATTTTGATTCAGGATATATCTTAACACAGTACTCTTGTTTTAATGAACGATTTTTGTTGTACCCTGAATCACATTTACATAGGCTTTAAAAGTTTACAAACGATTTAAAAGTTATATTTGAATAAGAATAAGTCAAAGAAAATAAGGTATTCATGCTACATAAACTTATGGTACTCATTCGGTGCAAGGCATGTAGAAGAGTTTCACGAGTAAAATGTGCATATATGCTAAGAATGCATTGTGTATGACATGATGTATAACTTGGTCCAACTTTCTCTCCCTAGATGGTGGGGTGGAGGTAAGTGTACGGCATTCCAGGAGAGCTCTACCTCCCGCACTAAAGAGCTCGACATGCCTAACATAGCTGGAGTCTTCCTTGTTCTGGCAGGTGGGGCTGTGGTCGCCCTCATTGTCTGTGGCCTAGAAATGCTGCACAAGCGCTGCCACCTCAGTAAAAAGTCAAAGGTTAACACTTGTTTTTATATATTACATTCATCCTTGTCAGTTGAACTTTTAATTAGTCTGTTAAATTGGTGAGCATGCGGGTCAAGAAGTTAGAACAAGTACAATTGGCAGCTGTGCTCTTTTATTAGGCTGAAAAATGATACACATGAATCTTTTTTTCCACTTCTTGTAGATAAATATTAATAGTAACAATAATAACCTCTAGCTATGCAGAAATGGGTTATTTGTTTCTGTCATCGACAATTCTTCCAACAAAACCCTCTACAGTACTACTAGTATCATTAACAATAAACAGTAAAATATTAAAAAATTAAATACATTAATGTGATATTGCTTTGATTTAGAGATTCTAAATTTTAACCCCATTTTTGTCTTAAATTCTGGTTATTTGAGGGCATTAGTTAAGGGGAATTGTACATTTTCTATCAACTTGACCCAAGTACGTTGGCGAGATGATCATGCAGTGTTTGTCATGGCCATATCAGCTATAGAATTTTCTCTTTTCCACTAATGCCCTCAGCCCAATAAAAAGTCAGAGGTTTAGTATTAAGTTTTTTTACATATCTTTATCCGCTGAATCAGTCTTATAATTTTGTTGTAAATTTGTAAACAAAAAATACAACAAAATTCCAGTTATGTCTCTTCTAGGGCTAGTTATTTGTCTGTATGCACATTAGTTTTTTTTAACTTTTGTATCGTTTGATATACAGTCGTTCTCCGTCACTTAGATAGATATAAATTGGCATCATAGAAATAAATTCTCAAGTTAACTGCACGCATCTCTTGTTCTGAAGGCGGTACTTTCTTTTAGGTGTTAAATAATGTTAAATATTCAAATAAAAGCACTGAGGATGAAAATTATTCAAGTTCTTAATATCAGTATAATAATCTGTAAATAATTGATTTTTGATCTCTTGATCTTTGAAAATGGTCATAGTTAAAAGTTCAATAACTATTTTAAAAATAAGAGTAAATTGGATACGAATTTACAATTTGGTAGTTATTTTATGCCCATTATTTTGCTTACGAGGACATTAAGATATATACAACGTAATTCGATTTACAAAACCTTACGAAGTGGGATATTTGGATTCTGGAACATCTACAATGAGATACCTAAGAAGAGTAATACATTAAAACGTTCCATCTTATAATACTTCACCTCCCTATTTTGTAGAAAAATAGCAGAATGGAGGCAATGGCCAAGAAAAAAATTACCTCGCTGGACAAATACTCAAATAAATGTGAATATTCAAATATCATCATTATTATATTTGTGATAAAATAAGTGGGGAATATTCTGCAGCAAAGACTTTGAGAATGGAATAATCTTCTTTGAGTGGGCCATCTCAATTAATATAATTCTAAATATTAAAGTCAGGACTCGCTGAAAGTCAGGAATCACTGTTGTGACATTACATGGAATATGTACATGGTGCATGCAACAATGTGAAACAACAACTCTCAACCTTGCCACAGTTGTTGCATATCCACATGAGTTATGAAATTTTAAAATGCACACATGTTCCTTAAATTGGCTAAGATCACTATTTTGACTATATGTCATTTAGGACTATGTTTGTAGTTTTCGATGACAATGTATAAGTAAGAACATGTGGAATACCAACACTATACATTCCTTAGATTATTTGATATTTGTTATTATCATACATGCATTCACTATGAGGCCCCGATGGCCGTTCATTACTTGTAATGTGGTAATAGACTAGTACATTACCGGCGCTATGTCATGCTGAAGCAAGTCTGCCGACGCAAGTTTGCCGGAGTGAGTGCTTTCTTCCTCGATCATTTCACCTGTTTCTAGTTATATTCCTCTTGTAAGAAAACCAGATATGGTAAATTATATCATTATCTTTTTAATTAAGCACGTTTTACATGCAAAATTAGGCATGTATAATAATCAACTTATACTAGGACTTGTTTTCTGCATGGACACCTAAGTGAAGAACTCGATCTACGATCTCGTTCTTTACTTACGCGCTGTGTGTCAACTCGTCCAGTAAGTGCTAAATAAAGGATGTGGCAGAGATTCCAAATTGATTCTAACTTTACAATAGAGTGCAGCCCTCAGTGTCTGGTGAAGGGATGTGAAATAGGAGCAAGGCAGGAGGTACATAGTGACATATATACCCTGTCCCATCCAGGTGGTATCACTCAACCAATTATGATACAAGATGGCAGGGACTTCCCCCAACCAACAAGACTTTGCTCTAACTGTTGTGTCTGAGGGGAAACATCTTCCCGCCGGCTAGATAGAAATTGGAGTTTTAAACTCATAAATACTCCAAATACATGTATTACATACATTAATCTCCCAGGTATTAATTAATAATATACTGATCTAGAACATGGTTGAACTATAAGCAAATTTCGCCAAGATTAGGAACTCAGTGGCAAATGTCACTTTAAGTGTGTATGTTGCTGCAACATGTCTTGCATATCATATCGCATGTCATATCGCACCAGTGGGATCCTGCCTTGATGCTGGGCTCTGAAAACTAAAAATTTTCTACTGACTTCTCGAGCCATTTAACCCAAATTTTGGAGCATTTTGTCCGTTGCTTTTGCTACTTGGCTTCATAAAAGTTTATATTTATTTTTATATTTTGGAAACCTGACAAAATCCTATCCTGTGGTGCCTTCACTGATTATCGCTCACCAGCAACCTCTTTCTCTCGGCCGATTCAACAAATTCTTGTATAGACATATAACAGTAACAAAATATTAATGAATTCAGTCTTATAAGTCATAATATTAGTCAATTTAGTCAATTTGTTTTGACGTAATAGCTGCTTTATATTACATGTCGCTTAACTTAACACAAGCAATGCCTTAACAGCTCTACTAGTGGCTACCCCTCCTATATTGGACCATTGTATGTTTTTTGTTGGATTTGTAATAATATACTGCATCAGCATCAATGTTGTTCCTGAAGGTATTGTTCTCATAATTTATTAAGGGTTATTGGTAACTGTCTTACTTAATATCAATAATATCCCGAGAAACCTTTTCTTTGGCATCAATATTTTCTATAGACTAATATCAGCTCGTAAAGCGCCATTTCTATTCCTCATATATAGCATTTAACATCTATATATATATTGATTCCAACATGCACTGTACAGACATGCGTAGTGGCACATGCAAAACCCCTATTGAGCTCAATCCATAGACATTATATAACAACTGTACGAAAATCTGAGCTTGAATTAACATTCCAAATTCTTCTCTTTTTGCTGCAGCCATGGACGGTGAAAATGGAAGACCTCTGAGCAGCCAGGATATGCTGTAAAAGACTCTGGGGATCGTAATCAACTTACTTGAACTTATGTGAAAGACAGATGCTGCCGCCACCTGCCATTCGTCATGTGTCAGAGAAAAATGAGTCATAAGTCGCGGGAAATTATATTTATTTACAGAGACAAGACTAAGCGATTTCTAACGATGTTAACAAATAAAAAACCTAATAATTACTTTTAAATATTGTATGTTTGAAAAGAAACGTTAGCGATATTCCGTATATAAATTAAATCATTGTTTGTGTTCAAAAGTCTTTATTCAGGGATAAATACACAGCTTATTTTTACGAATGTGTTTCGATGTGCCCTGCTTCTTTCTGCTTAGTCTATACATACATAGGGGGCGATTTATTTCGAGCTTTATATTATACAATAAGTTTCCTAGGTTTTCCTTTTATTCCTTTCATAAAATGCACTCTGTTTGAGAATAGGCCCAAAGCTTCTACAGAGTAGGTCTTTCAGCTCGACCAAAATGATTTAAAAGCAAAATTGAAAGCAAGATTGATAAAATTCGAGGGAAGTTTAAAGATACTTAACAAGTACATCATGAACTATAATATTAATCTCACGTATACGTGAGATTAATATTATAGTTCATGATAGCACCGCTGGCTTTGGTGCGTATACCATACGTTTTATACGTTGTAGCCTTAGATAAATCAGTCCTAGTTCGATCAGGTTTTCGTCACTTTTTCTTAGACCCAGTTTTAGTAGGTCCGTCTAAACTTCATTGTCTTTTTCTGGTCTTTTTACCCGTTGTAATGTCAATTTTCAGATAAATAATTCATAACATAACATGCAATGTGCTGCAGGTCTAGAATAGCCTTTCAAAAAGGACAGATGTACTAGTATTCAGTACACAGTCCTGGAATTTGTTACATGTACGTACATGGGTCAGATTTTCAGAAAATGTACAATTAAACTTCGCCAATCTTCTCAAATAACCCAAATTTCAGGCGAAAATAAAGTTCAAAATACAGTTCAACCTAACCAAACAGTTCGCTAGCGTCAATGCAATGCCAAATATACTTGAAGTTACCTAGTATTGACCAAATTGCAGCCTATTTTAGCATAATCTACTAAATGTGTACAGCTGCAAATAGTACATTTTCTGAAAATCTGACCCACTTATACAACTGAGACCATTGAGCAACCCAAAGATGAGAACATTACTAGAAGGATTACCTGTGGTGAAAACATTTGAAAAATATCAGTTTTGCGACTTTCAACTCATTTTTTTCTGGCACATCACATTTGTCATGTGGATAGTTTTATTGACGCTGTATAATAATTATAATTCATAAAAATGAATGATGGAAGTTGAGAATGGTTGGTTATGATGTCCACATCCTATAGGGATTGACCAAGATGTTACTGTAGCATGTAATTAGAAAATAAAAAGAAATACAGAAAATGGTTTGAATTCAATATACTATAATACCTTAGTCACCTCTCCCTTATAGTACAGCTAATCGGAGCTAAGAAAAATATAGAAAAAAGGTTTCTATGATCGTTTCTGATACTTTCAGACGAACTGATCAACATATCAAAATGGACAGTCTAGACTCACAGCGAACAGACCACACTCTATTTAAATCTGAAATATATTTTTGAGGCAATAGCAAAGTACCAAATGTAATTGTACGTCTGAAATAAAATGATGTATAACCAAATAAACTGCCAACACTCCATTAGGTATTTGAGTGTCACAAGGTGAGTATTGTCTCAAGCAGATTATGTTTATTGTTTTTAAATGATTTTATTTAGCCAAACATTATGTGAAGCACATTATTCTCAGTTGAAGCTATACATTACATCATTATAATAAATGGTACAAAAATTGACATAACGTCTTCCATGACTACATCCAGATTACATCGATATCATATACTAAGAAAAAGGTTAAAAATTAAGAATTAAGAACTGAAGCACAAGGCATTGACGAATTGTCATCGCGAAGGGTTAGGGCGTCAAAACATTACAATATCAAGACAATCCAAGAACAATCAATTCCAGTAATCAACAATTAGAAATTTTCAGAAAGTGTCCGATTGTGCTCGCATAATCTGTATATAGATAGGGGAAGCTTTATTCCAACACTAGGTGGGTCAGGAACCTTGATGCTCGGATTATACACCAGAGACCACCACTGGTACAGCAGCTTCAAACCTTCAGGTGTAGTCACAATGAGTGGCGTGGTCGGTGTGAAGGGAATAGGAACAGCAAAAGTAGTCAGAGAAAATTCCTAAAAATGACTGGGGCGCAAGCTGGCTCACGAACTTGATTGCTGATATATATATTATATATTTATTGCATATATATATGCGCATTCCATAATTATGAAAGGTGCAATAAGTGGGGTGCTATAAAAATATTCATATAGCACGCGTACTATATTAACTACTACCAAGGCGGCTACTTTTTTTCAGATTTACACATGATACATTTGTGATTACACATCAAGTTTTATGCCCATATAATAAATAAAGAATGGAACTCGCCTGCAATAATCGACCACATAAGCACTCTGCCTATAGGCAACATATATTTATATACTGTATATGTTACCACTATGATGATTGATTGTTCTATTGATTGATGATTGATGATTATATTGTATATCCGAGGAAGTGAAGAAGGCAACTATTGATTGTATCAGGGGGTCTAGTTCTCTGATTGTAAGAAAGCTGCAAACGTCGCATCTGTTTTACTCTGCTCTGATCAAGATTTATACACATGCAAAAAGAAAACTTTATAAATTAACGATATCATATTTTGATTTAGGTCAAGCTCAAATTGTATATGGGTCAGATTTTCAGAAAATGTACATTTGGCAGCTGTACACATTTAGTAAATTCTACTAAATTAGGCTCCAATTTGGACAATACGGGGTAAATTCGAGAATATTCGGTATTGCATTGATTCTAGCAATTTGTTAGGCTAGGTTGAACTGTATTTTAAACTTTATTTTCGTCTGAAATGTGGGTTATTTGAGAAGATTGGCGAAATTGAATTGTAAATTTTATGAAAATCTGACCCATATATGGACAGGAAGCAAACATCGTGTAAACTAGTGTAGGCCTAATCTTTGGAACACTGGGACAAGTGTATTACCTTCAAAAGGGCTCTTGGTCTACCCAGTTTAAATTGAATAAATCTTTTCAAAAAAGCAAAAAAAACTCTCCATGGACCAGAGGCAAAGGTGCGATTGTTTATACTACTACCCTATATATATAGGACCCGGACCCATGCACGCGTGGACATATGTAAATGTCATGAACATCTTGACGGCCCTATAGTGGGCGTCCTAATGGAATTATTATAAAAGTTTTAGGTTTGAAGTGCGAGGCTTCCCTCAGTTTGGAGGGACTCTCTCAACTCTGGGCCTAGACTGAGTTGGACACAGACCACGCCGCAGTCCGTGTGTCCAACCAATATAATATGATATATTATTATTATCTGAAAATTCCAAACCAGCCATAAAACCCTTGGCTGGACTTTTTTATTCATAAGATGCTAATCTCTATATTAATAAAAATAAGGGTTTGGAGCCTTAAACCCCTATCTTCTTTGAACCCGCTGGCCAGATCTCCATTATATTTCACATGCACAGTGCCAAAAATGGTGCCGAACCATTCCACTATGTTTCATTAATAAATTAGGGTTGGAAAGGGGTTAGAAATGGGTTTACATTGAGCACCCCCATCCAGGGCCCCCAGCACTGCCTGAAATCAAACCTATCAGTGCCCCTACACCAGGTTTCTGGGTCACCCAAAGCATGACGTCATGGACGGGCACATCATTGCTTCACTATGGGATGAGAGTTGATATATTTCCATCGAAAGGAGCATCATCAGAGTTGAATCAGTTCATAAACTATTGTTTGTGATGGTTTTTGAAGTCGAGCAGGGGGGAACCTGCCCACTAATTACCTCACAATGAAAGATGGAATGGGAGAGGGAGTGGGAGAGGGATGGGACAGGGACAGGGACAGGGACAGGCAACACAACAACAGCACAACACTGAACAGTGACCTAAAAAAGCATCTAAACAGGGTTCCATTCGTGGTATGAAGATACTAAGTTATAGAGACAACTTGAAAGAGAAAGATAGTGGGAGAGGGAACAAGGAGAGATGAGGATGTGGGCCCCACTGTCCCACTAGCAAATCCCATGCGTAGCACGGGTATTTGCTAGTTTTCTATTATTTCTAAATCTATGTCAACCATGATAGAGAATCAGAAATTCGTCCTCTTTTATTTTCCTTACAAGTAGCAGAAGAAATGAAGCAACACTGAACAAGCAAATGCAGTTGTGGACCACAGCAATATTGTCCGCCTAACAATGTATTTTCATAAATATAGATTTTGAAAGTGGTCTGTTGACTGCTAGTAGTGAAGTAAGTATCATAGGGAAGGATTTGGGCAGATCCTCCAAATACAAAAAAGGACGTTTTGAAGCACTGTAGCAAAATCAACTGGACAGAATCCCCCAAAATTTCGGTCAAATGACATTTAGATATATTTAGATATAATAGGTTGGAAAAGAATGGAAGAAAATGTAGAAAATATTCTGTTTTTTACCAACGTTAACTGAGAGTTAACTTTAAGTTCTACCAGACACTAGAAGATTAAGTAGAAATTCCGTTACTCATGAATCAAGGCCAGAACAGTAATGTGAAGTGTCACTTTAATAGCATCATGATGTCATGGAATGTTGAACAAGATGTTTCTGTTGAGTCAAATCCAAAGTAATCCATCAGTCCTGCGTACAGTGCAGCTGCCCTGCTGTCCATATCCTCTCCTGCTGGGTAGAGATCCAGTAACAAAATGCTCAGAGCAGCCCCAATTTCACTTTGATCAGAGATGAGGAAAGAGGTGCGAAGGTAATCAGTTACCACTCTTCCTATTACCTGTTTTGCTTCATCAGGCCTTGTATTGTTGGAAATGGTATTATCCCTAATTTGGCTGGAGTTGTCTGATTTGACTGGAGTTGTCCTTGCATACTGTCTCCAGAGATACAGTTGTAAGTGATCATGTTCGTTCCTGTGCCAGAACATAAGAACCTCTGCCTGGACCATCATTTGAATCAACCCCTGAAATTCATTCCCCGGGACCATATGAAGCCGATGATTCTTTCCTTGCTCTTCTAACCTGGCTTTGAGTGATAGCAGTAAGCATCTTGCTGCTTGGTTGGTGGTTTTATTTGGGTAGATCTCTTGAAAGATTTCTTCCATGACTTCCTTTCTTTGTGCTGGAAATGGTTCACGAGAAATGAGAATTTTTCTGCCTTTTGAACCTCGATCAATGGCTATCTCTCGGAGAGCTTCCACAGGTGTCAAATCCGGGAAGCATTCAGTGATAAAATCACTGAAGGTATCCCCTTCAAGTTCATGATTGATGATGGTGTTATTTGTCTCTTGATCCCAAGCCAGATCCCTTTGCAGTGACCTGATGATTCCAGGAAATGTGTGAGTGGACCTAGCAAACTGTCCTTCATTCTGTAGAAGAAAAATCATAGCTTGACTGTAAGGATGGCAGCCCGGAAGTATTGCATTGAATACACACTCAACACCCGACCTGACACTTGGGAAGAGATGCCTGAACTGCATGAGAACTTCTTTCAAGTTGAAACACAAATGTGAATATTCAGATGTGAATTCAAATTCAGATGCAGTAGCTTTTAGATATTGCAAGATAACAATTTCATGAGAGCCCGGGGTGGTGGAAGGTAGGCGGTGCAACTTGTAGATTTCGCAGGTTCTGTTAATTGTATCAATTATTTTTGTCTCCACGTTGCTGTCTGGAACATTCATGAAAAACTTCATACTATCTGTTGCTAGTCCAATTTTTGATACCCAGCCACATAGTTTGATCAGTTGGCAAGCATAGCCAATATCCCTCGATATTCGAGTTATAACAGTAACAAGTTGTCTTGCATGTGATACACTTCCATGTGGAAAGCTAGTTAGAATATGAGCCTGTTTATCTACTCTATGACCAAGAACTTTCTGGTAACAGTTCACGATATTTACCAAATCATCAAATGTCACCTCAAACACTGGAGCATCCTTGACTTGGTACATTTCTGTGAGGACTTTCAGCAATGGATTGGGATCATCTGGATATTTGGATTGTATCAAAGTCCTGAGACCTGTTTCTTTATCAAAAAGGCCATAGTTGAATTCAAGTTCATAGTAGAGAGGCATTAGCTTGCTTGGACCAAACAAGTGATGGAATCCTTTCTCATAGAGGGCAGATCCTGGTATTACTAGATCCACTGATTTCAAACAGGTTTTGAATGATTCTGGTGAGGGATCAACCCTGTGTTGAACCACAGCAGCAATAAAATGCCAGTCACTGAGGGTGGGTGGTATTTCATGTTCTTCTATAAAGATCTTGGCAACTGTCAACAATGTGTCATTTATATTGGCAGTTGGGAAAATAGAAAGTAATTGAAACCTTACGATGTATCTGTACAGCATAAAGGCATCGTTTCTCTCTGTATAAGTCCATCTGTATTCCTTGTCTGAAGCCTGCTTACCAAACAGCCCGTTCAGATGATCACAGAACATGCTTATGCAAACAGCTTCCTTTGCCTCTGAATCTTTCCAAGCATCAAAGGCCATGGCAAGGTCTTGATGATTGTGAAGGGCAAGAAGAAACGTAGCACACAGGGGGTTATATTCGGATATCAATGCAGGTAAAATTGCCTCATAGTTTTGAGAATATTTCACTCTGACTGAATCTACAAGATCAGAAGTCTCAGGAATAAACACCCTTCCATCTTCCATGCTCTTCCAGATTTGACTTTCCTGTAGCTTAGAGATGAAAAAAAGAACTGGTGTATGGATTGGAGGATTCAAAGTTTTCCTTTCCTCAGGCCAGACCTGTCTGATGACTGTGATAACTCCAAGGGCAGCCTGGTTCATACTAGGTGCACAGCCATACAATGAATTCATAATGCTGAACAGCTGGAGTACAGGGTTCTCCAGACCACTGTGCTGTGCTTGGACATAGAGGAAACCAGCAATGGTATCCCATGGAGAGAGAATTGCTTTCACCTTCCTCATAAAAACAAACAATCTTTCCTCTTTACGCCCCGAGAATTCATTCAGGCTCTCAAGGTAGGCCTCAGCAATTATCCCTGCATCTGGGCCAAGAATTTTTGAATTTGTGAAGTAACTTAGTTTTGAGATGAACTTTGGTTGAAGTGTCCACTGATGCAAGCATTCATTTGCATCTTCCAAAGCATGAGGAAGATTCATGGGGAATTTAACGCTCAGGGTTTCATTGTAGTAAATGCGTTTAACAAGACCTGTCATGTCTATGAATCTTGAAACACATTTGGCCACTTCTTCCTGAAAGAACGAATCAATTTCTTTATCCAATATCAGATAATCATTGATAATCTTTGACAATTGCACCATTGCCTCCTTGAAAGCATGGATAAGGTAGTTATTTGGCAATTCCAGTTGTGTACAACTGTGGAGAATTTCCCATGAACATGCTATGGGAGATATCAAGGACAAGATGGCATCAATGACCTCATATCCAGCAAATAGTGGTTTCTGAAGAGCAGCTTCCTGTCGCCTGTTTATAACTTCATTGGTAATAGTTTCAAAATGAAGAGGTTCTTCCCAATCACTCTTAGAATGATCAGGCATCGAGGTGAGATTTTCAAACAGGTTCTCAATGAAATCTGCCACGTTTGCATGACTATTTAGCATCTCACCAGCAGCCTTCAATATAGTAGTTTTAGGCTTGTCATGATTCCCTGTCAACTGCTGTAAACCCTCCAGAACCACTTGAAGCACAAGGCTTGATTTGTTTTTCGGGGAATGGGACTGAGCAAAATGCACCCACTTGGGCAAACTTAGCAGTTCATAGCAGCTAACAGTAAGAGCAACTTCAGCTAATGTGTTGGCACATGCACTGTCCTCCAAACGGCCAATCTCCTGCAAAACTGGATCTAGTAAGTCCCTGTATCTTGGGCTGAGAATGCCCCCAAGAAAGACACAATTGTCTGTGAATTTCAGAAGAGATTCAATAGGATTTCTTCTCACATATGCTAACTGATGGATTGCCAGTTGGATCTCTGCCTTGAAAGAATGGTTGAGTAGGTTGTTTTCTGGGATGAAATACTGTGGAAGGTTGCCTTTGGATAAACATAAAACAAGATTATCCAAGAGATGCAAAAATAGTTCACCTATACCTATTTGTGTCCACCTATAAGATGGTACATTTTCACATTCCCATAGAACTATGTTTTTCAAATGATAGGATTTAATGCAAGAATTCTCACCAAGGTAAACCTTTTTAATCAATTTCAGAAGAACATAACACTTCCTCTGGATAACATTGCAAGCCTGCATCAGGATATTTTCAGCAGCTGAGAAGGAAAATCGCCAGTCAATGTACTTTGAATGATTAAACTTCTTGTCGATAACTTTATTTTCAGCTGCAACAATGTGATATCCATTTCGAAAAATGTTGGTTATGGTTTCAAACCAGGGCCAGCAGGCTGGTCTGTTCCTGGCAAACCATTTCTTAGCAATAGGAGGCCATGACCTAAAAGCAAATGCTGGCACAAAGTCAATACTTAAGTCTCCAATATGAAGTGTTCTAGCTGGCCCATGTGTGTCTACAGCATCCCTCTGCACAAATCCTATAGGAAGGAAATATTCCCCTGTTTCTGAATGGACAAGTCGACAATAGCCTGGTGGAGATTCATCAGTAGTGATAACTATATTACGGTCCATGTTCAAATGACATAACAAATCAATATCTGATCTTGACACCTCAGAGAGCTGGAGTACACATTCACCTTTGGTACCTGACTGAGATCGTTCTCTATTTGTTGAGCCTGACTGACAAGGTACTTCAGTCTTGATGCCTGACAGAGCAGGACTTCCATTTTCCAGGGCAGATTTTGAAGGCTCTTTTTCAGGCGCTGCCATAGAAGGGTTTCCATTTGTGGCAGCTGGCAGAGTAGGTTCTCCACCATTTGAGGGGACAGACAAGTGTTTAGAACATTCATCTCCATTGAAACTGGAAGGAATTCCTCTGCACTTTGAGTCTAGAAAGTGTCCCCTTTTGATGGATGTGAAGGTAACATTTACATCCTCTGATTCAACGGCAGAATATTCTTGACTTCTGATGCTTGGTTGAGCGTGTTCATCATTTGGGTAGTGTGAATGAGAAGTACCTGCAATTCTAGATCTAGCCTGTTCAGGTCTATCACATTTGCACTGAGACACATCTTCCTTCAATTGAGGGTCTTGATTGAACAAAAAAGAAAACTCTTTACTTCTCGATGCTGATAGATAAGGAGGTACTGCAGTACCTTCAGCACTACTACCGGATTGTAGGTAAACGTCAGGATCACCTGGGATTATCCCTTGTTGTATGGCACTGTTAATCTCAAGGCGCTGGTCTGGGATGATTATATTGCAGATAAAGGACAGATGGGAATAGGGAATTCCCGTCAGTAGATCCCTCCGGCTTTCCTTGCATGCCTGGCGAACCTAATTATGAAATATAAAGTGGCTTAGATCACTATTTTGTTTATGTATCATTTGGAAATATGTTTAAAGTGTTCAATAACCTGCATAAGTAGGAACATTTGCATGGAATACAGGAGCTATATATTCCTTAGATTATTTGATATTTGTTGAAGTATGTGTGGCAGGGATTCCAATGAGGAATTCAAATCTGCGAGAGGGAAGTAACTTGACAATAGGATGCTGCTATCAGAGCATGGTGAAGGGGTGTGAAATAGGAGGAGTCAGGAGGTACATAGTGACATATCTATCCTGTCCCAACCAGGTGGTATTACTCAACCAATTAAGATAAGATGCATACAGGCAGTGGGGACTTCCTCCAAATGTTATGCCTGAACGAATACATTGAGCTGGCTGGTCGATAGAAATTTGGAGTTTTAAACTCTAATATACATACATTTCATACATGAATGCTTTCGAGTATGGGTTACTGACATAATGATCTAGAACATGGTCAAAATTCAGACAATGCTCGCCAAAATCAGGAACTCAGCAGTAAGTGTCACTCTAAAATTTCATATTTTATTTTAACAAAGGGCCCCCCAGGAAGATCACTATTGTGAGGGTCGCGTCCTTTCTCTTGATTATATATGATTGTATTATATGTAATTGTGAATAAAAGTTTTTTATATATATTAACATAGAAAGAAAAGCAACTCTTATACAGGATTGTTCAACCAATGGATTTTCATGCTAGAAAATATTCTTATGCTAATATTGCTATATTTTGGTGTCTGACTACATCTTCAAGTGGCTTATTGTTGGGATGGGCAAGTGTGGTGTTGGCCCCTACTTTATATTACTCAATTTATTTCTTAGATAATGTGGGGGATTGTTCTGGTGAAATAATCTTCACAAGAACATTTTAAATGAAATGAATATAAGGTATGTAGCTTAGTTGCTCCTGATTTTTCGGCCAGTCTTGAAGTCCGAAGCCACATCCAAAATCCGAAGCCACTAATGTGGGTTATGTTAATAGAAAATGTACAATCGTATACACATTGACATTAAATAAATTCTACTAAATCGGGCGGTTCAACCATTGCTGACAAGATCGTAGTAGGTAGGACAGGAATGGGGCAATGCAAAATGACGGTATATAGTTCCAAAGAAATAAAATTGAATGAAATTATGGAATAAAAGTAGGAAAACCATAGTGTGGAGTACTCGGTATACTCGGGCTTACTCGGTGAGTAACTTTGTACTCGGTGAGTAACTTTGTACTCCGCACTATAGTATTCTCACTATACTACTGTTCCATACAGATATGTAGCACCCCAGCCTACCCCAATACACTCCCCGCTAGCTCCTAGGTATTATTAACACCTGATACAATATTGCTTCAATACATGAATAGTAGGTTAGGAACACAAATTCATCCCATGAACTGCTTTTAGGAATAGCTAATCTAGCACAGAGTAATAAATGGACGAAAAAGAGCTGGTAATACTAGATATGTATGTATACATGTATTTCAACCTTTACACGTTGAGGTCTAACTTTCCACTCTAGATCATTACCGTACCGATAATCCAAAGACTATGTAGGCCTAAACTAGATACAAGAGCAATAAGACACTTAGATGCGAACAAAACTTACCATGTTTATAATAAAAGGGTCAAACGAAGAGCTATACTCTGTCGATCCAGACTCCAGACTCGTTGGACTGCTCCCGTGACCGTCTGTGGCAGTTTTTATATCGTATTCACATTATATTATAGTAGTGAGCTATAGTCTGTACGAAAAGTATTTGAAACAGGGAAAACGGGAAAGGTCGGTGACTTTCGACTTCTATTCATGTTAGTGTTCTGTTATCCCTTTGCCCCACGTGTCCCTCTTTGCAATCGACGCTGGTTTGAAACTGATTTTGTGAATTTTCCTAAGGAAATACTTTTGCCATCTTTGGAACAGAGACAGCGCTATACAAAACAGATGCATTTATGCTGGCCCCAGATTTGACGTTTTCATCGTTTCAAATACTTTTTACGGACATTAGTTCTAGAACTATCGGTTTTTACCTTAAGTCAGGTATCCACTACCACGTTAAACCTCATGTCAATACTTCCAAGGGGAAGAAAAAGACGCTTTTGCATTTGAAGTAAAGCTATATTTCATTGACGAATATTTGTTTCTAGATTTTTAAAAGATAGAAAAAAGTGGGCCAAAGTATGTGTGCAAATTCCTGTGATATGAGTTTGAAGTGGTGCTGGATATCGGGCTTTATGGTATCATTGTTCCTTTTTAATATTCGAAAAAATGATTGAATTTAGACAATTGGGAGTGAAGGGATAATACAAATAGAAATGCGGGACTTTAGGGGACTAGGCTCTTTCTGAATTGTTTACACTTGGTTGTACCTCAATGTTCTATATTTTCTTGGATAGATCTTTTTGCGAAAACTAGGAAAAATACATTTATCTTCCGTTGACTTCTATTTGGGAAATGCTTAGTTATTATATATTTCAGATTTTACATTATATAGGCCCATAGACATTTTGTGGTTAGAACGCCCTCCCCCCCCCCCCAACCCCCCCCCCCCCACCCCCACCCCCACACTTCCTATCTTGTATTGACATCTATTTGGGAAATAGGGCACGATAACAAGAATAAGTAAATACTACTACATTTAAAACGTGCTGTGTTGGATGTGAATTGCTGATTACACATACTATACATGGTCTATATTATTTTTATAATAGTTTTATTTCCACCATAAACACGAACATTATGGAGTAATATATGGGCAGTGAAATGTAATCACACTTTTTACTCATTAGATATCAACACCAATATCAGAATTTCAACAATAGATATACAGTGGAACCTCACATTAAGACCACCTCATTATAGAGACCACCCCTCTATTAAGACCAGATTTCCCAGTCCCGAATTATTCCCTCTTATTAGATTTAGAGCCCTCTAAAGAGACCACCTCGCTATGAGACCAACAATTATTTAGTCCCAAGGGTGGTCTTAATAGAGAGGTTCCACTTTATAGGCATGTTGTGCTTGCCACACATGTGCCACAGGCAGTCAATGGACTGTTCAATTTTAGACAAGTGGGAAAATTTAGGTTAGGCAGTTGGGACCTGTTGCATAAGAACTCCTTACTTAAAATATCCTTGGCTAATTCATCTGTCTTAGTTTATGTACGAAATTCCTACTGTAGGAATAGAATTCAGCATTGTCTGTATAGTAAATTCCTTCCCTAAAGGTACCTTACCAGCTGCTTAGCTAGGAGAAGTAACTAAGGAAGTATTTGTTATGCAACGGTCCCTTGTAGATCAGGGGTAATGATATTTGAAGTGTTGACAGTGTTTAGGATCGCTATTATATGACATGTTATCGGGCATATATATGTGTCAGGGACAATCCAATACTTATAGCAAATGGCACTCTGTTCGGTTTCGAACCGACCGAGACCTGACGAACTATATACACTACACAAAATATAAGGAATCCTAGCTAGTCCTTCTTAGTGTACAAACTAAAACACCAATAATTATATGTTTAGAAATGTGGTGCTAACTTTTCAGGTGCTACCATGTTAATGATGGAGGTAGTCTATTGTATAACTGCGATGTAATTTTGATTCACAATTTCCTGAAGATTTGTTCTTTCTTTGTTTTCACCGTACGCTACATGTAAATGATTTCATGATTTTAAAAGGCAGTCAACATCGGTTGGTTTCACGCTGTTGGTTTCACGCACCTTCTTTAGTTAACCTATATATTATGAACGCCAAAGAAAGACTTTTATTTCATGTAATCTATTCTTCGATTATGTGAAACTATCTTCTTCCATTACATTGACATTCTTAATCTTAATTGTCTAATAATTGGAAGCTTCAAGTTGGTTTTTTTCTTTTTTTTTTAAAGTTTATTTTTGACTAACCCCAAAAGTAGACGTATTGGTAGAGACTGCCCGTATGCACAAGCTATGGCATGTGCTATTTGACCTATTTATCCATGAAACCTTGAAATATTCTGGGTCTTGGTCTATAAATCAAACAGTTAGATCTAACATAACCTAAATTGCAGACAGCTAGATGCACTCTAGGTCCAAACCCTCAGATCAGATAAGAATGGTATGTCAGCCTAATTTGCTTATCGGTCCCATTGCCTAAGACTCGGTGTTTTAATGGGAATATAATGACATTGTGTGGTCTTAATTTAATTATAATGGCACTTTGCGGTTTGAGGCGAGAGGCTTTCCCTTCGTTTGAAGGGACTCTCCCATCTTTGGGCCTAGACTGGATGATGAAACAATACACATCGTTGCATTCATATTACAAGCAGTAAGACCCTGAACAACATTACAATGAAAATGTCAAGACCGATTGATTCATACTGTTACAAGACTAAACATATGTTACTCCAATAGATTTAACAATAGAATTAGTTCTCCGAGAACCAAATTACTAGAATAACACACAATAGCTAGATGTATGTAAATATGTAATTCCCCAATGCATAATAGAAAGAAATATATGAGAGAATAGGCCTTTAATTAGAAAATTACAACCAATAAACATCAATATTCTGTCCATGTGCATTTTACATACAAGCTTATAAATTGATAAGACACCAAAACCAGAGAGCCAGCGATTTTTATAAGGCGATTTTTTATTTTCAAGTTGTATTTTCGATCTATGATTCCAAGGTTTCAGTAATAAGGGTGTACATACTTCAGGGAATACAAGATTTAACTTAATCATGCCATAAAAATACTAAATAAAAAGAAAAAATATTGTTTTGTTAATGACAAAGATCCACACACAATGGGATATGACAGGGCTATACTAACCGTACTTTTTGCACATTTTAGAAACGCATATCTCTTCCAACTTGAAAGGCATATAATAGCCTGAGGAAGTGATAAAAAGATACAACAACAAAAAGCCTATATAACGTGATGGGGAATTCCCCTCCGCTCCCATGTGGCCGAGAATAAATATATTACTGGGAAGATAGTGTCATATTGTGGTTAGCTTGAATATACTGGTAACGTCAGCTTCCATCCACATGTTAATGGAGTCAGGTCGTCAGAAAATATACAATCGGCAGCTCTACACATTTATTTAGTAAATGTTGCTAAATTTGCCTGAAAATGATTAATGCTATAGGCAGAGCTTTATATAATACATAGCTCTGCTATGAGTAAATCTGAGTCTATTTTGTATTTTGCTGATTGAAAAATATTTTCGTCAGAAAATATACAATCGGCAGCTCTACACATTTATTTAGTAAATGTTGCTAAATTTGCCTGAAAATTATTAATGCTATAGGCAGAGCTTTATATAATACATAGCTCTGCTATAAGTACATCTGAGTCTATTTTGTATTTTGCCGATTGCAAAATATGTTCGGTTATGTTGAACTGTACTTTAGGCCTATTTTATACCCTATTTTTGTCTTAAATTTGGATTACTTGAAAATATCGATGAAGGCGCATTGTGCACCGAAATTTGCCAGCTCTTTCATGCTTTGTGTCACATATCGTGGAAAATTAATGCTGCCATGAAGTAAGTAAAATGCCATTTCCCTTCAGAGTGCATCAAAATAAAGTAGACATTCGGACAGAGGGCGATTTCCTCCTCCACAATGTGTAGTTTTGTCAACATTGATGGAGGATTTATTCTTTAAATGTTGTATTCACTAGTCTTGCCATCTGGACTGACTGGAAGACCTGTTCGCAGAAGTTCAATGTCCCATTCTTCTAATTGTATAACTGAATGAAAAAAATATATGTATACAATGCTACGATTCATGCCTCCTTTCACTTTATTTTATCTTTTGGTATTTTCTCGTCATCAGACCTTAATTACAGCACCTCAACATCTAGGCATTCTAGATCTTCTCGATTTCATTCATATATACTTAGAAGTTGTATTTAACCACCTTCTACTACACTCTGTACGGGTCCTGTTGGCTTACGATTTCAAAGATGGATATATACCCCAGTACCGAAGCCAACAGGACCCGTACAGAGAAAGGCTTTAAACTCGAGTTCGTTGTTGTAGAATAATGCTTGCTATGTATATGCCTATGCCTATGTATATGGTCCCTGGCCATAAGTAGGACTACAGCCCAATTTAAAAGTGTAATAAATTTCCCTTTTCCTATGCATTTATCAGGAAGATGTGAGGCACACCATACGGTACTAATGATTTACTGTTGTGTCGGTTAGGGCCTATATCCATCTCTACTGTCCCAGGTAGGAATGACTGGTGCTAGCTATAGGTACTGGGTTGGGTTTTTATTTATTTTTTTATTTCAGCCAAACTTTAGCCTAGACCTATAGATGTATAGACCTACATGGTCTACATTATCCTCAGGTGTAGCTGAGCAAACACATCCCTTAATAAAGTTAATACCGTACTAATTACAATTGAAAAGAAATCTACTAAAAATAAGAAATGTGTAACCAAGTATTCTATATGGTCTGACGAAAATTGTTATAGATTAAATGATAATTTCTCAGAGTTTCAAACAAACTGTATTATTAGGATACGCCATATCATGTTATCTAATTAAGACTAAAAAGAAATAGAGGAATAGAGGTAATAAGAAACCTCCCTCCTGGAGGAGAATGCCCCTTTTGAGCAATCTCAGTATTGAAATAAGTCTTCAAATTCAAGTGATAGGCCTAAGTCAGCACACAAAGAACCAGAAACACTGAGAGAAATTAAGACACACTCACTGGCCGCTGTGTCAAAGCATAACAAACACAATATGGAGAAAGAATCGTCTCATGTCAAATATAGTCACATATGTATGTGGATCAACCTACGTTGGTAGCAACCTAAACGCTGACACCTGGTGTCAGAGGTGGGCAATATAACCATTGGCAGGACTACTAGCTACCGGGACGAGAACAAGAAGGAGAAGAAGCAGCGGAACCTTATAATTTAGCGCCGGCTAACTGACAGTGGCTTGGCAGTGGCTTCAGTAAGCTAGTGTGTCTTCGCAATGCTGATTGGCTGCTGTAGACCGGTGGAGTAGGAGCCGGCTGAGTAGGCGGGGATAGAAACAAATGAACATTTTAGAAGGGAGAAGAGGGAAGAAAATATGACGGGGGTTTTCTACACCAATTATGATGCGATGTGATGTCTGTGTTTGCCGTGGCAGCACCAGCACTGCGGTGCGTGGAAAAGTGGGAGTTGCCGCGTAGGGGGAGTGTTGAGGGAAAAGGGGGTGGGGGTGAGGGTGGGGGGGGGGGCTGTATGATATTTTGTTGAAATGTATGTGCTTGTGGGGAAATAAAAGACAGTGCGGAAACGACCATTATAGTAGGCCTAACATTTCTGATTCTGTGTTCACTACTCATATAACTTATAAGTGGAATCGGTAGTAGTGTTAACGTTATAGGCCTACCGTCAGGTGGCGAACTTTTAGATTATATAAAAAGATAGTAGATTATTTGGTCGATTATGCCCCCAAGGTTGTAACAGTATGCCTACCGGTAGCCTACAGTAGAAACAGGTTGTGGAATACCCAGCTTCAATCCCGTTTTTGTAGAAATCCCACAAATATAAACCTTTATATATTCCCTAATAATATTGGGACATATATAGCCTAGTTCTCTAGAGCTATTTTACAATAAGGTGTATACTTAATATTTTATCAGCAGTCATAATAACCAATGGTTAAATATTCAGGGAGATTGAGAGATTTATATCATCAGACAACAAAAATCGAATTAATGATTTATGGGGTAATGCTTGAAAATTCTTTTTCCAAAGATTTTATCTGTTGAGGATTTCATAAAGGAGTAATTTGTGGGCGGGTAAACATTTTCCATTTAATTATCTTTTCTCTCTCTCCCTCTCTCTCTCTTCCCACTTGGATGTCGTCATGACATTAAGCAACCACCACTCATTCACCCCATCTCTTTTTTCACTTTCCCCCAGAGTGAGAGGGAGGGGCGGGGGAAGGAGGGAGATAGAGGCCAAACCGACAGAGGGAGGGGGGGGGGCAGGGTAGGTTGGCAGCGGATTCCTTTCTGTCCTTTTTGTTCCATTTATGGAACTCGATCATCTATTAAACATTAAGACAAAAACTCTTATCTTAATTTGATACGGTACAAAGAAAGGGTGATAATTAACATTTTAATTGTGCAATTGAAATCACTTGAACTTCTTAAATTACTTCGTAATTTTCTGTGTGGGCGCCAACTTCGTGGATGAAGACAAAAGTTAATTTCACACACTGTTTTATGAACTATATATTATTAGGAAAATAGCTTATTACATGCATTTGATCCAAACTCCCTTGGTCGTTTCGTTGTTTAGTTGATAGGGATGGAGGGGTTTGAGGGGATCATTCCCTATGTTTGTCAGGTTCAGAAGTTGTTACGGTGGTCATGGATTTGTTTAATTTTGAAGTTTTGGATCAGGTCAGGGGTCAGGTGATTGTGGGATGGGACTGGGTGTGGATCGAACATGATTAGCTCCTTGTTGATTGACTGGGTTGGGGTAAAATGAATAGAATTATCATGACTACATTTGACCCCTTTATGATAAGGTATTGAATAAGATTATGCAAGAGCATAACGGTAAATATTAATAATGGTAATATATGAGTTATAAATAATTAGTTATATCATTATGTTAGGACCATAAGTCTGGAGCTTCACGCTAGGTGGAAGCAGTCTATTATTCAGAGGGTATGGGTACAGAAGGATTGAGGGAAAAGGAGGACAGGGATAAGAGAGTGAGTCATGAGAGAGAATTGAAATTATAAATATTCAAATAATTTATTATTGTGCTTTAAAAGACTACACACTTAATATACCAAATACTAACATCTTTCTCCTATATCTCCTACATAATTGATTTGATAATTGGCGCCGCATACTCTTATTTATTATCTATTTTTCAATCGTTTATAATAAATCGCATCATTTATGCCTATCAGCATAGACTTGCAGTACATACCATTTCATTTCATATGGAAAATTTTTATATAGTATACACAACAATTACAACAACAACGTGATGTTAATTTTAAATTGCTTTTATTTATCAAGACAGATGAATCAACAAATACATGTTATATCAACACAAACAAATTCACAAATACACCTTACATCATTCATTCAAGGCTATTGGCCTACATCCATACCACTATATATATTTTATTTATCAACACAAACAAATTAGCAAATACACCTTACATCATTTATCCTGGTAGTATAACACTATTAGCCTACATCCATACCACTATATATATTTTATTTATCAACACAAACAAATTCACAAATACACCTTACATCATTTATTCATGGCTATTAGCCTACATCCATACCACTATATATATTTTATTTATCAACACAAACAAATTAACAAATACACCTTACATCATTTATTCAAGGCTATTGGCCTACATCCATACCACTATATATATTTTATTTATCAACACAAACAAATTAGCAAATACACCTTACATCATTTATTCATGGCTATTAGCCTACATCCATACCACTATATATATTTTATTTATCAACACAAACAAATTCACAAATACACCTTACATCATTTATTCATGGCTATTAGCCTACATCCATACCACTATATATATTTTATTTATCAACACAAACAAATTAACAAATACACCTTACATCATTTATTCAAGGCTATTGGCCTACATCCATACCACTATATATATTTTATTTATCAACACAAACAAATTAGCAAATACACCTTACATCATTTATTCATGGCTATTAGCCTACATCCATACCACTATATATATTTTATTTATCAACACAAACAAATTCACAAATACACCTTACATCATTTATTCATGGCTATTAGCCTACATCCATACCACTATATATATTTTATTTATCAACACAAACAAATTAACAAATACATATAGCCAATTGATCATATAGGATGAAATAAAATATCAATTTCATTGAATACATATTGATCGTAAATATTTATCAAATGGTGTCATATTAAATAAAACAATTATCACAATTTATAGTATCACAAATATGCTTATTACATTGATCAAGGAAATCAAGTTATATTTATTCAGGTCCTGCAATTACTACATATTCATATACATTATTAGAACAGAATAATTCGTATAACCAGCATGCAATAACACTTTCTTTTACCCAATTTGAAGAATGGACACAATCGCAATGTTAATGCTAATGAAAGACAAGTGACATCTAAATATATAAAGCATACAAAATAACAAAGCTGTGAAGAGTACACAAAATACAATCAGCAAAACTTGAGGCAATTACAATGTTAGATAAAGTATGACTTCCAATAAGAATTCCCCATCAGGATTATGCAAAATGTAAGTTATAATATATATAATACGATATGATGAATCGATTATTACATTTATATATGATAAGGTTAATCTGTAACAATGTTGAACAGCTTAGAGTAATTTTTAATTTGGTTGATAGTAGAACACTGGAAGACTACTTACGTTGAGTACATTTGGAATGTGATTCACATTATTTACTAATACTTGGGGCAGAGAATAATTATTTACAACCGTGGGAAAGTACTGATGGGGGATCACAGGACTTTGAATAAGCTGGTGAGATGGATAAACTACGGTTGGCACAGTAGGCACATATTGTGGCACATGTTGAATGTTTTGCATTACCTGGGGTGTTGAATACGCTATGATTGGTACACTCTGGACAGGGCCCCCATTATTAACTGGCACTTGGTTTGATGAATAAAACATTTGGGAGACATTGGGTATTAGGGGCTGACTGTTTGCTAATGACTGGTGAGATGGTTTGGCATCAGAGTTGTAAGTTGGATTCCCATTTTGGGATAATGATGATATTTGTGAAGAAGTTATCTCATCCAAATTATCTCGATAAATTCTTTCTGTGGGAACATCCCGTGTCTTTGTTTGTTTCCTTTTTGAAGAACCATTCATTTCATTCCTTTTCCGTTTACGTGACTCTACTGGCATAATTATATTAGGCTTGTACAAATCACTTGGATTAGTAGAGTCGTTCTTAATTTTCCTATAGCCCCCTCTATGTGCAGTTCTTGCTTTCGGTCTCCCAATTGTATTAATTGATGCATCATAATCAGGGAAGTTAGCAGCATTGTTTAAGGTCATACACCCCTTTTTCAATGCATTAATTTCCTGGTCTGTTGCTATGTGGGAATTACCTAAAACTTGTCTAAGAGAAAGCCAACCAGATTTCATTTTCTCCTGTTCGTTATCTTCAGCTCTTGGTTTACCCTCAACAAGCTGTGGTACATGTTTACTGTATGCTTCTAATAGTTGTCTCTCCTCATATACCCCCTCAGTAAAAGCCAAACACGCAAAGAGGTGCTTGCAAAATTTGGGCTGTCCAAGGGTCAAGAATGAAATGCATGAGCAAACACCCATTTTTATATTACATATATGACCTGATTCCGTTCTATTTCTCAAAGACTCAGGAGCTTGTTGTAGCAGCATTTTTTTATACATATCAGCTAGTGAGTTCTTCATCCCTGAAACAGTCCTAATTGCAGAGGTAAGCCCACTATATGAATGTTCTGCTCCTAAATTTCCCAGCATATCAAACTCATCTTTATAATTGGTACACTTCATTCCATCCTCATCCTCATCACTATCTGTCTCAGGGTTTTCATACAAATCACAATTAACTGATCTTATTGTGAACCAACCATGGTTTTCCCAGCCATGAATAGGTTCTAACTGGCTGTCAACAATGGCTATGCCTTTGAGTATTCTTGCTTCGACTTTTTTTGTCATTGGATAAACAATTTTATTTTGAGACCTAAATTTTGTCTCAGCATCATTTGTTAATTCCTTTTCTGATTCTAGATAGGTATGCATCAACTTGCTTACCTGTGTAGAAAGAAGTTTATTCATTTTTGACCTGAATACAGACTCATCAATATCACGGAACTTTCTTTCGGTTATATTATTTGTTAATACCAAAGGGTTTTTTCTGGCACTATTGTGAAGTGCATACAGAACTTCAGCTGTAAAAGTATTGGTCCATCTACAATTAAACCAGCAGCGATTTAGATAATTTATGAAAGATATCTTTTCCTCCATAGGCACTGCATCATTTGGAATATCATTTCTGATGAAATCGATAAAACTGTTTTGCATTCCTGTCCTTGACTCCAAGTTATATGTTCTCATGACACACTTGAACCCAAATATGAGTGGTTCACAAAATTTCTTTAGTGATCTGTGTTCTGGCTTTTTCAAAATATCCATGATGCTGTGAAGGATATGGAAATTACATAAAGATGTTGTTGTGCCAACTTCTCCTACTGCATTAAATAAACCTGAGTCTTTATCATGTTGCATCATTGGCAAAAACTCAGGTCCATTTTCCAGAACACAAGGTTTTATCCGTAGGAAACTGCTGCCATCATTATGGACATATAATTTCCTTTCATGAGAGCAATCTGAACTTGAACAGTTTAAATTTGCGAAAATCACTTGCAAGTGCAGGGCATGGCTCTCTGCACTTTCGCTATTACAAATCGTGAATGCACCAACTCTGCCTTTATTCAAAGCATCACAGTATGTGAGTGCACCTGTTTTCAAGCGCATTGCATTAAAGTCATGTTTTATGTCATACCCACAAATATATTTACCATACTCTCTAATGCATTCAATGTTTTCATCTGAAGCCAAAACAATGTGGTAGTTGCGATTTTTGTCACAATCTCCTTGTTCAAAGTATAAAACATTTTCATAGTTTTGATTCAATATTTTCTCTGTATTTTCCCATTGGGACTTTGAAATTTCAGTCTCACCAGTTAAGGACATACCGAGAACATGTTTATCGACTGTTTCAAATCGATTTTTCATTTGATTTTTTGTTATCTTTGTTGGGTTACTTTTATCCTTTACAGTCACCGGGTTAGGTAGAAAACTCAACTCAAGCTGTCTTGGAGTAGCTCCAACTGTTGCCCTGGCTATATCTATTCTATCACGAGTTGAAAGTGTAATTTTTCTTTTCTCCTGATACCCATCAATATCATGACAGTCATCATTGTCTCTTGATTTCGAAATTATCCATTCAGAGAGATTTGATGCATATAATACAAACTTCATTCTCCACTTGCATTGGAAATGTGGGTCTTTACTGGGGAAGACCTCAAATTTAGCATCAGTATTATTTCGTTGAACTCCTGTCTCTTTTCTGTGATTGTAACACGATCTACAAATGTGACCCTGTGCACATTTATTCCAGTCAGATGCATATGGAGTTTTGCAATTAATACACATTTTATCACCAAACAGATTTTCATTACAGTTTGGGCAACATGGGTTGTCAAGTGTTATTTTAGGTATGTCTTTGATGTATGCACCACACCCTGTTTTGCATTCATTTGTTTTTGAGCTACAATTTAAAAACAACGAGACTACCTCACACTTTTCTCCAGGCACATGTTTTCTATTTAGACTAAAACTGCTATCAACCCTACATGTCTTTCCCCATCTACTATTATGATGCAGGGAAACAATAGGAGCATCTAACGGCTCATGAATATTTACATCCCCATACATTTCCCATCTTTTTGTTGTGTCAAATGTTATGTCATCAATATAATTTCTTGTTTCTTCGCCAACTCTAATCTTGCCTATTTCTATCCACCTTTCTTCTAAGAAATGTAGAAAATCATTGCTATCAATGAAAGTCTGTATTTCATCAACTTTACCTTTTTCTAGCAGACCTCTCTCTGAGCAAGGGAAATACTTATGTTTAGTTGAACCATTATGCAAGTGCACTATTAACCTGATATATGATGATGTCTTTGCATGGATGACATCAATCTTATGGTAATGTTTACTGTGATGAGGTGGTATTTTGAATTTCTTATTAGGACATTTCACTGACAATGAAGATGTTTTTAGAGCACATCCTTTGAGCCAATTTTCTCCTTTCTCAGATATGAATTGCTGCACAAGATTTAATGTTTCATTCATGTCATAACACTTAAATGTCTTTGTCCGAACTGTTCCATTTATAAGCATACATTCAAGTTCAACAGTTGCCCTGTTTTGTCTATAGTAAACACTTGGAATTCTTTTTACAAGCTGTTTAATGGATGTAAAATCAAATGTAAATTCGATTGTAGCTGCTCCACACTTGATTGTTTTCTTTGATATTAACTTCTCATTTGGAACAATACTATCTTTTATTTTATTCTTCATGTCGTCTCCATTTTCACTCTCTTGTCTACAATTTAATTCTTTGTCAACTTTGCCCTCTAGAATATCTTTTACTGTTCCTCCCTGTCTAACCTCATCATTAACAAAGGGGACATCCCTGTGCCCAAATGCTACTTTGCCAGGGATAATATTCTTCCAACTAGCTGGAACACTTTTCCGGGCGGGACATTTGTTTAATCTTTTTTCTTGATTTTGTTTACGTTTAATGGCACTGAGGGGGGCACAAACAGAGTTGACTTTATGAGGAACATTTTTCCTGTTAATACTTCCCTCTTCCTTTTCACATTTAATGTTTGAATGCACCCCAAAGCAGGGGCTATTTTGAGATGTTTTAGGAGGTATTTGATGTGCCCTTACACGAGAATTAGATGATGATCCTGTATTTTTTTGTATTATCATTCCAACATCAACTTTCCCATGGACAAGCCAAGACATGATTGAACATCTGAGGAAATCTGACCATCGGCTTATGTTCTTTAAGTATTGTAATGGTGCTACTTTCACTACCTGTTGTCCACTAAGCTTAGATCGACACAGAAGGTCATAGAGCATTCGTTCATAGAAAGACAAAGCCATGCCTATGATAACTGCAATACCACATGCATTGGTGCAATTCTGTCTAGGATAAAACCTAGAACAATGAGAGTCACAGCTTGTTCCAAATTGACAAATGTCTGAGTGACATGTTTGAAATTCAGCCATAGGCCTTGAAGCATACAATGATATGCAATTTACTATTGCTTTTATATGTGGGGGAATTTTCCAAGCTAAAGAATCAGCATAAACAAAGTGCCCTGAATCAATATCATATGTCCCCAGAGCAAAATGGTTCCCACTCTTCCTCATATTACTCAAGTATGTTGCACCATTTTCTTTTCCCACATGCATTACAAATATAATTCTCACACCATTTAATCTATCTCCGAACTGTTCCTGCCATCCTTTTATACATTCTATAAGAGCCTCTTTTTGATGAAACTTGTTGGCATTAACAATAATAGCTCTCTGTTCAACTGAATCCTCATTTATCACTTTTACTATATTCATTATGCACTGCATTGTTAGCCACCTTGAACAACACAAAGACTTCAAATCTTCAACTATACTTGAATTGTTACCTATCATTACTCTCTCATGATCTGGATATTGTTGAATCAAATTTACAAAATGATCTACATCCTCCATACATATTTGTCCAGGAAAGTGTGATTTATCGTCATTTTTCTGGGCAACTGACTGGACCCAATTCGACTCAGAAATAACTTCTTCTTTTGTTTTTTTCTGGATGAAGAACTCTTTGAATTGAAGGAAATCAGGCCAAGCATAGATCCCGTAGCCGAGATCTATTGCAACAATTGCATTTTGACTTTTACTAATCGCATTTTCAACTTGACTTATAATATTCTCAGGAGGTATGAACTTTGATACCTGTGGATTTATCACTGCTGTCCTTATGAATTGTTTGTTTGAAATTAAATCAATTTTTGATGGTCTAACTACCTGGGGCATCATTGCATTAACTGACAAGGAACGGGCTCTTTTTGAGCTGAAGTTTGAAATTTGTGCTTGAGGTACAGGTCCCCCTCCCCGATTTTCCTGCCTTGCATGAATGCAAAGAAAATGATCCAAAAACAGATCATCTGACACGAAAACCTCTTTACAATCGAGACAACTAATTTCAACTGTGTTTGGTCTTTGAACTTTTCTTTCTTTCTTTTTGTGCGCAGTACACCTTGAATGTCTGAGAATATTATCATCACTTCCCTGGGCACTCTCCCTATACAAATTTTGTACCTGACTGTATGGAACAAAAATTACAACTTGTTTTGACATTTCATGCAAAAATCCATTTCCTACCAATCTTTTGGAAGACATAACTACCTGTCTCTTGGTTACAACACCTGAAAAAGAATCAGAACCTGAATAAACATTAGAAAAATGATCATCCTTACTTACAAATCTTGGCTGGTTTGCTTCGGCTGGTCTGCGGTTGATGAGTCTGCGGTAGGCTGGTCTGCGGTTGGCTGGTCGGCGGAGGGCTGGTCTGTAGTTGGCTGATCTGCGATTGCCTGGTCTGCATTTGTTGGGTCCGTGGTCGTCGGCTGGAGTTGGCTGAGCTGGTGTGGGCTGAGCTGGAGTTGGCTGGGCTGGTGTGGGCTGGGCTGGTGTGGGCTGGGTTGGTGTGGGCTGAGCTGGTGTGGACTGGGCTGGTGTTGGCTGGGCTGGTGTGGGCTGAGCTGGTGTGGGCTGGGCTGGTGTTGGCTGGGCTGGTGTGGGCTGGGCTGGTGTGGGCTGAGCTGGAGTTGGCTGAGCTGGTGTGGGCTGGGCTGGTGTGGGCTGGGCTGGTGTGGGCTGGGCTGGTGTGGGCTGGGCTGGTGTGGGCTGGGCTGGTGTTGGCTGGGCTGGTGTTGGCTGGGCTGGTGTTGGCTGGGCTGGTGTGGGCTGGGCTGGTGTGGGCTGGGTTGGTGTTGGCTCGGCTGGTGTGGGCTGGGCTGGTGTGGGCGGGTATGCATCATCTGAAACCACCTGCAAAAGTAATTCATTCAACATTAATATGCATGAGAAAAATGAATTCATTTACTACATATATATATATAAGAGAAACAAATAGATTCAACCTTTTCCATATGGCGTATATTTTAACTGCCCCCAGCCATATGAATATTTGTCTAGATTAACATTCTCTTAGTTGTATGATTTTAAAAACTCTCACACACTGTGGGCACGAAACAAACTGATCAGTCTGGTCACAAGGTAGGCCTACTGGATATCGTTACAACTATAGGCTAGTCAGTGGTCGAAATAAGGAATAAAAATAGGATATCTAACAATTTTCGGAAATTTTCGGGAAAAAAACCATAGGCCTATGGATCTCAAATCTTTGCAGGAGGCAGGCACCTGCACTAGGGCCTGTGCCCCCCGGAAAGTTCGATAAAAATGACAGCTATTTCGGGGCATTCTGGTGATTTTGAGGAGAGTCAGAGCTAAATTATAACCAACAAAAAAGGTTATAATATTATGCTAAGTGTTCCAACTTTGTTTTAGAAATACGAACTGAGCAAATCAAGCTAAGAAATATGGAGGTAATGCACTTATAATGAGTATTTTTTCCTCGGAATGACCGCTATTTTACATTATGTCAGTGTGTGGTGAAATAAATGCATTCTGTTGTCACCTCTGACTGTCCACTAAAAATCTAGTCTAATTTGGGCAAAGGAAATCGTCTGTAGCAGGGAACTAATATTATTTCTAACATAAAATCGACCTTGATTCAAGGCATATCTGATGGATGTTCCATATGATTACACTTATTCTATAGATCGACTCTGTATTTTGTATCCTCAAAACCTAACAGGAACTAAAAAGTATATTCATTATCTGCAATGCACGAGAATACACAATTTAAGGGAATGGTTTGCAAAGATGTTTTGGTGGGACACGAAAATTGTTGGCAGAATTTGGCTTGGATCTCAACATGCCCCTGTATCATATCGATACACTTAAAAACTGATGAATTTAAAGATTTCTGCTGAAAATAGAACCACCAAAATCTATTTAATAATGGTCATATAATGGCCCTGGCAAGCTCTTATTTCGAACACTGTATACTGTATTGGACATCGTTAAACTCTTCACATAAAAAGAGGGGAAATGTCTCAAAAGTCGTTGCTAAATTTCTTCCAAAAATATGTTACTATATCATTTTGATACAAAGAAAGAATGATATTTTATTATTTAATTGTGTAATTGAAATCACCTCTGACTTCTGTCATTAAAGTGTAATTTGTGGGCGGGTAAATTTATGTGTGGGCGGGTAAATATCTGCATTTACCCGCCAAGTTGGCGGGAGGAGAAAAAAGTTAATTTCGCACTCTGCATTATGTGCAATGATATCTGTAAATGGCAAGTAGTTTCAATGCATTTAAATTTTTAGCCAAAAATACCCTCTGTGTACCCGATTTGTGAGAACTGACCATATAAATAAAAGAGAACATCTCAATGTTAAAAATTATAAATATATTTTTCTGCTAGTAAATGAGCAATATATTCCTTACCTGTGCAAATGAGACAGCCTGTGTGGTCCATATCGAAGTAAATGTCCTTGGGGCAGGAACATTTTCTGACTTGAGCACCTGCAATATCAATGGTGAAAAACAAAATTAGGTAAAGGATCGATGAAAATAATATTTATCAACAGTACACACAAATCTTAGAATGCTAATAGACCTTCTGAATTCTTTTCATAACAATAACGTTGAGTTGAATAGCCACCAACTTTGGGATGTATCTATAAATTATCAATTCAAGGAATAAAATGAAAAAGCGATGGGATCTTACTGTTACGTAATAATATGTAATGTGATGGTAAATAATGTCACTGTTCTATGAGGTTTGATTATATAAAACAATAAGTGAAATTCCATGAACCAAATATCACTGATTTAATATATATAGCTATCTAATATCAATAGCAGCTTAGGAAGCAACTAACCAATATAAAGATTCAAAACCTTATCAATTTGAGATTTATCTTTGTGAGGCAAATAATTTGTCTGCTGTATATCGCTTCCAGCATCATACTAAAACGATGAACGTCATGTTTGCTGCTGGGCACATTGATTGATATTTCGGTATTGGGTTGCATTTTAACATAATTATTGTCACAAATTACATTATGTCCCTTCATTTTTTATCATCCATTATCGTTATTATATCTATGATTCGAATTCATATCTTCTCTCAGCTCATTAAAAAAAAGAACTGAAAATAAGGATACAAAACAGTTACAATGTTCAATTCATGGTATGTGATTGTGGTGGGCGGGGGTAAGTCATCAGGGCAGGTCTAAAGGTAGGCGATATAGGTCGGCACCAATAATTCCACAACTTTACGCCTCTATTAGGCATGGATTCAAATTGTAGGGAACACATCCACAACTATGTAAGGTACAAACACCCAAAAAGAGCCTACAGATACCCCTTTTCATGTCATCCAGCTAGGGTCGAACCCATATTTAAGGCAACCCTGCATAATTCTGCACAGTTCATCATATTGAACGATCCCTGGATTATATCATTATCCACTACACAACTAAGAACCCTTAGAATTGTTTTTAGATCGATCAAACCATTTGAGAACTTTAAATTTCCCATCAAAAATACCATATTCCCTCCGTTACATTGACATTAATATGTGTATGTGTATTATTAATCAATATTCATAATTTATAAGTGTATATACTGTATATAATCTCGACTTTTTGTTGATTGATTAGTTATTTTTCCTTTTTCTGACCGAGTGTCTCAATGAATGTCAAAATATGCTATAAAATCAAATCTCTTTGTCAGCTCAGGGATTGGAAGAAGACCATCATTAAATATTAGCCAATAGACTGATTTGTGAAATGAATTGAATCTATCAATGATGTATGTAGCTCTTTACCTGAATAAAAACAAATTAAAAAAACAAAAACCCTTCATTGCCAGTACATATAATATTATGTTGGACAGTTAGTAATAGGAATTCGCTATAAAATATATTTGAAATCAGTCATAAAAACAGTCTGTGATTAAAACAGAGAAAAAGGTGATCCTAATTAGAAATGTGCATTCAAACATGATGTGTATCTAAGAATTTTATATAGTATTCCGATTTTATCATTTCGGTAGTATGATTAGTTAACTAGCTAGTTTGCTATTTAGTCTACAGTTTTTAATATAAAGTAAATAATTCCATGCATTATCAGGATCAGTAATATCATAAAGTATTTAAGGATTCAAACAAATTCAAACAATTTCTTTATCAGGCTTGTATGATTTAAACAATTAGAACTAATTTGACAATGGAAAATGACAAAAATATCGAAACGATTAGCCTATATTAGTATACATTAATATGGATAGTTTGAAGACAGATATACTGTAATGAACGATAGTAAGGTGGATTGTATTTAACAATCCCTCCCTCAAATTTGTGGGAAGGTATCCAGGCTCCCAGGGGTCAAACCCTCCCAATTCGGAAAAGTATATGGTGGTTAGTAAGGTAGTATGGTTAATAGCATTAACCTATAGGTATCAGCCTCATGTCATAGACTATAATTATAACAATAAAATTAAACACTAAGTATGTGTGATTAATATAATGACATTCTAATATGATAGAGTAGTTACCATTAGACAGTTTGATTATCAGAGGTGATAATCTGGTATTGGATATACATTTGTGATTTATTGTTTGTTAATTATTATTCAGTCAAAATATATAATATTATCTTGGATAAATACTCTATCATACTAGAAAACCATATCTAAATATCTATCGTTTTAGCCTCTATTAATACTCTAAGTTAATATTTCATTACCATATGATATCTTATTTTAATATATATAATTAATACTAATGTTTAATAGTTTGATATTATTAGTATTACAACCGCACTCAAATTATCATATTATTGTTATTTTTCTGGTGCTCCCCATTTACTTTTATACCTCCCCCTTTTTAAGATTCAGACCTGTCAATAGTAAATAGAAATCCCAACACGTTTTAGAACTGGGCCAACAAGTCCTGTAAAAGCAACCATTAAAAAACTAAGATTCCCGTTTGCAAAAATCATAGGAGAAACAGAGGCTATTATACATCCCAATTATCGAGGGAATTGCTATTACACATGTGATGTCTTACTATAATGGGCAATTTTAGATACCTAGGTGTAATGAACATAACACATGCCTTCTGATTGCTAATGTTTTTTTCATTTACTAAAGTCCAGAATCAACCTATCCTAGATAGTATATCGAAACAACATGGAATCAATGTTAAAGTAATAATATTATTCACAATCAAAAGCTTATTAATCAGAATGTGGATCACAACATGTAATATGTCATGAGGCCAAATTTTGGTCCTAGACCCTAAGTCTGATAATTCTGATAAATTGTATAAGGAAATTAGGTAGCTTGAAACAAATCATACAAATTTAAAATATATATTCCCGCCCCCCCCCCCCTCCCCCCCCCCCCCCTGACAACTATGTATTTTCCGTCAGTTTAGGCCATTACATGGGACTGAGCATGACATACGTCAACAGCTAGGTCTGTTCGAACCCTGGCCCAGCACTTTCTTTTCAACAGATTTTGTTAAGTTTAATATACTGGTCAGCATAACAATGTACAGCATGCAGTGTAGGCCTACTCTTATGACATTGAAATACATTTTTGAACAAGTATTTATTCTTAATAAAACTTGATAACGCATATAACAACACCACATTTATATGTGCTATAGCTCGAATGACTAAAGTGAGAATGATAATGTACACTTTCCCTCACAGGACTCAGACAAAGAAACCCACGACAGCCACTGTATAGCATTAACCCATTCAAGGCGGGGGCCACTGTATAGCATTAACCCATTCAAGGCGGGGGCAGTTTACACATATTTTGCCTGGCTGATGGGGGCCCTTTCCCTTCTTTTTGGGCTTCAGGACGGGTGTTTAACATGAGGATTAGGGTTTAAAAACACTTTAAGAATATTTTCTTCAAATAATATGTGTCATATGTACATCATTTAATAGATGTAAACAGTTATTGATCCATATTTTTTTCCATATTTAATAGAATTTGGTCTTCAATAATTCAAATGGTCAATAGTTGAATTTCTAAAGAGGGATTGAGGGAGATGGATAGAGGTTATTGCTAATGTAAGCTATAAGTTAATTATTATTCGTGTATTAGCCACTTCATTAGATATCTTTCTTCTATAAAGGTAATGGCTGGAAGAGTTGGGACCCTCCCAGGAGCCTCTCAACCTATATGTAATATTTGACAAATAAAATATTATTCTATTTTATTCTATTCTATAACAGTCAACCTACTCTATTATATATGCTAGGGTTTCAGGACATGATGAAAACGATCCATACATATCATGAGATTGCTGCAGATGTATAACATGTCTAAGCTAAAAAACGTCAACAATAATAAACATTCTTCCTATTTCGTATGCAATTCAAATGACTAATCTGTAAACCTTCAAATCCACAAATACTATCCAATTTGCTGACTTACACATCTATTCATTCCCTAAAAATACCCAGACAAATTGTTTTATTGCATTTCATCAAAGTCACACACTTATATAACACACTTATATACTTATATAACAGGGCGTCCTGGGAAGTGCATATTGTAATGATTGTGATATCCCCGCTCCCTGATATCAACATATACATATTTATCATTTGAAACTATTTAGGTATATCATACTCCCAAAACTATGGTTGTCTATTTAGGTATATCATACTAGGTTCAGTAATCTGATAAGTAGGCTACATCATGCAATATATATGAATATTACTATATTCATAATTTGTTATGGTATAAAAAATAATATGGTGATAGTTCTTGGCAGGAATTCGTTGCCCCATACTTTGCCTAAATTTTAAATCTATCTAAAAAATTAAAGCAAGACAAGAACAAGAACAACTGTGAATTGATATTTTACATAATGTGTATGAATCAGATGACGCCTGTCCTTCATGTATAAGCCTTACATATTAAAAATATAAATGCGTTCTCTGATGATCGATTAGCTGCAATACATATATGCACTACAAAAAGGCCTCCCAGTTCTCATAGCCAGTCCGGCCAGTGCTTTTGGACTACTTGATGGACCATGTGAATTTATTATGTATAATGCTTTATGAATATTTATGTACGATTGAAATAAGGAAACTTAATTCCTTCATAGGAATTTTTTCATACTATAGCTAGATATATTCATAAATGTTTGCACACATGGTCATAATCTAGACATTTTGTGACTACAGTTAATTTGTGTATGCGATTCTGTACATAAATCATTGGTTATTTTTCCATTAAATGTTCAGCTTCGTATAAAAATAGGGGCAGCAGGCGAGGGTTGCGTTTGAGGGTGTTGTTATGTTTGGGGGTCATAGAGACTGGGCAGAGTGAGTGAGTGAGATTGGTGGTTTTTGGCCCTTATCAACACTTTAAAGTGTCATATCAAGGGCGGGAGAGCTGAGAGGGAGGCAGTTTATGATCATACCCAGGAAATAGAGATAGAGAAGGGAGAGAGAGACAGAGAAAAGAGACAGAAAGGCCCTTTAAGGTCTTACCCAGGACCGGGCACAGGACCAGGCACTTTAAGGTCTTACCCAGGACCAGAGACTGAGCAGAAAATGATTAAATTGAAAAAAAAACTATTTTTTTTAATTTATGAATGCAACTCTGTAGGCTACTAGGCATTTGTCTCTGAACGTGTACATACATAACTGGTTGTATCTATATTAAATACTTAGCTTCCTTTGGACAAGGGGTTGTTGTGTTCCGGGAGGAGGGGAGTTACGTTCAAGCAGGTGGTGTTATATGTTCGGTGACGGGTACATGTTATGTTCAGATGCATCAATATTATGTCACGATCATACACATATTTAGCATCAAGATAAAACTCAACCGTAGTGGTAACTATTAAATATCCAATCAAAACATATTTCTCCCAAGCTCCAGATTTCTCTGGTATCATTAAACATACCCATACAGAGTGATCTGACGTCCCTAGAAAAATGTATCTAAATCGATCACAGAGGCTTCATATTTGGTATATAAATAGGTTGATATTCTGGCTAACAGTATCCTTAAGCACAGTTCTGAACTCTTGGAATGAATAATACATAATTATAAGTTATATATGATGCCATTGAGTTGGTAACATTGCGCCAGTGAACACCCATCTCACAGACTATTTATCATCATGAATTATTACACCCCCTTTAATTCGGATTACCCTTAAACCCTCTCAGAGAATTCAAATTTAGCATATATAGCTGTATACGGGTCAGATTTTCAGAAAATAACCCAAATAACCCAAATTTCAGAAGAAAATAAAGTTAAAAATACAGTTCAACCTAACCAAACAGATTGCTAGAATCAATGCAATGCCGAATATACTTGAATTTACCTAGTATTGACCAAATTGCAGCCTAATTTAGCAGAATTTACTAAATATGTACAGCTGCAAATTGTACATTTTCTGAAAATCTGACCCATATATTGACTAACCATATTCCAAAGCACAATTCTGAACTCTTTCACATTTCTAAAATAATCACTACTTACACATATGCCATTGAGCTAGTACAATAACAGGTTCTATTTCGATCTAAAATCGTCGCCTGGCATTTCCCTTATTCTAGACCTTCATGGTAATTTTCTTGAAATATAAAATTGTTTTCCCAGTTGCAGCATACAGTCTCATGGGAGCCCTTTTTTCTATTTTAAAACAAAAGTTAAGCATCAAAATGTAATGTCTGATTCAAAGTCTGTGTCATTATAATCGTCACATGGAAGTCCAGACAGAGCTTGTCCAGACGATGCTAGACTCAGATCATCTTTAAAAATAAAATGTTTTGAATGGTCACAAAGTAGCCAGGCAGCTGAGGAGGTGAGTATTTTTCTGGCTGCTAACATAAACCCTGCCTTTAGATAATCCAAAATCATGTGTCATTGCGATTATCATAACATAGGAACTACTGGATGGACAAGGCCAGTCTTGGTATTGTCGGATTGCACCTAGTATTCAAGACTTAATTACTTCATAAGATTCTTTTTTTTCATTCTGACAAGTGGATAGAGAATGCAAGGACCAGGCGGCATTAGTAATAAATCTACTGAAAAATTGTATGGCTGGTAAAAAAAATATACCATATAGTAAATGGGCCCATCTCCTAAAGAGGAAAGATTTTATTATTATGGTCAATTCTATTTTTTTGGCGTCCAAAAGGTTTTTACATGATATCGTCAGGAATATTGACTTTAGACATGATTTCTGAGATTCACTACATTCGCCCTGAAAAATGCTACAATCCGAACCCTACTTTTAAGGGTCTGAAGTGATTATTAACAATTCCAGCTTTAAAAAACCTCCTGAAATAGGCCATTTTTACAATAAGGTAAAAAAAATGTCCATTGCTTGTGTAAAAAGATCATAATAAATGTATTCATGTAGATCAAATTTGTAATAATTCTATAGAGATTCTATTTGAATATTTAATCTTTTTGATAGATATGTAATAGTCAACCCTCGCCATACCATATGCTTATGCCTGAACAGTGTGTTCCCAATTTTAGTTTAACTACAAAGGTTATTTAGGCAAATATGTATTCATATGATAGAAGAACTACTCTAGTTTTAAAGGAAATCAGGAAAACTGATCAATCTACCACTGCATACCATGCGTATGCATTATATATATCCATATCTCAGCCAATAAACATATTTAACTTTATTTAACTTTAAACATGTGTACATAAGTTGGACCCTTCAAGGTAATGGACAAGGTATCTCCCGTTTATGTAGCCAAAACACATTTGTAATGGTTATCAAGATTAGTAGAAACATACCATGCATATGCCTATACCATGCGTATGCAAATAAAGGAGAAATGGGAAATATCAGACAATTGTACGGCATATCTTGATAAATATATATCTATAAATGCTAAGGCATCCTTGCTGCTTTAGGTTAAGACAGTCAGACCTTCTAATAGTGGTATTTTTTCTATTTAATCTCACCCAGATATAGATATTTAAGTTTAATATTCTACGGTGTTATCAATGATAATACTAGATAGTTTAAGTAAATGTGTCCGGTTCTACCTCTAATTCCTTTCATTCATGACGAAAAAAGAGACAATGATAATGAATAATATGGCCTAACAATCTCAGTGCTGTGAGGTATAATGCCGAGATGTAATTATATAGTATAGGGGTAGTTCCGGCCTAAATTTAGTGAAGATTGTTCAATACAGGCTATGGTGATGAAGTCAATGCACACTGATTATATAATAATGCAATATAAAACAATAAATCCCCAATGAATATTCAATAACCGAGTATCTAAAGAGGTGAAATAGACCTGCTCCATATATAACTGAATATGATGGATATCTTCAAGGAACCAACAATATCTAACCCATGCATATGCCTGTATATGCATACCATGCGTATGCTTACAGGAGAAAAGACAAATGCCCATTGGAAATACATAGCTAATCCTTGTATTTAATAGAGAATTATATCAGATAAAGGGATCACGCTAAAATTGTTATCCATAGGATCATATACTATTATAAAAGAACCCCACTGCTGTTTGAACTTAATTAAACTGTAAGGTACATGTTTTTCTCATGAGTTATACCGTGCATATGCCTTAGGCTAGGAGCGTATAAAGTATTGAAAACACCATAAATTTCTTCCAGAATTTGATAACATATGTTAGACACACTCAACTACCAAGACAGCAGGGCAATAATTATTCGTCCTTGATATGGTAAATTTATTCGCCACTATGTAACATATACTCAAAATACAAAGATTTCCACAAGAAACACCCCATTTCGAATCCATAGTTATTATCTAACATCAATATAATCAAATATCTGTGACAATGAGACAATAATATATATATATATGGTTTTCATATTATGAAAAAGAAATCAAGATCTGAATCGACTTAGTTAGTAAAATTCACAAAAGAATGAATAAATCACATGGCATACGCATGGTATACTTACTTTGAGCTTCAACTAGCCCATCTCCTATAGCTCATTTAATAACCAGAGATAACCTTACCAATTTATGCACAAAAGCCCTTCAAAACATCTAGTTTCCTGATATAATATTAGCTTCTGTATCAGACCTTTTTGAAAAATGACCATTTTTCACCACCCTGGACGCCATAAAAATGGAACTGACCATATACTATATTATGTTAAATGACATTGTTATTTTATTGTATTGATACTTTGGTTGAAACATACGTATTTTATTTTATTTTTATCTATGTATACTAGGCTGAGAGCAACACTTGCCCGCCTGAAATTAATCCTGTACTGGATTAACTTAGTAATTAGATATGGGTTTTAAAAATCCGCATAAATGATTTTACCCAAACATACTGTATAATATGTATTAGCTTTACCCAAACATACTGTATAATACGTATTAGCTTTACCAAAACATACTGTATAATATGTATTAGCTTTCTATGTATAGGTAAAGGGAACGGCGGGAAGACCTAGGTGTAAATCCTGAAAGGTACCTAGAGGCCTGTAGATCTGTTCATCGAAAATTAATGTAAAACCTCAGTGATGAATAAAAGATATTTCTATTCTATTCTACCGGATGCACCTTTTCACCTAAGAATTCAATGTCAATTTTTCATCTTGTTCAATGGAAACGTGTAAAATGGTATGTAACGTTCATTTTTCAATTATTTTTTGTTCGCACCCCCGAATCTGAGTACTAGTAGGCCCTATATATATTCTGATTGACCTTGAATGGATAAATATGAATACATTCTCAGATTTGATATTCCTTTGTGCTGAACGGAAAGGTGGACACATGGGTGTATTGAAACAGGAAAAAAAAATTGATCAATATCTTTAATTAATCTACAAATCTAGGTTTCCAAAGTGATTTTCATAATGATCCTATGAGTGTAGGTTTGTTTCCCATATGCCATTCGAAAGGGCTTGTTTTCTTCTTGAGAATAATGTGAAATGATAATCATTTTTATTTTTCTATAAATGAATGGAATGACAACAAATATTTCGGTGACCATCACCGTCCGTGACGCAATATATTTAAGGGTATATTTCCAACAGTTTTCATACTTAAGAAACGCAGTTTAAGGATACAGAAGAGAAGGATATGGGGCACCTATACTAGCAATTTCATTTCATTTTAATGACCTTTCCCAAAATACCCATTTGGAACCGTTATGTTAATTACATACAATTTGGTCCCTATTAACCATAGTTATCAGTACAGCATATCACAACATCTTTGAATATCTATCCATATTAATGTGTAGGCCTCACTATTATAAAGCTGGCACATAGAACCCACACTCCCTCAGGTATGGTGAGCGAATTGAGGTGTTAAAGCTACACTAGTGTCAAATGAGCGACATGGCTGCTATACAAATTTAGTGGTTTCAAAGAAGCCTGATTTTTGGGACACAAAATGAATATCATTTATCATTTTCAAGATTAGAAAATAACAATATAAGTCACTATGTCACACATCGCAAAATTGATATTTTCCAAAGTGTTTTATTCAAAAGAGCCCTTGGTCAGAATGTTTTTATTTTGGGAGTACTCAGCGCTGTTAGTAGCATGGATATAAGTACCAAATTTAGAGAGTGTGTATTGAATATATTCACACATAACTGAAGTTGTTCTAAGAAGTAAGGAGTACTAGATTTACCTACTTTACTATAGTGGGTGACCATTGCGAAATATCGCTTTTGTTCATGCATACAAAAGTAAATTTATAGATTAAATATCCTAATGTTAGATAATATAATCCTAATATTAGATATCCTAATGTTTACCATCGTTATAATTGGCTGGATCTCATCTTTTCAAATACAATGATCTCAAAATACATTTTTTGTAACCTGCGACTCGTTTTCCTGTGATGCATCACAATGTCATGTGTCCTATCAGTGTTTTTGTCCTAGTTATCATTTGTGGCCCTATGTGTCTTATAAGTCTTCTCAATGCGTATATATTTGTATTATGACTTGAAGATGAACTACTAGTAAATAAATTTGTTATTTTGTATGATCTATGTGGTCACTTCTCATGAAACGTCGACAGGGCTCCTAGTCCTGTATTTCATGATAATGAGTCATTTAGAAAAAAAATTAGCTTGGTATCTTACTAAATCCAGTTTTGCTCAATGCTAGATGCATATGGGCACGGAATATAAGCAATGAATAAAAGTAAATGTTAAGGTTTATTTTGCAAATCATATCATTCAAGAAATCTGTCTTTGTGGGTACATAATAAGTGGTCGTAGGTGGTCACCATTACCAAATATGATTACAATGCGATGATAATCCTAATAGTTATGGACTTTTATCATTTGGGGAAGGGGTGCATCATCCCGCATCACGTTTTATTATAGGTACTGGTTGAGAAATGTGAGTTATAGTAGGAGTAGAAATTAATAATGATATAATTCAGTATGCATTCTGATGTTGAAAAATAGGGAAATAAAGTAGAATTTCGAATTCATATGTTTTTGTATGTCTGAACAGAGATGGGTTATTGAATTTTGTGTAGTATGAGCATCATTCCAGGAACGCAATTCAACAGCCTATAATTGAGTAACAAATTGAATTTGAGCATATATAATTCAGCAAAATATATAAGGGACATATCTTTGGAGTATGATTTATCTATTATTCTTTTAATGAAAAAAACATATATTGAAGGCTGATTTAATATAAGGCTGTCGTCACGCGTCATTCCGCGTCACGCTGCGTATATTTGTGCGTATTTTTAACGCACACTGGTGCCAAAAAGAATGGAAACAGCTATAGAAAAGTATACATTTCCTGAAACAGGACTTTGTGTTCTTTGTAATGATACAAAACTTAAAGCAATGACATGATTTGTGCTCACATAGTGAACGACGGAATAAAAGATATCATTATTAAGCCAATAACATATAATGAAAAATCAAACCAATGCATAATGTATGGGATCGATTCCAGAAATTTAATAACAATTTTGATGTTTTTCACACTTTTTGTTCATATCTTTGACGATCTTCTGATCGTATACAACTACAAATGGTATGGATGTATTCCTGTGAACATCCTCCTAATTTCTAAATAAATAGAAAGATTATATGAATATTATTTCCATTGATTTTCTTAATCGTTGCTAGTACACTATTGCAATTTATACTTGACACGGCTGTAATAATCCACCTTTCGGCGAAATAATATTACCTGAATGCACTCAATATAATATATACTTATACCTCAGCCACTATTTAAGATTTTAACAAAATTTCAAAAACATTAAATATCCCAACATGTCTATCTGACTTTCCTAAAGTTGTGTGGTTATACAAGTATTCTATCTATTAAAAGAGATATGACACTTAGACTTGATATTCTGTTTCCACCTATAAATAGAGCAATTGTCGACGTTTCATGAGAACTTAGTAATTATTGTTATAAGGCATTCTATCAGCTATGACTTCATTCCAACCTCATTCTAAAAAGGAGAATAACATGTCAGCGTGATTATGTACCATGAATAGTAAAGAAGTCGTTAACTCTTAATTCTATGACTAATTTAGTATATTTAGCCTTACACTGCATAGGATTGATGTGAATTTGGTCGGTAACAGTTCTGGAAATAATGTTCTCCCCCAAAGACGGCGAAGAAATATCTACCCATGTACATTACATGTACATGGGTAGATTATTATTATATCAGTTTATGTCAGTGAAAGTAGATCTCTTCCTTGATTTCCATTGGTAATTATAGTCCACGTTTTGTATTGTTTTGCCAAAGACTTGTTTAAAGAAATTAATATGCCCCCATCCTCTTATTATTCTCCAGTGAAAAAATCTAATATCATCTTTGGTGACTACCCTATCATACTGATTACCATATCTGAATATGTATCCTCTTAGCCTCTATAACCCCTAGTTCAAGAGCAAAGTACAATATTTTGAACGACGACGACTGGTCTGTTATTTCAAAATAAACATTTTCAGTACTTTGTGAAAATCTAAAACTTCTGGATTATTCCAGTTTATTCTATGTATGAATCATGTGTATGAAGTTCATAATTATTATCACTAAAGAACCAGATATGCTTCTTTTCACAAGAAATTTGATTCGAAGCATGGGTATCATTGTTTAACAGAGTTATTTCTCTCTCTTCTCTCCTCTTGATCTCGACATCTTCCTCTCTCTCTCTTCCCCCACGTTCAAATATGTTACTCATTTTCTAAAAATATAAGCAACCCTCCCCCCCCCCCCCCCCCCGCCATGAATCTCCTTTGAAAATAATCTGATCTTATATTTAATAAACTGGCCGAATCATGTAAATGTCAGGAATACAATTATTACCATGAACTTAAGGTATACTGATTGATTAATTAATAAGGACCTCTGCGTTCACGCAATAATAATGAAAAACAGGTCGGGGTTTGAATTAGGACTGTATTTCAAAATGATTATTAGTGTATAATTATTTCTTCATTTATTTCTGAGTCTATTTTGTTAGCTCATTTCAATTTCAACGTAGTTCCTGTTATCACACCTTGTATAATATATATAATGAAGCTACACTTCGGACACAAAGCTTTCTGCCTCTGTTGTGTTCTGATGCACTGTAAAGGAGCCACTGGGAAAACATTATATTACAAACACTAAATACAATATCTTGTTGACCGATATTTAGCTATATCAAATTATAAGGGGCCATTCTTGTACATTGTACACTAACACAAGTTTTCTGCATAATAAATAATGAAACCACTGGGAAAACATTGTATTGCATCTATACTAAATACAATTTATCTGTACTACATACATGTCATATTTCCCACTGGGTTCTTTTACACATTCTCTTTTACACATTATATACTTTCTATGTTCTCAATTGGGCAAATAACACATAATCATTCTTCTGATACGTTCCTGGAACATTTCAAATCAATAATGCCATCAATCATGAATCCCAGTCCATAAGACTAAATGCCAGATGGACATGTCCCTATTGTCATATGTATAGATCAATAAAATATATTTAATTATCATTAATAGTAAGTCTCTTCAATATTCACCACAGTAGTTCACTAAGTACTATCATATTCTATATCATATTGAAACGAATACTTTCAGTGCCACAAAACAAATACTTTTAAGTTAACAAACTGGATTAACACCCTGGCATATTTTTTTACATTTCCTTTCAGACTATATTCTAGACTTTCTTCTCATATATTATCGATACCGTCTACGCCTACCTCTTTGACAACTTGGGTGAGGTTTTAATAATGGTGATATCAACCTATTATTCTGTATCAACATCCATTGATATGGATAGATATTGAAATATGAATGCTTTGCTTCTGACTTAAAATATTTGTTTTAGAACTTGGGGCAGTTGGGGTTATCTCAAGGACTTAGGATACATTGTTGGTTTGTTGCTGGTTCTGTACATATATAGGTCTAACGAAGTGGCAAGGTCTAAAAGGTTGTACTACACCAGAAGTCCCTCTCTGTCATATATGGGTAAAACACCGGTGCAACAGTTGTAGAAAAAGAATACTGTACAATGACATGAGATAAATAAGTAGTCTAGGTCAATGATCAATCAAACTAATCAACATTAAAATGTGGAATGAATACAGGCCGAATGAAAAAATTAATAGATTTTGGCAATGAATACTTAGGCAATAATGAATGTAGGAGGGATGACAAATATCTAAATAAAGGAAAAGGAGAATATTCATTTGAGTCCTCTATGTGGCTCAATTTGACAGTTGATATATAGTAGTAATGTGGGATGTACATATATATATGTAATACATGTATCTATCCCCAGGAGTTTTATCAATATAATGGAAAATCTAAAGGTATAAAGTAATTTTGTCTCATTTTGTCAAATCAATGGGGAGGGTCACGGGGAAAATGTATTCACTCAAAACTGTATCATTATATTCAAATCTAATGATAAATGAGCTTTGATTGTGAAACTAAAAGTAAAGCTCAGACAGTATAGGCCGCGCAAGCTCAGCTACTGAATTGTCATATAAATATCTATTATTACAGTCATTTAAATCTGCTTAATATCTTCAATGTTGTTGTTGTCAATTACTTCAATCCCATGATAAGATGTATTTATTCCATTTTTACCGATGATGTAAGCATCAGCCCAGTATGATGGGATTAATCAAGGTTAAACTCTGTTCTTTAGTGACATAGCCACAAATATACGAATGATTGATAACAATAAGAATAACCAGGATTTATACTAGAATAATTCAATATCAAGCAGTTAGCGAGTAAAGAATAAAAATACCAGATATGAATCGCTGATATCATGAATAGGTTAGGTACTGATTTATATACTATAAGTTACTTCATACAGATTAGATTTTAACTACGCTAACAATTAAGTTAACTATAAAGATCTAGCTCCATTAAACCAAAGTCATTTAATTTCTCAGTGAAAAATAAACCTCAAATACATGAGCATGAACATTTCAACAGCAAAACGAATAAAAGACACTACAAACTCAACAGCAAACAATTATTATATTCCAGATAATATCTTCCCAATATTTATCTAAGTTTTTCTGTAATATAAATTTTAGAAGCAAATGTCAACAAAATATAATTTACATTTAAAAATTGGATCTCTCTGTCGGTCAAAAAAAATGTGTATTTTCATACTAAGTTAAAGCATACAACAAAAAGGTATTTTATATATCAAAGCTCATAAAAAGCACAGAAAGAGTGATTCAGGCCAGGGCCGTTTTGGAGAGTTGTGATATCTTGCTGACACAATGTATATAAATTAGTTATAACTTGAGCAAGTGGTTAGCATCACAGAGAAAGGGGGTCTGGACGCTAATGAATGAGAATTTTGTTGTTTTTATAACTCTTATCACTTACATTCACCAGAAAAACAGAAAACACTAGTAAAATGGTAACTCCCTAATACACTTCCTATCTCTTATCCCACTTAGAAAGCCTCAGATCTAAGGAATGGTCCTATTCTCTAGTCATTTGGTGGCATCCTCTTATCTGCCCCCCCCCCCAGATCGGGGTGTTCAGAATCGGAATGGGCCTTGTTTCATTTCCCAGATGAAGGTATAAAATGCCATTTTATTCCTTCCTCTATGTATTTCGTCTACACAGAAGTATCATCTATCTATCTAGTATCATCTTAGGTAACTATGCTATCATCCTAGATATTATTGAGTCTGGCTTTGGGCAGCTTGATTTTTAAAAGACATTGAGATTGACTGTGAACATTTTGACTTACTATGAAAATACACATTTATGTCTGAACATATTTCAAATATTTATATTTCATTCTAGTATATAAATTATAATATTATAATATTAATTATATATAAATTATAATCTATAAGTTATAAAAAAGGTCATTAAAGCAAAGACATTACTTTATACAGATTACATTGTAGAAGTACATGTAATATCGATTGAGCAACTTTCATTAAAGGCATGGTTGTCCCTTTTCAAAATATAATTCGTTCACATTTGCTATCAAGATTGATGTTACAGTATATAGTATTGTGAAGATATTATCTTTATTTTATCCATAAAACAACATACTTACTGATTCTCATGGAACCAGTATTTTGCATTTCATGCATTGATTCATCGATTCATAGATTTTCTAATACCTGATGAAGGCCCTCATATGATTATTGCTCCAATGTAAATCAAACAGTTGCCCACCTTTTTGATATTCAGTGAAAAAAATCTAAATTGTAACATTGCACCCAGGTTGAACATAGCACTGGCTGTATCCACAGGTCGAATGTACCCACAGGATATTGAATTTAGATGAAATATGTAACCCCATCAACAATACTGACTAGTTACATACAAATAATATTGACAATATTTTTAACATTATTTTACTGTTCATTTACAAATGACAACATATAAGAATAGTAACTTCTACTACCACATCTACCTACTCTATTCTGCAATATTGTAGTACAAGTAGTGTCACGAATGATAAATGCCAATACCATATTATAGAACATTGCATAATATCATGTAATGATATGGCATAAATTATCAATAATTATGATATAATTTTCATATAATTAATTACATTATGAGTGTGCATAAATATTATGAATAACCTTACAGACTAGTACAAGTGAAGGTAACTAGTTAGGTAATATCTCACTATGGGTTCCTCTGGACCTACCCGATAATTAATTAAGTGGGTTGAACCTAAATCGGTAACACCTGGTTGGTCAGGCCCTAGGATTACATCATTGGTTAAAACTATGGTAGACTGACCCAGAAATATACATATTTCTCTCCTATTGGTTTAACATATTAATGTTAATTAATGTAAATGTAAAGTTAAATCTCTGTATAATGATTGGGTAATATTCCTGCTCATTACCCTAGGCCAGACAAGTCTTCACAATGTGTACGGTTTTTATAGAAGGAAAGACTTCAAGGTAGGAGTGTATGATTTTAACTAGCTTAGTGATTCCAATAGCAGTGTATTAATTGTATTTGTATAAATCAATAAAGTTCATTTAAACTTAGAGCATCAATATATAAATTGAACTATATATATGGGTGAAATCGCCAGATATTGTACAATTCAACTTCGCCAATCTTCTCAAATAACCCAAATTTCAGACGAGAATAAAGTTCAAAATAGAGTTCAACCTAACCAAACAGATTGTTAGAATCAATGCAATGCCGAATATACTCCAATTTACCTAGTATTGACCAAAGTGCAGTCTAATTTAGCATAATTTACTCAATGTGTTCAGCTGCCAATTGTACATTTTCTGAAAATCTGGCCCATATATATATATATAACTAACTGGGTATTCATCATTGGCAACACATGAAAGATTACATATTACATAATGTTTTTTAAGATTCTATTTGAATATTATATATGTTTTTTTGATAGGTATGACATAGTAAAACCTAGGTATACCATGCGTATGCCTAGATATTCTCTTCTCAATCCTTTAATTAAGACAAAGGTTGTTTAGGCGAATATGTATTCATACAATAGAAGAACTACTCTAGTTTTAAAAGAAACCAGAAAAAGATTCCTATTGACTGCCATTTTCTGCTTATCAATGAAAAAGTAAAGAGACATACCCTATAGTCAACTTTTCTGTATACCAAGTGTATGCATCTTACATATCCATATCTCAGCAAGTTACCATATTTAACTATAATATAAATAAACAGAATTGTATACATTTATACATAAGTTGGGCCCTTAATCAAGGTTATACACAAGATAGCTCCCGTTCATGTTGTCAAAAGACATTTGAAATAATTATCAAGATTGTTAGAAACATGCCATGCGTATGCCTATACCATGCATATGCAAATAAAGGAGAAATAAGAAATATCAGACAAATGTACATCATATTCTAATCAAATAACTATAAATGCTAAGGCATCCTAGCCACTTTAAGTTATGACAGTCAGACCTTATGTAAGTTGTATATTTTTCTAGTTGATCGCATCCAGATATTTTAATATTCTATAGTGATACCAATGATAGTTCTAGATAATCTGAGTATAGAATAATAGATTAATAATGAATTATTAAGAATAATAATGATAAAGAATAATAGGGCCTAACAATCTCAGTTGCTGTGAGGTTATGTTACATATAATGCAGAGGTGAAGATTTTTCAATATAGACTATGTTGATGAAGCCAATTATCACTGATTATATATTAATGCAATATAAAACAATAAATCACCAATGAATATTCAATACCCAAGTATCTAAAGGAGAGGAATTAGACCCGTTCCATACATAAATGAATTTGTTGCATATCTTCAAGTAACCAAAAATGCCGAACCCATGCATATGCCTAAATGTGCATACCCTCTGGAAATAAATTTCCATTTCTCGTATTTAACAGAAAAGTGTATCAGATATAGGGGTCATACTAAAGTCGTTATCCATGGAACAATACACTATTATAAACGAAATTAACTGCTAACTGCTAATCTAATTAAAACGTTTAGCACTGGTATTTCTCATGTGTTATAACATGCGTATGCTTTAGGCTAGGAGCTTATAAAGTACTGAAAAACTTTATAAAATTACTCCACAAATTTGCCAACATATGTCAGACACACTCAACTACAAAATAAAGGAGGGCAATAATTATTCGTCATTGATATGGTGAAGTTGTATTTGTATTTAAAGATTTTCATTCAGTAGAAAAAACATTATGTATCAAGTACACTTTATCTCAGTCGTCACTGAAGGTAACACTTATATTAATCATAATCATTATTTTTTTTTTTTTTTCCAAACATCTGGTATTTATTCAACTTGGCAACAAATCCAACTTCACTAGGCCGATAACACATCAATTAATTACATCGTGCCCATTTCTCTACCTCACAGATATTCATGTCGACATACAAGGAATAAAATATTGTACCGCGTTGTCATTTTTACAGTGGAATCGGTGAACTTCATTAAGCGGTGACAAGACTAGCGCTTGGTTCTTCTTCTCAACAGACGAGAAGCGATAACACTTAGTGACCAGTATAAAAATATTTGGTCTTAGTTATATGTACTCAATTTCTACATAACCTTTGTACATTTAACCTACGACAAAGTATATTTCCTATTAGACATCACCTCGTATGTATATATCCACAGGTCTACATTTGCCTGAGGTCCGCGCTATCTGACTATTTATTTGACACATGACTAGTTTTCTACCAACTGTCTTTTAACAGTGATCACTGGATAATAGATAAAAGAAGGAGTCTACCGACTAGGTGGCGTGTTACAGGCTGTTATATAATTTAACCCACACTGACCACTCTTTCTTATGCGACGTATTTCTAAAGGAACAGTCATACATAGTTCTCAGCTTCCATTTCAGTTCCCTGAAGAACTCAAAAAAGCATATGTTGTTTGTGTTAAATAGTTTGGTCTTGTATATGTAGAATCTGGCATATATGAGTATGTAATTCCAAGTTCTATATTTTTCTTCAACACTAGGTATGCCGAACATCATGAATATGGCATTTATGTCGTTTGATATTTCTTCGTCCAACCACGGGTTATTTCTAGCCCAGTTCTTCAGGTTGTGCCAAAACCTACACGTTTTCTCGCAGTCTATGAAAAAGTGAAAGAGGTCATCAACGGCGTCACAGAATTTACATAAATTAGCTGGAATAATGTTCATGTCTTTTAAGTGTGCGTTACAGACTATCAGCTTATTGACAATATAATACTGGAAGGATTGTAAGCGAACGTCCCGCGTACATTTAAAGGGAATTCTGTACCACATTCTAAAATCGATGTTTGATATGTCAATATCTTTGACTAGGAATTTTTTGTACCAATCCACATTTCTGTCCTCACTAGAGTATAAACATTTTTTGATTTCGTCATATAATACTTTCGAGGGCGACGTTAAAATATCAATTTCGCTAGCACCAATTTGACATAGTAATTCATCGTGGTAATTTAATACCTCGCCATCTGTTATTATATCAAGCCATTTGACGGGGACTTTCTTTTGAAGGCTCATTTCCTCAAGAAAATTGATTTTTATATTAAAATCACATTTGATCTCGTTCTTATTTTTGACCCTGTTATGATTGATTATATCTTCTAGCTTGTAAACTTTTCTTTTCTTCCAAAGCTGGACATTACCTATCCCCTCTTCCAATCTTATCCATCTGTTGTGCCAGATCTTTTCACACAATACACTCTTTTTACTCATAGGTTGTTGTGTACTATAAAACCTATTCCAAACCTTGAAAATCTCTGTATAAAACTCTGAAAAGTCAGCATTGACACTCTGCCTGTAACTGAGGGTTTCTCTGATATTCGTCCCGAGATATTCTCTGACGAGGGCAGGCCATTTACACGAAGACTCGTTAAGTAACCTCTGTACCCATTTAAGTTTGCTCGTAGTTATTTTTGCGCGTACATCATGGAGTTTCAGACCACCGTCTTCAATCTCCCTACATAAGTAATGATTTGCAACTCTGTGTTTGCCATTTCGCCAGATGAATTCGCTAACAAGTTTCTGTATTTCACATGTTTTTGTTTCATCAATTACAATAAGACTAGCCACGTACATAAAAAGTGGGATTATAAGAACATTCGCGATAGTGATTCTACCCTTCATAGAAATGTCGCGCTTACTCCAGTGTTTGACGACTATTTTGGCCTTTTCAAAGGCAGACTCAAAATTTATGGTGTTCTGGAGTTGCTTGTTATAGGGGTAAACTAAATGTATTCCTAGTATCTTCATACAATTTGTCCATTTGATGTTTTGACAGACAGGTTGTGTTAGGACCATTTCTCCTATATTGAAGCCTCTTGTTTTGCCCACATTTAGGGTTAATCCAGATATATTACTAAAATCATTTATTATGTGTATCATCCTGGCTAAAGATTTTTCATTATCAGCCATGATAGTCATGTCGTCCGCGAATTGTACAATTTTGTTCTCTTCGCCACCGAATACGATACCACTACATTCTGGATCTGAGCGTATTTTCGCTGCTAATCTTTCTACAACAATGATAAATAAAAGTGATGATATGGGGTCGCCTTGCTTTACGCCCCTTTTAACCTTGAACGATTCAGATATGTGGCCATTATTTATAACACAGGCTTTGGAATTTGACAATAGGCACTTAACCCAGTTTAAAAACACATCTCCAACTTTTAAGTCACGCAAACATTGATACAAGAACTCCCAAGAGACAGAATCGTATGCTTTTCTGAAGTCTAGCGATACAAATAATCCCTTTTTCTTATTTTTGTCCAAATATCTTGTGACGTCTTCTAGTCTTCTGACGGCACATCCAATAAACCTATTTTTAATGAACCCATACTGGTCTTCGTTAATCACTGAATCAATGCAATTTTTAAGTCTGTTACATAGAAGTTTCGAAATTATCTTATAATCGGTGTTTAGAAGAGTGATAGGCCTCCAGCTACCGATAAGATTTAAATTACAATCCTTCTTAGGAATCAGGGTAATAATGCCCCTATACATGTCTTGAGATAGTTCATGCTGCGAGTAACATTCATTAACAACCTCAATAAACATAGGCTCGAGAATATTCCAAAAACACTTATAGAATTCGGCCGGTAGGCCATCAGGGCCCGGGGCTTTGTTACAGGCGAAAGAATCTAAGGTTTTTTTTATCTCTTCTCTAGTAAATCCGTTACACAGTAGCTCACTGTTAAGTGAATCAAAACAAGGGCCGTCATACACAGCTGTAAATGGGTTGTGCTCTAAATTAGGTCTGGCTTTTTCATTGTATAGATCTTCATAAAAACACTTCTTTTTCCTGAGTATATCATCAGGTTTAGTGATTATTACGCCATCAACCTCAAGCTGGGATATTACTTTCTTTTTGTAGTTCCTCTTCTCAAGATTTAGAAAATACGCTGTGGGTTTTTCTCCCTCTATTAACCATTGGGCCCGGCTTCTTGCCATGGCACCTTGGGCCTTAACGTATTGCACCGCTCTCAGCTCATCCTGAATATTCTCCATTTCTCTCGATTCATCTAGATTACGCACCCCTTTTTGAAACAAAGCTTGGAGTCTTTCTCTAAATATAACTTCATTTTTCCTCTTTTCTCTACTTAATTTTTTGGTATATCTTATCGTCTCCATGCGGATAACGAATTTAACATAATCCCACTTCATCTTGGCACAAGAGAAGCCTTCTACCATTGAGCATTCGGTGATTTTTTCATTCAACATTGAAACATACTCTTCATTATTTATTAGATATTTACTGAATTTCCAAACTCCGGGTCCTCTTGCATCTTCATATGATTTCATAACGAAAGAGATCAGGTTATGATCGGAATGTTCACATATAGAGTTATCCACACTTCTTACATCATTTCTTAACATAGAACTGATTATACAGTAGTCTAAACGCGAGCTTTGGCCGCGTCTCTCCCAAGTCGACATATTAGAACCTACAGGAGACATCTCCCTTATAATGTCACACAAGTCGAAATCATTTATAATTTTTATCATTTCTTTCAGCCCTACAAATTTGGCGTGTTGATTATTCTCAAGGTTTAAAAACTCATCCTCTGGTATTATGTTCAGATTAAAATCACCCATTAGAACGATTGATCTATCTACCTTGGACTCCAGAATACCTCTAAGAGAGTTACACATGGTCAACTGATCACTATACATGTCTTTAGTTGGAAAATATAGGGAAAATATGGAGTACTCCCTTTGCTCAATTGTAACATCAATATATGCAATTCTGCCGATGCTATCACCCCCTTTACATGAGATATCAATATCGAGATCTTTTGATATAAGCAGAGCTACGCCTCTTGCGTTGCTTTTACCATGTATGAAATGAGACTTCCCCTGCCATTGATTGGCCCAAATTTTGACACTACTAAAAACACTATGTGTCTCCTGCAGAGCGAAAATAGAGTTTCTTTTTTTATTTAAGAATCTAAAGAGAGCCTTTCTTTTCTTAATACTGGCAGCACCATTAACATTCAAAGAATAAAAATTTATGTTATTATTACCCTCCATTGTTATAGGTTAACAGGTCCTAAATTAACACAACATTACAACACATTTCTTAAGCGGCTTCTTGCAAGACATCCATTTTGTCTTCCTCCATCTGGGTGTGGTCCTGGTCAGGGGCATGGGCTTGGGCTTGTTCAGCTTCGGCGGCTTTTTCTCTGAGCCTATTCCTGACGGTCATCCAAGAACGACCGAGGAGATTACCATCTTTCTGCCACTTTTCTTGTATGAGGACGTCGCCGTCATGTAGACCGATGCCTATACCCCAAATAGACTTGACGGGTGAGGCTTCACCAATGGTCTTGTTATCTGTGGATAGCAGATAAGCTGCGATGTGGTCATTGTTCTTTACTTTCCTTCTTAAGCCTCTCAACAAGATCTCCTCTCTCGACTCCTCCCACTTGTCCCATATGTCGTCTGTTACATATGCTCCCAGGGCGAACTTACATCTGACTGGGTCTTCCAGGGTCATAATCATCTCCGCCTTTTGGACGTCATCGTCCATCATGGCCTTGGCATAAGCGAGGTATTGCTCCATGCAGTTGTACCATTTCTTGTCCACCTTGAAGTTGGCCATGTAATGGTTGGAGAGAGGACATTCCTTCGTAAAAAATACGAAGGTCGTGTCGTTCTCTCTTTTGGCAAGGAAACCAGGAGTGAACCTTTTGGGCAACATTTCGAGTTGGTTGAACACGAACCGTCTATTGTCCAGGATTACGTCCCCATTTGCATTGATCACGTTCTCATAGCGAAGGGATGCTCTGGCGGCAGCCACGCAGGGCCTAGCCCTTGCGATCCTCTTCCTAATGACCTCCGGGAGGTCTTTACGGAGCCAGTATTTTCTTTTTCCTTCCTCGTTTACCTCATGCTCTAGGTTACTCCTCTTATTCCAAACAGTGCGAACATCCTTTAGACATTCAAAGGTGACGATGATAGGGGCGTACTTGCCTCTGCCTAATCTCCTGGCCTCATATTGAATCGCCTTCGAGACTCCCATGTATCTCTCAAAGACAAAAGCTGCCATGTTTTTACACACTAGGTCGTCTTCTACTTCCCCCTCTTTTTCCGCACCGTCGAGCACTAGGTTCAGTTCAAGATCTTTTATTTTCTCCTTGATCAGTTCCTCTTCGTTTTTGACAGAGGTCGCTTCTGCTACCACTAACCTGTGATCATTTTTCCTGACCATATTCATTCTGATCACTTCAATCTCCTCTCCTTGTTTAATCAGGGCTTCTTCTATTTCATCGGTTCTTTGGTCCCGAGTAAAGTTCTCACCTTCGATTAAGTCTAACCTTTCGTCGTGCTTGACCAGCTTTTTGGTATTCGCCTCCGATGTACCAGCAATTTGGGTTTTAATCTCCTGGAACATTTTCATGACGTCCTCGTTAGAGACCCCAGCCATATTGACGGCTTGCTTTTTATGCACCACTTCAGCCGTATCAGATTCCTCCCTTTTCCTTTTATCTGAGCTTAAAAGGTTTGCCGTAGACATCAAGTTTCACTGACTTATCTGTATTATCGAACAAGAGCTTGAAAAGAGGCCGGATGTTTACTTTTGACAGTCTCTTCCGGTCACTACCCGTTGCGCATGTACAGGGCGTGCGACGGAAACTGGGTCAGTGTGACCTGAATAATATACTTCCGTTTCTGGGCTTTCCCGCTTCTGACAAGTGTATTTGAAAAGTCACTGATAAAGTATTTACCGTCAGGGTCTAACGTTGTGGGTTTACCGGATTTGTCTTGGTCAGCCGAACAGTTCTAACAGAGTTGTTTTCGGTATCCTATAGGGATTACTATCCAGACCATGTGCGTTAAGACGGAAGTGTATTAGTGCGCATGTCCGGCGGCTATTTCAAATGTCCAACATATAACTTATCAATAAAACTCACATCCAATGTTAACAAGCATCCACAATATCATAAAAACAGGCTTTAGGTCCTTGTTCAACCCTATGCTAGGTTATTTATCCTCCTGATGCATGTATAGCACGGTTTGGCCTGGTTTTAACATCCACCGTGGAGGGACCCAGGAGGCCAAGATGGCTACCGTGTAGTCACCCACGAGACACGTGCAGTCACAGAAGACGTAAAGATCCAGCAAACTATCGTCCGTGTACAGGGAATTCCACTCCCAAAGAGTTCTATGATGCTTTATAAAGCTTTCTGCCCACAAAATTGGTGGCGGTCGGGCTGCAAATCTGAAAAAAAAAGGGGACGTAGAGGCGCGGGCCTGTCGGAACACCTTTTCACGTTTGCTACCAAACCGGAAGTCCATCATAATCATTATTACAAATAATATACCTAGATATTTCATATTCTGCCGAGTTGATATTATTACAAATTACCACTATACACAAGTTAATAACAATACATAATTTAAAAACCGTCACCGACACATCTCTATATCAACAGTCCGTTCGGTTTGTTACAAAAAGGTCATACCCAGTACATACAATCAGTCTACTACCAAGAAGTCATTCTCAGTACATATAGTCAAATACTTATTGCGTGTGCAATATACATAGGCAAGGGATAGCTCTACAGATTAACATATACTTTAATTCAACAATCCTACATCCTACCATGTAACATATAATTAAAATACAATGATTTCCACAGGGAAACACCATCATTTCGTATATGTGTTTATCATATAATGAAAAAGATTAGAATAGACTGATTTAGTATTAGTAAAAAATAGAATAAATCATATGGCATATGCATAGTATACTGACAATGGGCTTCATTTGGCCCATCTCCTATAGCCCAGTTAATATCCAGAGATGACCGTTTTTCATAGACCTGGACGACAAAAAGTAGAATTGACAGTATACCCATGAGGTAAAATACAGCTTCATAACAAACGTTGTGATAATTCAGCAATGATATATCGGCCAAAACAACATCCTACACCACAACTATAATTAGTAAAAAAATTAGACAAAAAAATCTACAAGAAGAGGTCCACTATAGACCAAAACGTTGGGAATAAGAATACACCTAAAAAACAGGCATTTTTGCCAAATTTGTGTCTGAAATCGTGTAAATTTTGTTATTATTACAGGATTATATAAACTGCCATACGCATTACATAATGCCTTATGAATACAGGTGCATCACATGACGTAGTATATTATATTTGGGCCTATACCTATATCCACCATTTGTTATCAGCCATTACCATAATAGTTGGCTTCATCTAAATTAAACCATACATGACTCATACCTCCAACGTTTGCATCTATCTCTATTATGACACTAATACAAATATAAAGTTGTATATTTGGAGACAGTGAATGATTTTAATGCCATTTACTGCAACTGAAACTAATACTAATGAGGTGAATTCATATGGTACTTATATAATTGATAAAGGTTGATATTGCTTATAATTGATAAAGCTAGTGAAAAAAAACCCACCTTTATTGATATCTTGAAATACCAACTTAATTCTTGTCAAATATATATATATCAAATCGACTTCCCCCCTCTCTACGGTATACATCTCAAGCTTTAAATAATAAACTACTGTTTAGATTTCCTACAACAACAACTGGAATCTCCACTTTTCAACTAAGATGGTGTCAATGTCCACTCTGATTTTAATGTTATTTATCCTATTTAATCGATTGACATGTACCATAAAATGCCTTTCTGTCTCTTTCTCTGTCTCTCTCTACCTTCTTCTCTATATCTATCTCTATTTCCTGGGTATGATCATAAACTGCCCCCCTCTCAGCTCTCCCGCCCTTGATATAACACTTCAAATTGTTGATAAGGGCGTAAAGCAACCAATCTCACTCACTCACTTGATTGATATGTATTAATTAATTATTTATATGTATTATATGAACATGGTAGTACGATCTATATGTTACTCGTTAAGCCTAACTCAGAGAGCTCAATTTGATGCAATGACCAGTATGATGAAATACATCTTAGCTAAGAAGCAGCTCCTCCCTGTGAGTTAGTATGTATCATGAGTGACTCCCTAGACTAATTGAAATAATCCCTTAATGAAGTGTCCCCGCTCTACAGACACTTACAATGGTATCTCAAAATCTGACTTATTTCCTCTTTTTGAGGCGATCCTTTCAAAACTACTCTCAAGGCAAAAAAACAATACTCATATATCTTATATATCATGATCTGTATCGCTATCATATTCAATGTTTATATTTATAAACATGGGAGGAGGGCAGGATATGAATATAGAAGTGAGGGGGGAAGCAAGAATAGATATTTCACAAATGGGTCCCGTTTTTTCAAGTGTATTTTTGTATTTATTTATTCAGTCGCATTTTATTCTACACAGGCAATGTCTCTAGTGTGTCTCCAGTGTGCTGATTTAAAATTTGTAGAGGTCGAGATGAAATGTAATATATTGTAAAGAAGACTAAGGGTTTTTAGCCCATAGGTTCAGTAAGATGAAGAAGTGAGACAAGAAGTCCGAGGTTGTAGTTCGTCTGGATTCGGCCTAGGCGGTGGTGACTCAGCGAGTACCTAGGTCCGAGTAGTCACTTTATTTTATACTCCAAAATCATGAATAATTCATACAATCAAACCCAGGAAATATTCCACTGGCTCTTCCCCTTCCCTCTAATTGGTTGAGGGAGAGAGGATCGTCCTTGCCCACACGCCGACCTCTGCTCCCCAGGCAGAGACCATAAATGGAGTGCATGCAAGTTGGATCCCTCTCCTCAGCCTCCCCCCTCCCACCCCTTACTCATAGATCCCATGGCTCGTGCCAGCCCCCCCTCCCTCTTAGTCCTTCCCCCCTCTTGATAAACCCAGAGCAGTGTATAAGTAATTAGGTCGGGCTGGGGGAGGTGGGGTGAGCCCTGAGTGGCTCATCTCCCCCTCCCTCCTGGCCAGGCCATGTGTGGCGTGCATGCCCCGACCATGATCAGGGCTAAATAGGTCGGATCTTGGATCTAAAGATTCCAATTCTTTACATTCGTCCCATATTTTATTTTTGTTGAAAGCTTTCTTTCGAACAAAATATTTAGCCACTGATCAACCCAGTCCAACCAAACAAGAGAAATAGAAATAAGGTTACATAATTTACACACACAAAATCATAAAAAGGGTAAAGTAAAAGTATTATAAATTATTATATCTGTAGACCTAACGGGTCAAGATGGAAAGTTTCCAAAGGGAGTGGCTGTAGTTCGTCTGGATTCGGCCTAGGCGGTGGTGACTCAGCGAGTACCTAGGTCCGAGTAGTCACTTTATTTTATACTCCAAAATCATGAATAATTCATACAATCAAACCCAGGAAATATTCCACTGGCTCTTCCCCTTCCCTCTAATTGGTTGAGGGAGAGAGGATCGTCCTTGCCCACACGCCGACCTCTGCTCCCCAGGCAGAGACCATAAATGGAGTGCATGCAAGTTGGATCCCTCTCCTCAGCCTTCCCCCTCCCACCCCTTACTCATAGATCCCATGGCTCGTGCCAGCCCCCCCTCCCTCTTAGTCCTTCCCCCCTCTTGATAAACCCAGAGCAGTGTATAAGTAATTAGGTCGGGCTGGGGGAGGTGGGGTGAGCCCTGAGTGGCTCATCTCCCCCTCCCTCCTGGCCAGGCCATGTGTGGCGTGCATGCCCCGACCATGATCAGGGCTAAATAGGTCGGATCTTGGATCTAAAGATTCCAATTCTTTACAATATGTTAATTTTTCTGTGTCAGATTGTGACATATTGACCAAAGGCCATATGAGAATAATACATAAAAATCAGGTTTGGATCAGGTTTTTAGATTTTATGACAGTGAAGGAATGGATATTTCGAAATAGGGACCATGCACGTGAGAATTTTTCTACAAAATAAACCAAAAATAAGTTTAACCAAGGATTGATCTAATATAACGTATATGTGTCAGAAATCCATTTAAAACAACAGTAAAATTAGTTTGATAGAACATCATAGCCTGCCAGCTTGCACATGAGAATTGCGATTTTTCTTCAAAACATACCAAAAATATACTTTTATCCAGTCGGATTGATCTAATAAACCCATGTCTATGATCCGATTCATTCAATTCATTTAAAATAACTTAAAATTCTATCTCCCATTAGGGACCTTGCATGTGAGAATAATTACCTTTCTAAAAATACAACAACACCAAAATATATTCTTCCCCATGTATAATCGATCTAATGTACATGTGTATAAGCCTAGAAATCTATTTGAAACAAAAATAAAACAATATAGAGATAGAACAGAGGTATGAATTAAGTAACAGATTATGAATTATGAACGAATTATGAAGTATAACAGTGAGTATATAATAGGTATGTGTCTAAAGCGTAGAAAAATGGGCTAAGGTAATGTAGGCCTACATTAAGGTACTGTACAGAGAAGTTGGCGAATGCTTAAACTTGATAGAATAAAGGATATGAGTAATTCTCCCAAACGGGCAACATTTGATTTCAGAGGGCCATTTTTTTAAAAAAAATAAAATTCATTGAATCTCTACAATCTTTGGTGTACATATAGCAGGGTATATGAGCATAATGCATGTGAAGTTTGGGAAGGGTGGGACCAATATTTCGATTCCTACACCTATGTTTCAGATACCTATATTTCCCCTATCATTTTGCCTTATTTCGGCCTCATTAAGCCTGATTAATCACATGATTTAGTGTAAAAATGAGATATATTACTCACTAATTCGTCTAGCAAAATTAAATGAAAAATCAAAGCTAGAGAATGGATGTTGGTCAGCAAAAGAGGGCCTGGTTCTCGATTTTGTAAAAATATCTATTATATCAGTATGAAATAACTATGATTGAATCAAATGGTTTCTTTATTTGTAATACTTATGGCGTAACGGCGACGCTATATGACGTAACGGCGACCTTGCAACAAATGCTCACCTCAATTTACTACATCTGCATTCATTAATATTTATGTTTTTACCAAATGCAGGCAGACCTAAATCATTATTAGAAACGGCAAAATTACATGGAAATATTTTTTTAAAAAAATACATGGGAGTGATGAACACAGGTACCAAATTTGAACACTATACATAAGTATACATACTAAGCGACTGTATTATTGGGCCATTTCACCAACGAATTCTTGCCAAGAAGTATCACCATATTATTTTTTATACCATAACAAAATATGAATATAGTAATATTCATATACTGCATGACATAGCCTACTTATCAGATTACTGAACCTGGTATGATATACCTAAATAGACATCCATAGTTTTGGGAGCATATGATACCTAAATAGTTTCAAATGATAAATATGTATATGTTGATATCATAAGAGTAAACTCGAGCTAACCGCTAGCATGATCTTGCAAACTCCATCCACAAACAAAGCACCCCCGCATAAGGTAACTTCTGATATAATCAAAGTATCAACATATCTGAGGTGTGCTCAAATGTGCTGATTCACAAAAGTACTAAGTTTGTATGTATAAGGGGTCCGAAGTCGGAACTTCTCTCAATAATTATAAACATTATGCCTATGAGTATAGTAGAATTAGGCTTAGGCCAACTGAGCCAACTGAAAAATGGGAAACGTGGGGTGAAATCAGAATATATTATGAAATTAGAATTTGGCAAGATTGTCATTTTTTAAGAGCCAATTATGGAAATATCCTTACTTCCTAAGTAACTTCCTAAGTAACTTCCTAAGTAATAAGAATACATCCCATCAACTAACTATGCCCCATTTCTTCAAGATTGATGTCCTAAGCCTATATCAAAGAGCATAAAATGGAGTACTATCAAGCAGGGCAGAATAGTATGAAATGTTTATATTGAAACTTTTGTTCCCATTTTTTTCTTGTACAAAATGGATCTCTGTCATTGACAGTTCTTCTGACAAGACCCTCTAGCTCCCTCTACTTTACATGGCAATATTAACATGATTTCCTATTATAGATACAAGAGAATTAAAGTAAGTTAATATACATTATAAAGGCCTATATAGTGGAAGTATATCTCACAAGCTTAGAAAAGCTGTCCAGGCACGTTATATGCCAATTCATGAATCAAATCATTATAATATAAATAAAAAAATAGCTGGTGCTGGGAGTGGGAGGTGACCCAGGGAACTCTTGCCCCGCCCCCCCCCCCCCCCTCCGCACTCCCCTTTCTATTCCATCAACATAATTATGTAGGCCTATGAATAATGATATAGACTAGTAGGCAAGATCAAAATCTGCCCTGCCTGGCCCCGCCCGCACCCTTCTCACCTATTGTAAGCATGGTTTTAGATCTATATCTATAGTATACAATAAATACATGTGGGGCTATTCGTGTGGTATATGTGAATATCAGGAAACATAGGCAGATTGACATAGATGCATGACGTAATATGTAACAAATGACTCAACAGGAACGTTTGTGACATCAATATTTTTTATGAATTGATGCATCAATGAGGTCCATCGAATATAATATAGTCTACTATAGAGATAATAACCAACACCAATCGAAAAACGTAGGCTAGCCATCGGTAATCAGATTCATCTTGATGTTTTTCCTGTACTGAGTCATAGACATATAACGTCACAAACAATGTAAAGTTGCAAATTAATCACTCACCTTTTTCTCAGTTTTGTTGATTCGTCCACTCATGGCTGAAACGGCTGCAGTAGGGCCTAGGTATCTTGGTAGTTAATCCAACAAATTCGAGCGTATACTAGTATCCAATGAAGAGGTATAATCACGGCTGTGTTGTCTTGGTCATCCAAGGTAACAATGTAATTAGTTCAGGCCTGTTGAGGTATTTAACCCCCAAAGATCAAAGGACGTGTCGCTGACGTCATTATCACTCATGTGCGCTATAGGCCTACTCGCGAAGGGCAGAGGTGCCTATGTCAAATTTTATTCGCGTGCTAATTACCTGATAGGCTTTGTCTGATGAACTTGAAAGTCATCCCATAGCCGACATTCGCAGATCAAAGGATAACCATATCCCCTGAATGAATTTGTTGCCTTTCCTTTGATTGGAACGACTGAAATTGTACATTTCCCCCTTTCTGAAACATTTGTTATTTCAGGTTATTTTTATGAAAGCTATGAACAGTGATTAGGGCAGGTCGATCGGTTATCAATAGTCTTATTATGTAGGCCTATCTGTTTTCTCTCTGAGTCTGATTATGCGCCCTATACGTCGGCTATGGAAATGCGGTAATTAACTAACAGTAACAACCTATCTATCTAACGTGATTGTCTGATCAATAGAAACACAAGTCTGTTACTGTACCATTGGCTACCTAGGCCTAGTAGGGAATCAGTAAACTTTATTGTAGGATTTTTATGTAAGATTTTTCATTTTAATCCAGCATTGGGCCGTACATACAATTAAAATATGTATAGCCCATCATTTCATATTTCCGCCGACATACCCTAGTAAAAAAAGGCCTTAATACCGGCCGACCGAGCGCACCGACCACGTGCACCAAGCGCGACCAGCCCCAGCAAGCCCCGCCCACGCCCCGCCCACCGGCGCCGACGTTAGTCTGGCTTCATCCGGCTAGCCGGCGCTAAATTGTAAGGTTCCGACAAAAGCGAATTACTATATAGAGTTGAAAAGAAAATCAACCAGGCAGATGAAAATTGCTGAACGAAAAAAAAGAAAGCTAAAGCACTGACTTAAAAAGAGTTTTCATTGCTACTATTATTTGTTATTTTATTCATGCTTAGAATCGTTAAAGCCCAGATGGTAGGTACAGAAAATAAAGAATTCGAAAAAAGAAAAATATATAAATATATAGTCTATATTTGGCTAGAATGATTCATTGGCGGGGGGGGGGGGGGCGGGGGGGGGGGGGGGGTGACGCATTTCATTTGAAGGAAAGGAGAGTCAGAATGGCAACTGACAGCAGTAGCAGTTCTCTAAATGGAACTCCAATTGAGGCTGAAGATGGTAGTATTATGGTATAGCATAAAAATGTCACGCCCGGCTGCCGCATTTAATTTAACTTCGAAGAACTGAACATACCAGTATTCTTCAACAGGACCAACCCAGTCCACATAGTAGTAGCATACATCTTACATAGGCTACATCCACCCACAACCTATAAGTATGTGGGTCCCGCGCCAAAGGTGCAACTGGGTATACTACTACCCAGGATATCGTCCCTCACATGCACGTGTCTGGCTGAACGTGCAAACGTGGATTATTTTGTGTGTCCGATATAGAGGGCGATTTCTTGCTAGATGCTATGTCATGTATAAGACATAGGCCCGTGCTAATAAGTTTTTAATCCTACCTTGAGATGTCAAGAGGCATGTTCTAGAGAATTGTCGGTACGAGTAGGCATTGTAGTGATAGTATAGTGATGTAATAGGATGTGGTATATAATTATTTTGTATGATTTTTCGAAAATAATTAATGTCAGCCTGTTTTGAGAACAGTGTACTATAATAATATCATGCTGGAATAAAGTTCAGGCGAAGGTGGAAGATCAGTGTGTGGTGAGCCGTGGTTGTAGGATAGACTGTGATTGTAATTATGTAAATGTAATATCATGACCTAGCCTAAATAAAGAATTTGAAAAAAAAAATTTAAACAAATATATACCTAGATGTAGAAGATACACTTGAGCCACGAGTGTGTTTTGGTCACATACTCAAGTGGGAAAGGATGACCAATCTCTATCTTCAAATAACCCCACCCCAAATAAGTGTTTTGGGCTTACATCACTAGCTCCTCCTGATCACTCCTGATTTTGGATTTCGGATGGGCATCCTTATATTTTCACTTTGCACTCAAACATCCATGATGAAGCCAATTTACAATTATCTAAATAGAATTGAACTTAAAATCCTGATGTGTCATATGATGTATGACAATGTACATTGATTGAAACAACACCATATATCAGTTTTAACAATAATTTATTAAAACCTTCTATTGTATCAGATATAATTGATAAATGCAATTCAAGAACCATCAGTCTGATAATCTGTCTGAATATGACTATGGATAAATAGTTTCATTAATGCCTACATTGGCAAAGTATTCCGACCAATAAAGTCACAAATCAATCCAAAGTACAATCAACGAAGAATAATATCCACGATGATCTAGACTTGAGGAGATAATGTAAAGGTAACGTTGGACATTTGGTATCCTTCAAGAACGAAGAATTTAGATGTTACGGACAGCTTTTTTTTATTATGTCCAATGGCAAATTAGTCCACTTAAATTTCTATATTTCAATTCTGTAGGGCTATTTTCTCGTTCTCCCCAGCTGCAATTTCATCGTTCTGTCACCAGTTTATTTTTCCTCTTGGTATACCCTTAACATGTGTGAGATCCAATGGGCTATTTGACTGACTCATCGAGGTGTTTTCATCTGACTGTTCTGCACCCAATGATCTTGTAGCGGGGAATGAGTAGTCTGATATTAGATCAGAGGTTAGCTTTTGGCTTTGGTGTTTGGTTCCCAATCGCCATCAATAGCATCCATTGCCAGAGAATCTACATGTTCCTTGAATCTCACTGCGATGTCACTGTCCATAAGTCTTACTTTAGCAGCCAGTATACTGGCCCATGTTTCGTGATCAACTCCTTCCACTTTGGGCTCCAAATCAGTTGGTATTTTTCTAGCTTTACGAGGAGGATTATATCTATCTTTGTTCTCTGTTTTTGCCTTCGCTGGACGATCATTGTCATCTTGGTCCTCCTCAATTTCGACGTCATCCTCTCCGTCCGATTTGATCGCACATGGGTCGTTTTTCAGTTGTTTGGTTGAGGAGGAGGGGAGAATGTCACTTCGGGGAGAAATGGGTGGAGGGGAATAATCGTCGTCATAGTCACATTGTTCTGACTCTGACTCTGCCTTTGACCCATCGGAATCTGCCTTTGATGGGCCCCTAACGTGTTCGCCTTCTTCATCCTGCAATAGAGAAAGTTATATTTAACTTCAGTAAATTTGGCCTTCGCCTTATTATGTTCAATGCAAAACCCTCTAGCTTTGTATGTAAAACGTGGTCTCTAGTAACAATTGCTATTGGTTATTTTCCCTGGATTACCAAGGGGTGCCCCGCTCTAAGGCAATATCATTTAGGGATGTATCTGGGTTTTTTATTTGTCAGGGGTTTGGGGTCATTTACCTCATGACTGCAATTGATTTGAATTCAGAATATGCAATTAAAAACTTAAAATCTAATTGTTTTTTGTAAATCTTTTGCCTTCTTTGGAATCTGGATGAGAGCTGTTACATAGTGTGCAAGTCTGGTCCAGGTCCTTGGAAGTGGCAAAAAAATTTTTTTCCCAACTAACGAAACTCTGAGTGAACTGCTAAAAAAGGTACTAATGTGCAATAACTTCCAATACAATGGGCAAAACTACCTCCAAATAGGAGGTACAGCCATGGGTACGGCACTGGCACCCTCATATGCCAATATATTTATGAGGGACCTGGAAGAACGAATGCTTAAACAAGCAACGCACAAACCTACAGTATGGAAGAGATACATAGACGATATCTTTTTCATATGGACCCACGGAGAAGAAAAACTCCAGGGATTCATAAACGAACTAAATAATTTCCACCATTCCATAAAGTTCACCTCCGAATACTCCACTAAGGAGATCAATTTCCTAGACACAAAAGTCAGAAAAGACACAAACGGCGACCTGTACACAACCCTGTACACTAAACCAACAGATAAAAACAACTATCTGCATTACAGCTCAGCACACCCTCCACAATGCAAGAAAAGCTTACCCTATAGCCAGTTCACACGCATTAACAAGATATGCACAAAGGAAGAAGACTTCCACTTGCACAGCAAGAACAAAAGCAAGCACTTCAGAAGAAGGGGCTACCCGGAAAATGTGATCCAAAAGGCACTAAACAAAGCACTAAAAGACAGAAAGGAAAATGAAAAGGAAGAAAAACAGAAAGAAGACTCCAAAAAAGAAGAGAAAAATAACATACACCACATAGGAATGTTCAGACCAAACTACAACAAGGCCAGTAAAATACTTAAGAACAACTGGCACCTCTTAGGCAAGTCAAAACAGACAAAAAGCCTACACGAAAAGAACCTAATATGCGGATATAAAAGACCCAAAAACCTAAGAGAACACTTAATAAGAGCAAAACTAGATTACCACCCAGAAAAAGAAAAGGTGGAAAAAGAAAAAGAAAAACCCACTAACAAATGCGAGCACAAGAAGTGCAAAGTATGCCCAAAGATAAACAGAGAAAATCCCATAAAGGGAATAAACAAAAGAAAGGCAGAAGTAAAAACCAACGTGAACTGCGGCAGCTCCAATATAATATACTGTATCTCATGCAAAAAATGCAATCATCAGTACATAGGACAGACAAAAAGAACCCTATGGAAGAGAGCAAGCGAACACATGGCAGACATAAAACACAATAGAACCAAGTCAGAGGTGGGGAAACACTTCAACCTACCAAACCACGAAGGTATACATGACTTTGAAATACAGATAATAGACTTTATATACCAACACCCTGAGAGCAAGAGAGCAAAAGACCTGAGGATTCTGATTGAACATAATTGGATCCATAGGTTACAGACATACCAACCACATGGTATGAATGTAAAGGATTCCGAATTCAAATGAGCCAAAAACCTCGAACCAAAAAGCCACGTCAAAAATTTTTTTGCCACTTCCAAGGACCTGGACCAGACTTGCACACTATGTAACAGCTCTCATCCAGATTCCAAAGAAGGCAAAAGATTTACAAAAAGTATCCCCAATGAGGTTAGGCTCACACCAATACCTGTACTCTTTTGAATGACATGAGTGAATAACTACTCAATGTTACCTCACTTTCCCACTGAAAAAATCCCTTGAAAACATTATGAAAAAATAAATAAAATAATAGAACAATGAAAATAACTCATTGGACCGCCCCTCAATTAGTCTACTCAAGACAGTATAAGAAGGGAAGAGAACTAAACACTAACAAAGCACCTGATGAGGCCCTTAGCCGAAACCGCTCTAAAAACCAGCCATTTTGCATTTCAAAAAGAAATAATAAAAATAACAAAATGTGTAAGAAAACACTAGACACACACCTTTCCCCCTTAAATACCAAACACCCCCCACCCCTTCTCCCCCCACCTCCCTCTCCCCCTCTCCAACTCTACTCAACAAGACTAGAGCCTAGCACAAATCTAGTGCAAGTCTAAACACTACACATATATGGACTGGATCGAGGTCACATGACCCAGGGATCAGGGATCTGGCGGGAATTCCAAACCCAAAACCAGGGTATAAAAAGAGCCCAGGTACACCAGATTGTCATTCAGCGGTCGTGCAGGTTAGGTGTTACAAGCTTCGTCTACCTATATATTTAAAATCTAATTGTGTTATCTTATTCTATCATATTATAACCGATAGTCATTAGAACGAGTTAGACTCTACCATACATTACCCATTGTACCTATTCTCAGATTATATAAACCTTGTCTTATAAAATATGTCTATCATTATTTTCCACAACTCGAAATGAACCTTGCCTTCCAGAAACACACACATGAAGAGAAGAGGGTACGATGTAAATAAATCGAGAGAATGGAACGAGCCGGCAATAATCGAAAATTTATAGGACGAGATTCGTCCACATAAGCACGATGCCGTAGGCAGAGTGCTTATGTGGACGAATCAAGTCCTATAAATTTTCGATTATTGCCGGCGAGTTCCATTCTATATTTATTATATGTGCATACAAATTTGATGATATATCATCAGATATTGCTGAAAAATATCTAAAAAAAGTCACAGAGAACCCCACTGTCCTGCTGAGAGTCCCATGAGTACAGCGGTGCCCTAGCTGTCAGTCTGTCTGTGTGTCTCATGCAGTACATTTACTTACTGACATTGTTGAATTAAAACGTTCATATCATGGCCATTCCTTGAGCTACATTAATTCAATTTATATCATTCAAACGAGAATTTAATGCTCTATTTAATGGTGTAGGTTTTATGATGCATTTTTATAATTATAGTACCAGAATCACGGGTGGATTACCGATCGCGGGGATTTGTTTACATTCTCCGCGGAGAGCCAAAGCTCCGCGAAGCATAAAAACAGAGCTATTTTTAGACAACTACATTTCATATAGGACGCGTCCTATATGACTATTTTTATAGCACCCCACTTATAGCACCTCTCATATAGCATGCGCGTATAATAAATGATGTTATCGACCCCAATTGAGAGAACGGTTCTTTGTTGACATACTGAATAAAAGGTTTTCAAAAAAAAATAAAAAAAATGAACCTTCAATCATAGTAGTAGACTTTACTAGAGCAATGGCCAAAATGTGTTTCCCAGACTCCATAATTAATCTACAATTACTTTTTATTCTGACTCACACCCAGTAGTTAAAGAACATACTGGAAGACCTAGATTTATATTCAGATGTATGGCTCCTATTTGTATAACACCTTTAGATACAAATAAAAAATGTTTTGAATTGAATCTATATAAAAATATATCTCCAAATATGCCCGTCCCTCCCTTTCTCGTCACTTACAGACAGATCGACCTGGGCTGGAGGCATTACAGTAGAGCCGCCACCGGGTTTGGCCTTGACATGAGGGCCAAGGAAGTGACATCTCTTCAGGATGGTTCTCTGTCGCGGGGTGAACCTGCCAGCATGCCCAGTCCCCATCTTCTGATACAATTTAGTAAAGGCTGTCCGTAACGTCATCATTCGTTTGATGATAACCCTCTCTGAAAATGAAATACAACAGCCAAGCTCAGAAACAATTTTAAAATGTTGACACAATGAACAGTTCTGCATCAATTTCAAAGACGCTAATTAATTATTGTAGCTTCTTTTTTTATTTTAAATAAATGAAATCTTGCAAATATATGTCCGAAAATAAGGAGATAATATAATCAACAATATTCAGTCAGGTAGATCTATATAATTAAATAATACATCCTTGATTCAGTTTTAAAAACTAGTTTATTTTTTAAGAAATTTGATATTAGGCTTTAGGCATACCGGGAGGCCTAGGCCTACATCTTAGAAGTTATTATTATTGCTCTAGTGGCAAGTATAACCACCAAAATAGGTGTAATTATAACTTTAAAATTTAATTCAAACAAAACGATGCTATCATTCAGGCCTACTGTATCCAGAAGGCAGAAATTGGGAAATAGAAGAGATTTGACATTTCATGAAATGACTCATGAGATTGTTCTTATATTAATCTTTACTTCATGCAAACGTAGCGAACCTAAGATACCAATGCTATGTTGAAACACTAACATAATGTTCCACTGCTTTCCCCATTGCAAAAATAAAATAAAATGCTATATTTCCGTACCAGTTGTATCCAAAGCCTGAGCAATCCTTTCCATAGATTTGCCTCTCCATTCTGGGTTCCGGTACCCACGCACACGGGGGTCGTACAGATTCGTTTCTTCTTCCCAAAGCATGCATAAATGCTGCTCATTTTCATCCAGCCATCGGTCTCGTTTGGACATTTCTCTTACAAACGTTAATAGTAAGAAAACACGGGAACAACTAGTCTGTCAGCAGAAGATCTAAACAAGTCTTGGACAAAAGCGATGGCCCTTACGAATTTCTAATCATTTCTGGGTGGTTTTGTATGGACAAACTGGCTGGTCACATGATCAACCACACGCCATCTACCGAATTGATTTTCACCTAGAAATCCAAGAAGTGATCGACTTGTTTTGCCTGTCGTAACTGGGTCACCTCCGATAAATGGGTCAAGTTGGTGCGCATGCGCTCTCGGCCTCTGGTAATATTCATGAAAGGCGCGTTGACGGTTTCGGTCACAAACTTTTCTGGAGTACACCACCCCGGCACGGAACTTAGTCAACAGACTGTACAGGGCACGGAATACCCAACCTTTGCACCGGACAGCATCTTTTAACCCAAGGTTAGTTAGTTTTATAGTGTTTGATCCTACTTATTGCGAAAGATCCTCACCTGAAATCGGAAGAAGGGAGTGGATGGACTGGGATACCAACAACCACTCGGCACCAAGTTAGAGCTAGGGCCTAGGCTTGAGTAGACTTGTGGTGTTAGCTCTTTACTAACTTACTTCCTGGAGTCCTTTTCCTTTCAATATCCCTCCAGGTTTGTATCAGCTGGCATGTCGAAGCCATATTTACTTTAATAAAGCACATATTCTATAAGATCAGGGCCGTTATCTCACTTTGAAAGGCCAGCATGCCAAGACCCAAGAGCGGGCTCCTTCCAAGTGTAGGGTACGGGACTGGGAGCCCCCATGTCCCGGCCACTTCATCAACTGCATCTCGCTGTCCTGCCCAGGGATGTCTTTGGGTCGTGTACTATGGTTAGAAATGACGTAATGTACGGTGGAAACCACTCTCAACATTCCCCTACAGGTATACCCTGATAATCTGTGATTGATTAGCGAGGAGAGATTGTATTTTACTTAGTTATTAAGGCACGCCCACATTTTGATCTTTGCTTGGGACTTAGAAGTTAGACTTGCCCTGAAAAACAGGAAATGTTTCAACCTGTTGATTTGAGGGCTTATGGCTGTGTTGTTGTTGTACGGACTGTTGCTGTATTTTGTGTGATCGACAAATTTGCCTTGAAACTCATGGAAATTATCATTTAGACTTTCGTTATTTTTTATTCCAATCACTGGGGATTTTTCAGGCATATTTTAACACATTTAGTCCTGTCTACATTTAGAAATTATGGACACTTAATTCTTCTCATTCGCACTAGTGACTAGTCTATAAATAGTATAATTATTCTAATTCATACAATTTGATTTAACCTGAAATCAAATGCGTATTTTGGTTAATTTCTTAAGGCAATATCCTGGATTCTTTTTGCTGCAGGTCATATCCATTTACATTTTAATGCCGATTATTATTCAATGAAAATCGATTTTAAATGATTCGTTAATTCATATGAATTAATCTTACTACATTCGGTTTTTACTATTGGCCATCTTTTTCGCTTACTCATGTTGGTACTGCAACCAATATTATATATAGATTGCGGGGGTGGGGTGGGGGGGGGGGGGGGGTGCTTTAGCTCGGATTTTTACTAAAAGTTTCAACGTTCCCCAATAATAAGAATTGCCCATATATAACCTAAGTAGGTCATGTTAATTCATCTGAATGAAACTGGGTCTGCACAACCGAGTGTTATACTATTGTATCAGTATACAATGCCCAGGCGGCTTAATGCTCTGGCATTAGAACATTTAAGTGTAATTTTCTCAGCGGTGCTAATTGCTGGCTTATGTGTTTGATTAGTGAGTGTAAACGGTGTGTTTGTCACAATAGCATGTAATCCTACCCCATTGTTCCTCTCACTTAGCCCAGTCCACACAGACAGCTCTAGATTTCAGCATCAACAACTTATACTCAGTACTATAACTTATAGTCACCACATAGGACAAAAACCAGGCGAGACTTATAATAAGAAATCAAATAGTCCCCGGTCTGAAAGTGTGAGGATTTGCTGGGGATAAAGTCATAGCAGATTTATGAAGCCTGGGGAAAGTTAAGCCTGCGGCTCTGACCACAGCTTTGCATGCCATTATTAAGTGAATAAGTATGTGAGAATGTCTTCTTCCGGTGTAATTAATTAGAATGTTTCCCCAAGGACTGTGTCTTCATTCCTTGTGTGTGTTGGGGGGTGGGGGGGGGGGGGGCTGGAATGCCTGAAGCCCCTTTGATATTATCAGTATTATCCAAATATAATAGATTAAGTATGGGCCCTTCGGATTCCATTGGAGTAATATCTACTTACCATATTAAGCCAACGTTCGAGATGTATATCTCTGCAGCATGTGAATCAAATCGCTCTTACTTCCAAATACCTTTATTTATAACTGAGATCGTCCACCGCCATCCTTGTTTTCCTTCATTTACTTGAGTGACTTTTTACCAATGGTATGCTGAAAGCATCAAAGAAGAAAGAAGAATGCATCTCAAATATAACAACAGTTCTACACAAGTAGCACTTGCATGTCAAGTGCAAATATGCATGGAGTATAATATAAAGATTCTGATACCTGTTGGTATTGTGTGGAAGGTATTGTCAGGCCCGCATTTCCTCCCGGCCATTCCATGGGTCTTGTCAGTAAGGCATGAATGACCTTTGGGACAATTTACACTTTTTCATGAATTTTTCCCAAAATTAAAAAAAAACACCCCTCTAATTCAGTTACAATATATATCACCTGTTGAACTGTTCTATAAATCTTACAATAAGTCCCTTCTCCATTTTATTCATGATTTTCGCCATGGCTTTCATGGTGTTGGATTTCCTTTTTGTCCAAATTAAGTGAGCAGATCTATAGAGTCCAGTGCTTGGCAGCTGCCTGACCTGAGGCCACGCTCCAGGGCGAACCAGTGCCATAAGTGTACAACTGTTATAATAACAGAATTATATGCCATGGTAATATTTATGGCTCTTTCTCTGGGTACAGATATTCCTGTTTACTTTTGGGCTGGCGAGGAAGACAGTGCCTACTTACATGACTTATATTGTGTCTTAGATTGTAGTGTTTGGCTATCTCATGCTGAGTCATATAGGGGTTCCAGAAAATGGCAGGATATAGTATATAAAGGTCTGGGCTTTGATAGAGTAAGAGGAATATCACTGTGAGGTCAGGGTTACTGAGATATACTAGATATATTATATAAGTTATGCAAGTCTTCAGTATCACTATTTACACTGAAATCAGTCATTTTTGAATGTCAAATCTCCCACAAATTCCACCCTTCACAACCAGATTTCTTCATTATTTGTTTAGAATCTCAAAATTTGATTGGTCAAATTCAATAATTCAAATTCTCATTTTAGCAGAACATCAAATTAGTATACCAGAAATTGTTGTAAAAAGGCTTGGTCCAATGATTGACAAAATTACCAAACTCTTGACACTTGTTCACTAGTTCCATTCCTAAAATTATATGCTATGCCTTCACTCAACAATAAATGTTACAGAGTAAAATTGTCTTCCTATCTGGATAATCCGATTAGATTGCCATTTCAGTCTCCCCCACCCCCCTCCCACCACCACCCCCCCTCCCTATTTAATGGCATGTTGAATGTCAATGAATGTAATCACTGTCCATCTGCTGATATATTTCCAGTTTCTGTTATCACACAAGACATTATATCACCTACTCTAACTGTATATAAATAACCCTAAACGACCACAAATAATTGAATAATCAACCAATTTAATTTGTACTCACTCTCTGAGTCTTAGCTAATACTATCATATCTGAGATAGAGTAAAATGTTATCAATAAGTTCTTGGTAAAAAGGATGCGCCGGTGAAGCTTGAGACGCTGCTTTGATATCCTGTTAAAAGTTGGTCAGAGATAAGGATCCAGATAAGCCAATGATAACCTGGTATTACATAGCGTCCCTTGTGTCCTAGTTAACCTTGGCGCTCCATCCCGCTTCCTTTAGTATCAGGAAATATGTCTGGTTGTCTTTGCGAGGCTCTTAGCGTTATTTAGTCCAATATTTGCTTTTGTTCATGGTTCCGTTTCTGTATTTGGTATTTTTATTGGTATTGTGTTGAGCTATGCATTTCCTTATCCATATATATATATTTGTCTATCATTTTTCAGTAATTCATTCTTTCTTTTTCATGATTTGTAACATACATGCATATCCCAATTTCAATTTTAATTGAAATGGGAATATGCATATGTACTATGTAGTTAGTGTTATTACTACTAAGGTGTTACACAAATCAATATTTCAGACCAATTAATTAACATTTTCATATACCTCCGTAACTTTCCCTTGGCTAGATAATTTTTCATTGCGGGCCATCAAAACATGTTATGATGGACTTATTATTCGGTGGGACACATATAATGGTCAACTTCACCGCGGCGGCTGAAATTACCTTTTTAAAAAAATAAAAACTCGAAGCAGTCGCAGGGCGATGGTTGTTGCAGCTAGCACGTGTAAATCATGTGGAAATAAATGTCGCTGTATCTGGACAAACAGGATGAAATGGTCTTGTCCTAGTTAAGGCAAGCTCCAAGCTTCTCTCTCAATATAACCAACGGAAAAACTTATCCCCATTTATTGCCATTAACGGTGGGTGGGCTGGAAAGTTAAAGTCGATGAAAATATTTTAATTGCACTATTTTCTGATCTCCCTTTTTCCATTGCTACACACAAGGCTTGGTCTTTTCTGTAGAATTCAATGTTATGAATGGTTCCGAGCAGTTCTTTTCTTCCTCTGTTTTACTCTTTTCTCTTTCCTTTGAGATAGAAATCGGTACATGTTGGAAGACCCGGTCAACTTTTATTTATTAAACAAACTTGTAACCATTTTGAGCAGTGTTTTTTTAAAAAAAAGAACTCATTCAATTCAATGCCAATGCCATACTGATAATCTATGAATTTTAAGCATGTCACTGTCTAAAATCACGGCAAAAAGGAAATGTGTTACTGGAAATACACTCAGTTCTTCCAACACGCATTTAAATTGTCGTACAGCAGTCTTCTGGGACTACTGAGTTTGTAGGCAGAAACCTGTCCCATGTGCCACTTCCCACAAAGCTCACATTTATTGTAGATCAATGGTACGGAGTAAGATGAGACAATACCAATACATATTGATTAGTTACTGAGTGTGTTTGATTTAATAACCATTTGCAGAGGTCCGCTGTGTACTGGGACAAGGAGTTGTGCACCCAGGAATAACCTCATCCTGAAATAATTCCTAAATGGTTTTCAAGGAATCTTTTCCCATGTCCATACTGATGGGCAAAGTTGGCCAATACACCTTCTCTTCCGATTCTATGGGTTAAGTGTCTCATAATATTAGTTTCAAATTCACACTGGCCCAAGTAGTACGTGCTAATGATATACATTTTAAGGGGATCAAAATGGAGTGGGATTTATTATGACTGATATTAATGAATATCAAAATAATTCGAATATAAAGTGTCCATCAACCCTATTAGCTAAACTTAAATTACCAAGTTTTATTGATGTTAGTCCTAACCATACTCCAGGGTTCTAAGTTGGAAGAAGCACTGGAGGCGTTGGGCGAGAAGTTCAGCAGAACATCTCCTCAAGAAGATCCTCTTATCATGCCCCTCCTCCCTCTCAACCACCCTGGATGAACCTACTCCCCGACCCTACACCACCCAGGAGAAGGGGAGCGGTCACATTACTGCCAATCCTTGTTGGTTCTGGCACCTGAGACTGAACCCCACCCGCTTGACTTGGGAGGCTTTTGTTGGTAAAGGCCGTCTCCATCATTGCTGAGACAAGAGCGAATAGGGCGTTTATTGACTTCACCTCTCTTGTCCATGTGACAATGAAGGGTGAGGAGATTAAATTTAGCGCCATTTCCCATTACCAAGAGTGGAATTAAAAGTATTTTCCGTATTTAATATAAAATAAAGGATGGCTAATAGGTTTCTTGATCAGAAGATTAGAAGCGGTGAATGGGATTACTTGTAATGTAGGAACAATTACATGTATAATTTGCATACCAGTACATAGGCTTGTCTAGTTGTGTAAGTCTCTGATCTGGCTTTGTTTATATAGAAAACAAAAACCTGAGAGAAAAAAACCCTATCATATTGGTCACTACTGCCTTGACTGAGTGAGTCTCAGGCTGTGCATAGAGATAGGCTGAGGGCCTTATTAAAGTCGAACCAGTACATAGAATATTACATGTACATTGTGTATCAAACTCTAACCAGTACATAGAATATTACATGTACATTGTGTGTATGCCCACCCCTCGGATATACTGCCGGAAGGGCCATTTCAGGGCACAGGTGACAATTTCACCGATGGTAATTAAAAAACAACAACAATAGTTTATGAGGAATCGCAATAAAAACAAAGGTTTATTTTTCTATATCCTACTTTGCTGAGACAGAGTGCATGTAATAGCGAATGGAAATCTGAGCTAGTAATTGAATATTTATCTCATCCGATAAATATCAAATCATTTAGCACTTCGTATCATCCCCTCCATATACCACTGGTGAAAGTGTGTACAACCCCTCCATACATAGGCTGGCCCGTATTGAACCGTTTATTTGCACAGTTTGATTGAGTCTGGCTAGGGACCCACCCACTGCGCCCCATCTACCTATCTACATTATAATATAAGCATTATCTAATTTAGCTGTTGAACCAAACGCCCTCACCTCAACCTTCCGCCAACATTACCTTCCTACTTTATAGATATGCCCTTTTAAATCATAACCATGATACATAGACAATTTATCAGACTAGGCCTGGTTTAGTGGTGGGTTGCTGTAACTGTGGTCAGTGTTGTTGTATTGAATGTGGAAGTTGGTTGAAGGCATAACTGGGTAATAAACACCCACTACGTTGTGCAGATAGCTGATAACCACTCATGCACTACTTCTATATCAGATCAGATAAGAATGGTATGTTAGTGATTAGACCCCTACTTCGCCAACCGGTAACGGCGGTTTCCTGGCCTAGGACTCGGCCTTCTAATGGGAATATAATGATATTTTACGGTCTTAATGGAATTATAATGGCACTTTGCGTTTTGAGTTTTGAGGCGGGAAGTTTTCCCTCCGTTTGAAGGGACTTTCTCAGCTTTGGGCCTAGACTGTTTAATATATTGTGCTTGCGGCTAAACTCTCCCCACCTCACGATGTGTTTGGAACTTTTCTTCAAGTTTCTGCTCTATAATAGTTAACAAGGTGAGGGCCAGTATTCTTTGGACTAATATTGGGAGTGTGGATCACCATAGAGATGCCGGACTATTGGCCGCGGTCAGTCTGACAGCTCCTGGCTGATCTGCCAATGTCTGGCGCCAGAATATGTAGAGATTGGGCTGGAACCAGACCCTATGCAATAGTGCAACTTTCACTTTTTGACTCTGCCTTTTCACTCGCTGAATATTCAACCTTTCCTCATAGGCTGCGTCCCCAGGATTTGTTTTGTAGTCTGCCGATTAGATTGGTTGATTTTTTTTTGTATATTTCAGTTACAGAGTCCTTAATAGAAAAAATAAAAATGAAACTCACACATTGACGTATAATTATATGAATGGGAATTTCATTTGGAGTTTGTCCTTTTATTTGGTTATCGGGGTCAGGGAGGGATGAAGATTATTAGAGAATAGAATATTTCACTTTGTCTTCAGAAAGTTAAAAAGCTGATGTTTATGGACAAAATGGGTAGGTAGACTTCTGGACAATTCCAGGTCATACAGCCATCCATTTTACATGTATACTGCTAACTAATAATAATGATAGAAATAATGCAATATTTGAAGGGATTTATAACAATAAAACGACGGGGACAAAACAGCGCTCGCTGGGAAGACTTTTTTTTTTTACCGCTGTTTAGACTTAGTTGGTGATTAAGGGCGCACTGGGCCACATTCTTGAGTACCAAAAATCGATTTAAAACTTCCAGTGTCCTCTGGTCCGTAAAAACTGACCCATTTCCCGTTCTGACCCCTGTAATGCATACACACTCCCCCCGTACCATTCCCTAATCGACCTCAATCCCCAGCACCGTATGCTTTCCCCTGCCCTGGGTTTTTTATTAAACTCGATAAAGTAGAGTTTTAGTGTTGATGAGTTGGTGTAGTAGGAATTAATCTGGGTGATGATTTGGTATTACAGGTCCTTCTCTCCTCCGCCACTTCGGTACACTCATGACTTTATGTCCACCTGCTGGATCGGTGACCACTGCACCTATAGACCTGTGCTTTACATTGGGGCAGTTTACAGAAATATCTACTCCTCTACAGTCTAGGCTCAAAGTTGAGGGAATCCCTTCAAACTGAGGTCAAGCTTCTTGCTATAAACCGCAAAATGCCATTATAGTCACATTAGGACCGCAAAATACCATTCCAATCCAATTATGACGCCTACTCTTGAGCCAGGAAAATCAATAGCGCAGTAGGCGTCCAATCATTGAGATAACATTCTTATCTGATCTGAGAGGCTCTGAGCCTAGACGGTGTATGCTGTAAGTGTTCGACCCTCAATCTATCTCAACGGGAGCACCAGGCTGTGCCTCACTCAAGCTTGATTTCTTAGTCAAGGCGGTAGTCACTCTGTAGTTTTGTTTTTTCTTTTGTTTTTTTAAACAATTTTTTAAGACTTACATAGCCTACACAATGCAAAAGAAGAATTCCTATCTGAATCCAACAGTTTTGTAACTAATTTTGATTGATTTGTTTTCAATTGATTGTGATTTTATTGGTCAAACCTGTCATGGTCCTTTGAATCAGTCAACATATTTTAATGCGAATCGCATTAAAATACGATCTTTTAAGATATTCATAAATCATACTTATAGATGCTTAAGTTACACCAGTCACTTGGCGTTTGGTCGAGCAGCCCTCCCTGGTCGAACTGCCCTCCCATACCTGCAGCCCTCCTGCCTTCAGTGTTTCTGCTATGCATTGCCTGGATTTAGTTCAGCCACAGGACCAAGTGAGAGAGGCCTATAGTGACCACTGCTGACCAACCAGTGACCAATCACTTATCCCCTCTAGCTATGAGCTGAAGGCCAGATTATTGGTTTCTGGTACACGTCCATCTGTCAAACTGAATCCCGGACAACTCATCTTACATTGCCCGGTCCAGGGGGTGGGGGGTGACTAAGATTGCCTTTCTGATTTTTTTATTATTAATAAATATAAACATGTTCTTTATAGACACAATGGGTGAGCATATCTAGGTAAATACTAGATCTTCTAACATATCACATATTTTTCATGTCATTTTTGTTTAATTGCCCCGTTATAAAACGACGGGGGTCAAATGACATTCTCCTACCCCTTTTCCTCTTAGTAATATTTATTAACTCACCGTAAAGTAATATAAAAATTCAATATGGTATTTTTTATTAAATAAAAAGCATAATAAATATACCCACCTAATAATTTCTATAATTACTGAACTGACTAGTATTAAATATGCTCAACTTCTTCGGTCCCCTCTGCCTCTTGAACAGTAACAGAAGTCTGACCTTATGGCCCTTATGGGTCATTGTATTGTCAGTGTGAGGACCTTAAAGTCTTTATACTCTCGTGTGTCAGAAGGGCTTTTGTGATAACAGGAACAGACACTGGACTATAAACATTACATCGAGTAATGAGTGATCTGGCACCGGAAGGTCCCTGTAAAATGCCTCTACGTACATCCGGTAAATCCAAGATGGCGTGTGGGGACGGATTTATGGGTAATTTCCTCTGAAGATAGTCATTGCAATCTCCCGTAGCACCCTGTTGTTAGGTCTTGTCCTTTTTGTTTGGCTTAAAAAAGGAGAAAAGGAAATATAGCTCTTCCACAAAAGCACTAAATTCTTCGATTGCCTGCGCCGATTTCCATCGACTATTTATTACTCTAATAAGATTTTATTCTGCAGATTGACACATAATCGGACATGTCTACACACTTAACTGTAGATAGTACAGAGAAGTCAAATAACTTCGGCCAAACGCCAGAATTACATTAAAGAAACGGCACATTTAAAATATGTTAATCAAGAAAAATTGTTTTTACTGTGGTCACAATTAAAGCGGGAAGGATAATCCGATTCCAATGACGAACAATTTACTGATAAAAAGAAAAATAGAAAATTTAAGTAAAATATATAAATTATAAGTTGAAAGATTAAAGGCAACTCAACTGAAAAAAAACATGTTATTGATTTTGAAGTCTTTTATTTGGCGACCCTAAAATAACGTATAGAAAGTATAGAAAAGAATGAGAAAAAGTGCCGTTGTCAGGCAAATGGCAACTGATACTAACTTGTATATGCCTTCAGCAAAGAAGATCATGGAAGTATAATTCCCAGCATCTAAAAATTCAAAAAAAGTTCAAAATCAAATTCGAACTCATTTGGCAATATTTACTGCACCCTTTACTGCTTCAATATTTCCATTTACCCGTATATCTTAAACATTATCATGATCATGTTGAACATTGACACCAAAGTGCTCATGCATGGCACCAACATCGGTTAATATTAATCATGTGTGGTTGGTGACTTACTGTTTGAGTTGCTGCTGTTGTGGGAAGATAGCAGTGTTGGGTCAGCGCGGCACGCGGCGAATGATGAATGTAATTATGTAGTGATTGAGCCACCGTAAAGGTGGCCGTAAACCAGCACATAAAACCATGTGAGTCACATGATGCTGGCGGTGCTGATAGCTCCCCTTGCACTGTTGAGTTGCTCGGGAATAACTCGCTCATCTTGAGTGGTACTCGGGTGCTTACATACTGATCCAGGTAAAACCACTCGAGTACTGGTTTTATGAGTGGTTTTATTACATAAGCATTGCATATGACAGGCTATATTTCCCATAGTCTATGAATCTGGACCATTTTGCTGTGCTGAAAGCCGGAGTGTGGGACTGTACTAGAGTGTATTTCCAATATGGAGTATGGATGCATTAACTTGCTGAATTCGTTGGTTTCAGTAATCTCGTTGGTTTCAGGCATATATCACTCATTCTTATATTTTTTAAATTTTGAAAAATGAATTTGTATTGCGATATTGGGTTTCGTCGTGAGATTGATATTTAGACCTATGATCTGCTAGAGATCAATCATTTTCTCAAATCATTTGGTTACAAATCCATACCATATCCCGCCGATTGACCAGACCTAATATAATAAATATTTGAACTTCAAATATTTAGTCATGCATGATAGATTTTAAATCGCATGGTATTACGATTTTATTGATTTATTTTCCATAAAATACAACTCCCATTCATGAGACATGCAACGAAGTTCGATTATTGATTGATATTTAGGTTTGGTGACCTTTAAGCTCAAACCCTATGAACAACCCTATTTATGGCACACAATGAATGGCATGCATTGCATTGCAGTCACATTGTTTTATTCATTTGGGCCTGCTGTATAGAGCGATTGTTAGGCATCAATTTTAATCGATATTGGCACTGATTACTTTGAAATGTAAGTTGATATAGGTGAAGTCATAATGTTATATAAGGCATGGATATTCACATGAGGAATACTCCATATTGATCGCAAGAGTAATTTCTATAGCTTTTACACCGACCAGTCTAGGCTCAAAGATGAGAGTCCCTTCAAACTGAGGGAAATCCTCTCTCCAACCGCAAAATGACAGTATAATTCCACTAGGACCGCAAAATGTCATTATAATCCTATTAGGACGCTTAGTCCATGGAAAGATAACCCATTTGCGCAGTAGGTGTCCAATCACTGATACACCCTTATCTGATCAGAGAGGCTCTGGGCCTAGACTGCACATGCAACTGGCCTATTGGTGAGGCAGTGAGGCGTGTGATTCAGGTTTAACTAGTTCCATTATTCCCCCTTCCCCTGCTTCCCTATGTCGGATCAATATAGGCTCTGTATGATGCAATCACCATCCCAACCAATTTCATTGGCTGATTGAGTCACGGGTTGAGTCACGTGGTTGTTCCAAAATGACCATTAATACCAGTAGTCTTACGTGACGTATAGGTCTGTCACTCATGGTGGGATCATAATTGTATAATTTAGAAATGTTCACAGATTTTAAGTATAGTTTGATCCATTAATGTGTTGCATCCATATTAAAACTGTTTCTGGTTCAGTTTGCTCCACATGAGCTTTTCAGTTAAAGAAGAATGCTATTACATTAACACGTATAGGAATTTGATAGATGTACTAACCTGTGTTTTTTAAGAATTTGTTAAGAATCTATATAGCCGATTTTTGTTGTGAGGAGTGGTTGGTTCGGGAGTCTTGTCATAGTGTTTTGGGCCAGGTTTATTTTAGTTCAATACTGGGTAAATGACTTCCCCCTTGGATAGTAGTATACTACCTCCTATCGCTATAGTGACATATCAGGGATCTTGGAAAAACTCTTTTTCTTTTTAGCTACCTATAACTCTTATTCTGACATGAGTTCGTCGCTCCTCCCCTCTCTGTGCTACCGTCTTGGGCCTGCTGTATAGAGCAATTGTTAGGCACCAATCTTAATCGATATTGGCCCTGATTTCTTTGAAATGTAAGTTGATATTGGTGCACTCTAGGTCCAAACCCTCAGATCAGATAAGAATGGTATGTCAGCCTACCTCGCTAATCTATTTCTTTCCCTAGGACTCAGCGTTTAATGGGAATATAATGACATTTTGCGGTCTTAATGGAATCATAATGACTCTTTGCGGTTTGAGGCGAGAGGCTCTCCCCTTCGTTTGAAGGGACTCTCTCAAGTTTGGGCCTAGACTGAAGTCATAATGTTATAAGGCATGGATATTCACATACTTCCACAACTGCTCATCCACACACTCCTATAATTCTTAACTTGGAAGTTTGGAAACCAAACAGCTATGCACTGGAAGACTTCAAAGTCCATCGCCTTTTTGCCAATAGAAATCACCAATTAGTAGTTTATTTATAAATTCATTCATTCATCCCTGGTGCCCATCTATAGATCTAGCATGTCTGGTGTGTAAGAATGGTGGTCGGTTAGACTGGTGGGGGAATCGATACCTGGCCAACTTGTGCTACCACATCACTGCCCAGGTACAATTAGTTACATCAGCAGCACATTGGATATGCACCTGAGTATTGATTCAACCATTTGAGTCTGGATTAATTGGGATTGTCTTATTTGCTAATTGGTACGGCGTACAGAGCCCTATGGACAACGATTATGCCAATGATGATGGCCATTTCTTTCAATGATGGTTATTAACTCAAGAAAATGTTCAAATCTTTGAGTTGTAGTGAGATTTATGAGGGAGTATAATTTTATCAAAGCTCGTCTCTGGTTTGATTGACATCGACCCTGCTCAAAGAGTTGTGGCTTTCTTGCATTCCTTAGATCAACGAGAATTAATTCTCGTTGATTAAATACAACAAAAGATACTAATAGATCAAAGATACTAATAGATATTATTTTTATTGTTACTATTATTGATTTATTTTAATAATTTGACAATATCTGATTTCTAAAATTTTTTTACAGGTGAGTTACATTTTAAGCAGTACCAGAAGCTCCTCTTACTTCCATACAAGATACAGCAAAATCTGAGTGAGTGAAATTGGGTTTTATTGCCTTAATTGTGTACACTCTAGGTCCAAACCCTCAAATCAGATAAGAATGGTATGTCAGTCTACTTCGCTAATCGGTTTCCTGACCGTTTTAATGGGAATATAATAACATTTTGCGGTCTTAATGGAATTATAATGGCACTTTGTGGTTTGAGGTGAGAGGTTTTCACTTCGTTTGAAGGGACTCTCTCAACTTTGAGCCTAGACTGTGTATGAGTTATGGTTTACCAGCTTTTCCAGACTACTTCATCTGTGTCTATAATAAACCCATCTTGTGTATGGGTTTATTCCCACCCATGATGGGCGTGATTATACCTGGTGATCTTTAGTACTTCAGTAAACGCTGGAAAAATCCAGTCTCACAACCTTACCTGGAGCAAATGATTGTGACTCAGCTTCTCTCTCTGACCCACCCACCCACCCAGCCCCCAATAATTCCAGACATTACAGCAGTACATATCTGAGATTTCTCAAAGACCTCAACATGCTCAAGAGTGTTGCCATGGTTACCGAGTACTACAACTTCCCCCCATCACCTGTTCAGGTCGGGGAATACCCAGTGCCACACACACAAGCGCCCCTGATGAGTGTTGCCGCTCTTGCTACCATCTGTTAGTGTATTCTGACTGTGGCTGGGATTTGTTGTGGTTTTGAGTGTTAAAATAGTATTGGTCGATGATATAATACTTGGTCACAGCTCGGAGGTTTGTTTCTTTCTCTTGTAGAAGCAGTAACTTATACATCAGAGTTTACTAAAGATCAATCGTAGCCAAGGGATAGGATAGCTCCCTCACCTCTTCTCTCTATTTTCTCTGACTGTCTGTCAAATACAACAAAAGCCCTCTCTCTCCCTCTCTCTCCCCCCCCCCTCTCTCTCTCTCTCTCTTTCTCTCTCTCTCTCTCTCTCTCTCTCTCTCTCTCTCCTCCCCCCTCTCTCTCTCTCTCCTCCCCCTCTGGCCTCTCTCTCTTTCCTCTCTCCCTCTTTCCTCTCTCCCTCTCTCTCTCTCTCTCTCTCTCTCCCCTCTCTCCTCTTTCCTCTCTCTTCTGTCTCTCTCCTCTCCTTTTCGTACGCCGTACTGTAAACAGCTGAATCACTCGCAGTCTGCTCTCCTGCCTCTGTGGGGCAACCCTCATCGCGGGGGATTCCCCGTGTCTATTTATAGCGCAGTGCACGTGGGTACAGGTGGCTGGAGGCCAGAGGGGCGTGTCTCTTCGTGAAAGCCTGAAAGCTGCTAGATTTTTTTCTAATGAGGCCGGGTGCAGATTTTATCCCAGCCTCTTACTTAAACACTAGTGTCAGTTACTAAAACCTGGGTTTTTGTCCCCCTTTACTGAAAATAGAAGTTGGGAATTATCCAAATAGCTGTATGGCTTTCTTTTCTTTTGGAACTGCCTAGCTAATTCTCATGTGGATCTATTACGATTTCTTCATGTTTTATTCCTTTTAATGTACGGTAATTGGACAAAATGTCAAATGAAAGGCAGAATGAAAGAAACATTATTTCTAAGTTTGATTTTTTTTCAGCTATGATAAAATTCGAAATTAGTCTTTTAGAATTGCCTTCAAATTGAGAGATAATCGAAAATTCTCTTGGTTATTTTTTGCGTCTCAAATCTAAAACCAAACCGGTTTTAGGTCATTTTTTGCTGGATACATTGCCAGCAAATATCAGTATGGATGCCGAAGGTGCGTGTGTGTATTAATAAAGTATTGAAGGAGAACAAAGGAGCTCCTTAAATTTGATACCCTTTCATTGCTAGCACTTTGATGTTGGACAATGTGTGAGGGGTGGAAGCGGTTGACATTTGATGTCGGAGGTTTTGGTGCAGTGTAAATCCCTGGTGGGATTAGACTTGTGCATGGCAAGCCATTCCCCAATCTCCCTTTCCCTTCTCAGGTTCATGCAATATTTCATGCTGACTCCATCATGGTGTAAGCTTCTTTTCTTTCTTTCATAAGGTTTAATAGTTCGCCATTGATTTCAGATCTGAAGTGCAATCGTTCTTTAGATGTTCCTATTTCTCTGGAAGTGGGATTTTAGTCAGACAGAACTGAGTTTGTGATCTACGGAAGTTCCTCCTTTTCCATATTATAGATTCCATTTTGATTGAATTCAGTTTCATGAAGATTAAGCAGGTTGATGGGTTCCCATGCTGTTGACGCTCAGAGCAGAGGAAATTTATTCTGATGTTGAATGAAATGATATTTCGAGATAGCAGCCATATCTCGGTCTGGATCGAGTGGTCGGAATGGCATGTACAATGATGTAGTTCTCAATTTCGTGTATTCGCTAGATTAGTATTTGCAAATTTTAAGCCGTGTGTTCAAATAACGCATTTGAAACTTTTTTGACCAACTTTAATATCTGTAAGATTGGGATACTCACGAAAACCTGCTAATAGCCGAAAAGTACCCATGCATATATAACGGTATATCAGTGCTGGAGAAAAATTATGATTGGAAATTTTCCTTGCACACAGTCCCAAAGATGAGAGTCCCTTCAAACGGAGGGAATACCTCTTTCCTCAATCCGCAAAGTGCTATTATAATTCCATTAAGACCGTAAAATAACATATTCCCATTAGAACGCCTAGTCCTAGGCCAGGAAAGCGATTAGTGAAGTAGGCGCCTAATCATTGACATACCATTATTATTTGATCTGAGGATTTGGACCTAGACTGTGCAGATTAATTTATGTGTCATCTCAGAGTAAAAGACTCTTGAGGTGACATTGACAATTTTAAATCATAGCAAGTATGTAATGTTTTTGGAAGGGTAATCCAAAACTATTATACTGGTACCTGATCTCTGGCAATAAAATGGCCAACATATATCTATAGTTACTGTTTTTGTCGCTAGTGAAGAGGGTGTATTACTTTGCTCTGATGAGTATCTTGTCCCAAAATATGTTGTAGTAATATACACCGGAAGTCGGTGGAATTATGGGAGGGAGGGGGTTGATGGGAGCACATTGACCTAAATACCATTAACATGTGCGAGTATATATCAAGGCCAGACCAATTAGTCCATTTCCAGTGGTAAGGCTGGGGCAAATAATGAACGATCCTTGTCACTCATACTCTTTATGAATGTCCATGTTTTGTGATAGGTCATAGTGCACTGTAGATTGGTGTGAGGGGAGATGCATCTTCATTAAGGTGTTGATGGCTGTTTCTTTACATAGTCTAATGTAGTACACTCTATACTCGGCCTGAAGGCAGCGGCGTGCCATAGCCTTAACGTTGGAGGACTTTGATGTTTACTGCCTACAGGTCGCGTATGGAGTGTAGCATGTAATGCCATACCAACAGGACCAACCTCAGGGTAAAACTACTCTTGAGGCCCTAGTGACTTAATTTTATGTCATTCTTTAAATGACTTACAAATTAGTACACAAACTTTTTGCACCTATGTTCATTTGTAGTTGTCATTGCCACAATGTGTAGGGGGTGATAAGCACTAATTATTACCCTGATACGGTGCTGGAGGACGGGAGGAATGCATCTCTTCAACTTGGGTTTTCATTTTCTTTCACACGTAGTTTCTTTCACACATAGTTGTCCTATTGTATGTAAAGTGTTGGGGAATTAGAAGTTACATATAATATTTGAGGGGATAAACTTAAAAGCTGGGAAGCTCTATACTAATGGGGAAAGTTATAGCCAGAGGTGGAAAATAATATGCAAGTTGAGAGATCCAACTACTAGTGTAGGATATGATGTGCAAGGTATTCATTTAAACATAAGCTCATACTGGCCTAGGTATTTACTTTGGTGCTTCCATAATTTCTGTTTAAACAGATATTCAGAATTATGTTAATATCGCGTCCACAGTACCAAATCCAAGCAAAGTAACTATTTACATAGTGTATGTGTATAAGGTATAGTATATGAATGTACTACTATACTTGATAGAGAGACTAGAACAGACTGGGATAGGACAGGCTATAGAGATATAAATTAGGTATGTAACACTGGAAATAGTGAGGATGAACTTGTCTATGCATTACGTCCCTTTCATTTTATCTGCAAATTGATAATAAAAAGAGCAATATATATAAGGGGTCGTAGAGATAATAAAAAGCGATAATTTATTTGCTGGTCTTCTGTTATCCGAGCATGGAAGTGCTTAATGCCATTTATAATAATCATCTTGTCTCGTATAGTGAGTGCCTATATCCTCTATTGGATTAATGTCCTTCCCTTTAACACTAAGCCTGGTTATTCATGTGTTTGTGAATGGTATACATGTATAGATTAAATATGTAAGATATATTGTGTTGATAAAACAATTGCCAAGGGCAGTGGGTCGTTAGTGGGTACCATGGCAACCTCCCTTGGTGCTGAGTAGAGCAAAATACTTCTTATTTACTGGAATAATTGGACTTATGTTGGTTAGCTTCAATAGCTGGTCCTCCCACTTTTCTTTATTTTTAAAGTATACTGCCTTCTCAATCTGTTTGATCAGGGAGGTTACAGGTGCAGGAAATTCATTAGCGCAGTAGGCGTCCAATCAGGGACATAACATTCTTATTTACTCTGAGAGGCTCTGAGCCTAGACTGTAATCTCTAACTTTTTGAAGGGTTCTTGTACTCCAAGGACAGAACTCGGCTATTTTGTTTAGGAAAGGTGGGGCGGGGGGGGGGGGGGATCTTCCTTACTTTGTACTTACAGCATTATGTTACTTGGAAAATATTTCACATTTGATGGTTTCTTGCATTAGCTTGATTGTTAAGGAATGCACCATCGATGTTTTATAAACCTTTACCACATTTGAATCTAAATGCTCTCCATTACTAAACTCTTGCTTGAGACCAGATAGCTTTCTGTGGCATGTGCCTGCTTGGTATCGTGTACATGATTCCATGTAGTCATGCTGATAAAGTTACATGGGGATTTTGCTGGTACGATGTGAGCAAATTCTGATTCAATCAGTCATGAACATCTGAGTGATGTTTTAGAATTAAACACTAACATACTATGAATGCTTGATAATGATCGTGGTGGTAAGTGACATGTAAATTAACGTAAAACAGGATACATTAGTTTGATTAGGCAGTGATAATATCACATTCAACCCTTCCTAAACATGTGTATCAAGTAACGTGAATGACTTCAGGCTTACATCAGAGGGTTCCCCTTCCATGATCGAAACTAGTTTTCTTTTTGTGAATGTATTTGTGAAATGTTTGGAAATTATTCATTGATTCAAAATTGAAGCCAAACTTTTACTCTAAAAATTAATTTTTAAAAAACCCACATTTTTGTGTATACATGTATACATATATGAATTAATGGGTATAGAGAAAAAATAGGGGAAGTTTATTTTTTATTTTGAAAAAAATCTACGTTTGAGTATGTTGATTTAATGACTCAAAACCGCTCAGTTGTGTGATTCTCTGTCAGAGTTTCCCCTGAAAACAGACACAATAGTGTGGATCATCAGCAATATATATGCCTCCGATGCATATATATATTGCTGACATTTTGTACTTGGAAGTGTGACCATGGTGTGTTGCGATATTTCCATTCTATGTTGCTTTTAAACTAGTGTCATATCTAGTATAACTAGTCCATCCCCTATACCAATCCCATACTAAGAACTTGCGACATTTCCGCCCAAACCTGTGAAATTCCATTGCAATTTTCTGTCGTAAATAAATCTTGATTGTCCATTGATGGGAAGAGGCTCCGATCCTTTGCTGATGCATGACCATGATGTATATACTGTTTGCAGGTGTAGTTTTCTTTAGGAAACTTACATTTTTATTTCCCGATTATAGAACTGCAGGTGTTACTATTGATGTTTCTATGTGAGTGGTGATTTCTTTTTAAGATTGCCGAAGTTCATGTCCTTAATGATCTTTAGCCATAAACGATTGGATAAGGTGAACTTGTAGGAATGTCCTTTCTTTTCAACAAGTTACTTTTTAATTAAGACTCAAAGCAGGGGAATCACAGGGACTCTAAATCTTTACTTAGGCGAGATAATCTTGCTGCTCTGGAACATATAATCGTGTCTAAAGCATGTATTCATAATTTATCCCCTTTATCCAAATTATACAAATATACTATACACGCTAGAAGGGATATAATTGAGTCTTTTCAATTTTGCAGTTAATCACTTTATACCATTTGACCCTTCCAACAGTGAACACATAAATTAAGTTAATGAAATATTAGTTGAATTTACTTCTTAAGTTAACGTGACAGTACCCAAAATAGTCTCATTTTTATACAATCAAACTCAATTTAGTCAACAATACTCATACATATACTCAATGTGCATGCCAATGGCTTTCCCGGCCCTGGTCTAGGCCCACCACTACCATCCTAATGGGATTCTAATGGGAGTTTGCGGTTAGTTTCCCTGAGTTTGAAGGGATCAGATAGGCTCTGAGCCTAGGCTGAATATAACATATAAGAACTAAAGTAATCTGTGCTGCACGCATGCGCAATGGGTGACTAGGCCTATTTGATTCTTTTTTATTTTTATCCTTCTTTGTCTGTTAGCACACCCAATGCTTCAGATTTCTCAATTTAAGAGAAAAACACAAAGAAAACAACTTCCAAATTGACTCGTGAGTTTGCGTGATGGGGTTCAATTGTCACCTTTTTTGGGCAGGGATGACCTCAGGGGAAATGACGTCACCTATGACATCATGCTGATGATGTCACGGACAAATGGCTGTTGTCTTCCTGTATGCAAATCGGAACTTACAGAAACAGACTTTGGACGAGTTGAATGAAAAAACTAGTGATGTCTATAAATACCTGGGAAGGAATGCTAAGTATAAACTTGTTCTGTGAACTGTTTAACGCAGTGATTTATAGGACATTTAATTAGGCCTAGACTAGCACCAAGTCCCTCAGCCTATCTCAGTGGACACATCAAGCTCATGAGCTGGGACTTCACCGTGTGTCCTCAGGATAGATATTATTTTATTCGAAATTTCAAAAATCAAAGACTTGCACCAGTTTTATTTAGGTTCCCATGCTTTACATTATATGGGCGTCAGCAGGTAAAGACAAAGATCGTTAAATATTTTTAAATTTGAAAATATATCCCTGACGGCTGAAGTAAACTAATTAAATTAAATAAAATGTTAAACTATGTTCGCTCAAGGGTGGCCACATAAAAGGTTAAATTAAGAGGTTCCCTTTAAACTAAGGGAAAACCCCTCAATCCAAACCGCACTATGTCATTATAATCTCATTTGGACGCCTACTCCAGGGCCGGGCCGGGAAAGCGCAGTAGGCGTCCAATCACTGACATACAATTCTTTTCTAATCCGAGAGGCTGTGAGCCTAGACTGTTAAAGTTAAATTAAACCAAAAGTCACTTATGTATCAAACCATCAGCTCAGAACAATTTGATTGGCAGGTGGGCTGAGTGACAGGGACGGAGACCACGTGCTCCTGCCTCGTGTTATGAACACTAGGTGTCGTTTTGTTTTACAAATGACTAATTATGTCTGGTAATTATGTTTGCTGCTGATTAGGCCTGGCGCCAGACAGACGCTAGTCAGCGGAGGGAGGAGCAGAACAAAGGGTAATGGCGGGAGGGAGGGAGGCGCTCAGTGGACTGGCGGGAGACTACCGTATAGTCTGTTAAAGTCTCCTTTCTTTTTCCCGTGTAAAAGTCTCTTTTCATACACCCAGGGATGAACGTCTTCAGTACTTCTACTGAAATAAGTATTTTTGAATACTGTATGAAAATTGTCGAATTTCCCCAAATTGCATCATTTTAAACATAAAATTCTCCTAAAGAAAATTTGATTTAATACTAAAGTTTGATTTTCAAACGTTTGAATACATCATTTAACGTGAGGGATGTGAGTGCTCTTCCCCTTTACATTTACATTTAATTGCCGAGAATTAATGACAGATTTAATTAGAGAAATTACGGTAATACTACTGTGATAGGAAAGGTCTGGCTAAATTAGGGTTTAGGTCGGAGTCAGTGTTGGACTTGCATTCATTCAAAATGTCATCAATTCAAGTCACAGATTTATTTTCACCGGTAGTTTAGCTCATCAGACAAGCTATCGAATGGGTCTGTCTGTTATGCCATTTAGTCTTTATATCATTTAAAGCTGCATTTCTCTTTCTAAAATCTTTCACAGATACTGTAAAGATCTGAATTTAAAATATATACCGGTCCCTTTTTTTTAAAACAAAATATATATATTCTATGCACATGAGATTATCAGCTCGCTGAAACTGTCGCGCAATAAAATTTCTTTTAAAAAAAAATACCGGTGTATAAGGACTTAGATCTTCTTAAATTAGATCCGATGAGAATGGTATGTTAGTGATTGGACGCCCACTGCACTTATGGCTTTCCTGGTCCTAATGGGATTCTAATGGCATTTTGCAGGTTAGTGCGAGAGGCTTTTCCTATCAACTCTGAGCCTAGACTGAAAATATTCTTTAGATACCGTGAACATTTGAATTCAAAATATATGATGAAGTTTATGTGGGATGGGAAAGAATGGGCCAAGAAAAAGAAGTGTTTTTTCCTTCTACAATTCTTTAAATAACAATTAACTGAGATTACTGCTTTAACAAGGACGATCATACAAGCCCTCTATTACAGCTATTGCTGATCATCCTTCACCCAAACTCCCCTATAAAGGGTTGAGCCTAATTAGTGCAGTGGGCGGCAGTAGACCCATCAGTGTGGTTGGGGGAGATTTATTCACAACTGTTGTGTGGCAAGGATAGGGGTTGCTTTAACCAGCATTATTAATGAGCCTGTGTGATCACACATGACATGGCATCAAAGTGGCCCCCATTTTCTCTTTTTTTTTTGTTGGAGTGGGGGGTAAATGGACCCAATTTTATTTGACCCACTGTTTGCAGGACCATATAATTATTTGCGTTCTGCTGTGAACATGAAATTTATGTTAACAGTGTTTTAGTCATATATATTCCAATCGCTCAAATTCATTTTGAGATGTGTTATTTATATGGTCGCTGATTTTTCGTGCACCTATTTTCTTGCAGGGTTATGAACATTTTCGTGTAATCTTCTATTTCAAACCTATCGTTCACAATTTTTCAGTTGGCATACCAGCTTTGCCTTTGCTTTGAGTATAGAATCATTCTATATTTGTTGGTTGGCCCTTAGTCAAGTCCCAGTCATGTTTTATCATAATGATATATATATATTTAAATAAAGCCAAACATAATCGGTTTGTATTGGAAGTTTCACTCTATTGTTCAAGCTAGCACAGTTTAGAATATTCATGATTAAAGCTAGAATATTGTCCCATGGCCTTTACAAAAATAACGTAGAAGAGCTTAAACTGTTGACTCCCTGGTAACAGTGGTTGTAACTGTCATTCAATGCTGAGACTTGTGGTGTTAAGCCAGGAAGGTGGTGACACCCCGCACACACTGAACAATAACATGAGGCAAGCATTGGAGCACCTTTATCAGGGCTTCCAGGTATAAATGGGTCCGACCACCTATACATGTAGATTTGGAATTCACATACATACACATCTGGAGGTTTTAGGGTGGTACAGATAATGTCTAAAGTGTTGCCTTTCAATTGGACATCTTAACTCTTTGATATCATTAATTATTTAAAAAAATGAAAAAAAAAATGTGTTTCAATCAAAAGATTTCCAGTTTTCATTTCGTGACAAAAGTTCCGGAATATTTTCACGTTTTCCCCCCGAATTTGCCCCAAATGGTACATCCTCTGTAGGTCTGACCCATAGTTTTTGGTAAGGACACACAGAACAAACTTTGCATATATAATGAAAGCAGTTGTGCTGATAATGACAGACAGTTCACCTCCTCACCTATGGTTACCCTATACTTAGATCACACCCCTTTTACTCTAGGCCCCGCCCACTTCCATCCACTTTGGCCACGCCCACTTCTTTCATTCGAACTCTTCTGAGGTAATGGTGTGAAAGAGGTGCAGTAGGTGCAAGTGCCTAGTGTTTTCATTTTAAGTTGTGAAATGTCCCATTTTCTTTTTTTGTTATATTGCAAACTTTTATGGTGTATTTTGTTGCATGTGATGTTTTAAATAAAATATGGTGAACACGTTCTGATAAAGCATTTTATATTCTATCAATCATTGATATTTATTTTTAATTTTATTTAGAATATTTATACAGCATATCAACAAATACAATTATGCTTACAACTAGTTATGTAACCGGTACACTGTCTGGTTTGTTAAATTGTAAAAAAGGGTCTGCTTCAGTGATATGGGCTCACGAAAATATATTCGGTTAGGAATTCCATGGTCTTCCGCCCACTGCTGTCTCTATATTATCAAATTTGTTTTCCTATAGAACATGGGGTGTATATCTGTGTTACTTAAGGTGGCTCCGGGCTCCTACATATTTCCTTCATATTGCTTGTGTTAGAACATCCAAGTTTTTGTCTTTCACAGACAATTCTACATAGTCCAGTGGCCAGAGGGGTGAACCTTGCTTTGGCGTCCATACGATGTTTTTTGAGTGATTATATATCTCCTGAATCTCCTGATTTCAAATCTGCCGGATGCAACGATGTAACCTTTGGGCAAAAAAAGTTATGACCATTTGAAAAAAAAAGTTAAAAAATATTTTTTAATTCCTAAATAAATAAGATCTACTCTTTTAATACCTAAATGAACTATCTTTATTAAACCCCATGCTATTTTGTGTATATTTCATAATGGTTTGATATTATGATTATGATATTTTTACAGTTTGACCTATTTAATGACCTATTTACTTAGGAAAATTAGGTCAAATAGAGAAGTTTGTAAAAAAAAATAAGTTTTACAGATTTCTTTTTATGCTTACATATCCCAAGAAGAAGAAAATGACATGAGACCCTCACAGGATGCTTTGCTATTTTGTAGTTAGGTAATAATGAGAAAATTACATGTAGTGGATACCAAACTCTTACTACAATACACTGTTCATATCTACATAAGGATAGAGGTCATTTCCAAAAGTAATGGTATCAGCCTGATTTTTTCACACTTTGTACACCATATCTAGTACAATTTAAATATAAATATTTTTAGGGGGTTTCCACACTATATATTTGTTATTTCAGCTTTAAAATAAAAAAAAACTTTAATATGAAAAGCTATTTGATATGGGAGTCTATGAGAAAAAGGGCTGTTTTAAAATGTTCTATCCATTTTAAGTCATAATTGTCATGACATTTGGTCTTTCTCATTATGTTACACTTTAATGGATATATTATTAGAAAATAACAAGAAAATGTGTGGTTTGGAGGAAACTTTAGGACTGTAGGCCCCTAAATTTTATAGAGACTACTCTGTCACTCACTGCACTGTGACTGAGAACTAATCCCAGCTTTGAATGACAGGCAGGCACTACTGTTATACCTTATGGTTACATAAGGGCACCTACCTAAATTTTTCATTCACTTTACATGTTACCTGCATGCTGGCACAAGCCCTACTGATTGTAATTGGATATTGATTGGCCAGCTTCACTGTCCAATCAGGGAGCACCTTGCCTTCAGGCACGGGCTGCCCTTGCATATATTGAGGGTACTGTTGCCCCTTGCATCACTTAACATCTAACCAGGAATAAACTACACTATGGTACCCTACGTTATTTCTCCTACATTAATCTGTGTTACAGTATGTATAACATATTGGTAGAGAACCATCGATTCTAGTGCCTTATAAATGTTCAATTTGAGGCAATCTAAACAGGAACGCCTCGAAGCTGAACAAAGCCGCCAAGAACAAAGGAGAAAAGTAGAGGAGAAGAAAGAAAGAAAATGCCTGAAGAATACCCAGAAGAGCAAAATGACCACCACAGCTGATACAACTTCTACTACAGAATGGCCGCCTACACCGACAATGGCGGCAATTGGTGCAAATATTTGGACAGGACTTGGAGGCCAGCCGCTAAATGTGGCGCAAAACCTACAGCCGGACATGGCCAATATAATTGTGACTATAACCGCTACCATGAATGACAAAATGATGACTCTTCACTTTGCTCACCCATCAGAGAGATGACAATCAGTCAAGAGAAGACCTCCGACAAGACGAGGCTAGCGAAGCAAGCAGGCATCAAATGGACACTATTACCGCACTGACCAACACCGTCAAGGCCACCAACATCCAGCATGCCCAAGATCAAGGACGCTGCTAAGGAGAAGGCCGCCAGCCCGACCAAGCCAACTGGGACTACCACTGCTCCTCCTGTCACCACCACCGGGCCGCCGCCTGCCTCTGTTGCAACGGTCACTACTACCACCTCGACCGTCACCCAGCCTCTTGCCAGCTTCAACTACCCAGGGAATGGAGTCTACCAACCTAGGCCGACACTGGTATCTATTGCTCCTAAAACCACCGTCTCTAGCTCAAATACGCCCATTTCCTCCACGCCCCAGATCTTTAATACGCCCAACCCTAATATCCCCGCTCACCATATAATTCCAGTGACCAGTAACGCCAATACCACTCAGACTACGTCCCAACCTCAGCAAAATATTCCAAACCCTCCAAGCTACACCTCCTTTGACAATTCTCTGCTGCCCAACAATAATTCGTCCAACCACTACTTTAGATTCTATAGTACCATTGTTCAGCCCCCTCCAAAGTTTGAGCAAGTAACTGTATATCAGTCAGCTGGCAATTTTCTGGATGAGTTTAGAATTTACATCGCCAATTCATGCTCAAACAACCCCACCGCCCTTTTCCAAGCTATTTTCAGCTTCCTTGGAGGTAGAGCTAGAGTCTGGTACAAAAAGCACATCTTCAAGCCAGACCAACCAGTGAACTTTGAAGATTTTGCTGCTAAATTCCTTGCAAAGTTCGACCAAGAGGATCCAGATCTGAACAAAAAATCCTACAGGAAGAGGTTCCAGGGTAGGAACAATCTGTGAAGCACTACTCCATGGAAATGGAGAAGCTACTGGCGAAAGCTCCCATACCTGAGTCAGTCACCATACATTATTATATTGATGGGCTCAGGACGGACATTGCCAGAGCCGTCAGGCATGACCGCTCCACCACCCTGCAACAGGCTGAGCAACAGAAGGAGAAACTCTCCAACGTTTCTCAGAAGAAGTACAGCAACAAGAAATACTCTTCTCCATCTTCCTCCTCCTCCAGCTCTGGAGAGAAGAAGCATGACGGTGAGAATCGCTCACATAAGGACAAATACGAGGCCAAAAACTTGTCCAAGTCCAGAGATTCTTCTCAAAACCACAAACATCCCCGTTTGCCTCAGGCAACCAAAGCTGCAGCCGAAGCCGCCATTACTCTTCTGGTGGCCACAGATCTTCAAGCCACCCAAGAAGCAGAAGTAATCACCACAGATCAGGCAGCCAAGGCCATTCAGACTTCAAAAAGATGGAGGATCATGTTCCAACTCCCCATGTCAAGTCAACACGTTTCAAGATGCCGGAGGACAAGCAGCGATCATCCTCCAAATCTTCTACAACAGCAGAATGAGGGTCTGACTGTCAGGCACGCTATGTGTCTGGCGCAGAGGCATAGGGTCTACGGCTCAAACTGTCAGCTACCACATTCAATATGCCTCTCAAAAATTTCACCTCAAAATTATGGCGTTGAAAAGTGTCAAGCCATCTTGCTAGGCATCCATTTGAGTTATGTTCCTTCTGTTCCTTCTTATTAAATAAGGAAACAAGGGCAGCATGGTCAGTAAGCAATGTAAAATGCCTGTCCTCGATATAATGCCTGAATTTCTTAATAGCAAAGATTAAACCAAGGAGTTCTTTGTCTGTGGTGTGGTAATTTAGCTCGGCGGACATCAGACATTGGCTATAATCCCCTCTGTCTGCAATTCTTGAGGATAATAAAAAGTAATGGATGAAAGGTAGATCCCCCCTGAAGTGTATGGTTAAGAATGCCTGCAGGTATTTCTAAATTGCCAAAAACAGGGGTAGATTTCATGACATTGATGATGTTCATAATTATTTATTTTTCTGGATCATCTTTATCGGGTAGCAATGTTCAATAGTTGTCAAAGCCCTTTCTGAAGATTAGTAGCAGTTTACTAATTCCTCTTTGCCATTGTTTTACAACACCATTATCATCAGCTTGATTACATGTGATACAAGCCTATCCCACTGAGTATTTTAGTTACAAATGGGCTTTTTTTTAAAAGAAAACATGTTTAAGCATTAGGTAAAGATTTCTGACATACAGGGGCAAAAGTATAATCCATAATGCTAAGCTGTTATGCCTGTTTTGGAACATCTAGATTGTTTTGCTAGAGCTGGTTTGTCGCTTGAATAGTTCTCATCCTGGCATTTCAAGTAAAGGCAAGATGTATAAGATGAGATGCAGCTTTTATCACATCTAACTGTCAGGTTAGGAATTGTTTTTAATGCAGACTTATGATCTATGGGTGACTAGTCTTTACATTCCTAGCTTTCAGAAATTATTCTTTCTGCCCAAGGAGATATAAGGGATTTATTAGCTGACTTGCAATGAAAGAAGCATTCATCCATCAGGGTCTATGCTGACTTGACCTACTTCTAACCTTATTTTCCAGATTAGATAGGTGATTAAATAGGTCACATTGTACAAATCTTAAATAAAATATACAACTAGAATGAAATATATTCAAAGTGTGAAAAAATCAGGCTGATACCATTACTTTTGGAAATGACCTCTATCCTTATGTAGATATGAATGATGTGTGTAGATATGAACAGTGTATTGTAGTAAGAGTTTGGTATCCACTACATGTAATTTTCTCATTATTACCTAACTACAAAATAGCAAAGCATCCTGTGAGGGTCTCATGTCATTTTCTTCTTCTTGGGATATGTAAGCATAAAAAAAATAATCTGTAAAACTTATTTTTTTACAAACTTCTCTATTTGACCTAATTTTCCTAAGTAAATAGGTCATTAAATAGGTCAAACTGTAAAAATATCATAATCATAATATCAAACCATTATGAAATATACACAAAATAGCATGGGGTTTAATAAAGATAGTTCATTTAGGTATTAAAAGAGTAGATCTTATTTATTTAGGAATTAAAAAATATTTTTTAACTTTTTTTTTTCAAATGGTCATAACTTTTTTTGCCCAAAGGTTACATTGTTGCATCCGGCAGATCTGAAATCAGGAGATTCAGGAGATATAGAATAACTCATAAAACGTCGTATGGACGCCAAAGCAAGGTTCACCCCCAAAATGGGCTTTGGCCACTGGACTAACAGGTTCTATATAATATAATACAGTCTAGGCTCACAGCCTCTCAGATCAGATACGAATGGTGTCAGTGATTGGATGCCTACTACGCAAATGACTTTCCTGGACCTGGACTGGAGTAGGCGCCTTCATGAGAAATCCTAATGGCATTTTGCAGTTTGGAGCGAGAGGCTTTGCCTCAGTTTGGAGGGACTCACTTCTGAGCCTAGACTAAATTGCTAATGTATTGTGATAGGGAACCACTTATCACTATCCATTACAAATGGCCCTTTGTCAGATAATGAGAATTGAGCATAAGCAGCATCAGCAACAGCATGTCCACCCCATACCCCCTACCCCATGGGGTGATCACATGTTACCCCATCCTCCACATGGGCTCCCCACCCCATGGGGGGTTTAAACTTTACATGTTACCCCATCATCATCATGAACCACCAGCCGTCAGTTAGAGAAACTGGCCTAGCAGTAGCATGGAACATGATAGCTGAGGGTGTATGAGTGGCTATTGTTAGCAGCTGATGGGGTTTTTCCCTCTGCTGCTGTAGAGAGGGTGTGAGAGATGGGACCTGTGTATTGATGGTGTGGGGATGAGGAAATAGACGTTCTATAAACGCCTCATGTTGTCAATGCAATGGTACACTATTCAGCCGAAGATCCGGGAAGATTTGGAGGGGTGGGTGGGGGCGGGGGTATGTTTATTATGGCTCGTCCATCACGTCTATTACGACCAATATATAATACGGTATTCCTACCACCTTTACTCATATTATGACTAACTTATAGGACTGCATTCATCAATATGTCGCTGCTGTTGTATGTTTAGACAAGGATTTGAAGTCGAATCGGCCGAGGAAAAACGGCTACCTGTGAGCGATAATAACGCAGATAGGGTGGGGGGCGGGCTTTAGGGCCCCTAAATAATCAAGGGACCAAAAGTCCCCTTACTCGCCCAACCCCCCTCACACACACACCTCTCTATCCTGGCTCAGTCCCTGCTATTGTGACTGTAATGACTGTGGGTGGAGTTGACTGAATGAAGGAGATGTTCATATATTTAACCTAGGTCATATTACTGTAGATCGATAAAAGAGAGATTTGGTTTCTCATTGTGTTAACAATGGCATATTTCTGTGAATAAATATGATTGTTAATGGCTAGGATGGTAATGACCATGCCTTGAATGCTCATAATCCTATCCAATATGTCTGAGAAATATGATATTTTCCCAATAACTGGAAGAATTTCCATCCAAATATTGTGTTTTTTTATCCTCTAAGCTGTTAGTGATTGGTAAGTGCATTCAACCTAAAAATAGACAAACAATGATATTTTTTCCTATCGTAGTTTACACATGTTTGAGATGTCTCAGACAAATGATCTATTCAAATCACTGCAATAAATAGGAGCATCTATTCAAAAACTCATTCTTTTATCTTATAATGATACCAAATAATGGCATATATAATGATAGATTGAAAGTAAAACTAATAATAGACTGTCACGACAATAATGAGACAATGATGAATGATAATATACCTCACCGGGAACTAGTAGAAAGCAGTACATAAAAAGTTGAACTCGGGACCATTCAGTTAAGGGATACAAAAAAGACAGAAGGTGTCACCGTAATTTGCTAACTAACCCCCTATTGTGAAGTACCATTGAATCTTCTGAAATCCTTGCTCGAACTTGAATAGAAATCAGGGTCAAATAAGGGATAATACAGGCTACACGGGGGTCACCATTTCATGAACATGGGGTTCAGGTGATAAGGGAGCTATAGGCGTCAGTCAGGGCGTCAGTGGTAAACAAAGGCATGAACTGTACTACTCAAGCTGCAAGCATCAACAAAGATCTATTCAGGATTCCATGTCCAATTATTTTGGTGTAGGGAGGGAGGGTGGGTGGTCGATAGAATGATCCCTTATCATGAAGACAGGGGGAGGAGGAACCATAGGGGGAAGGGCAACTGCACCTGTTGGAAAGGCAATAGGGGAGTTGTATCAGCAGCCACTTGGAGTATGCTTGGAATGGCGTGAGACTTTATCATGTTATGAGCTGATTTCCCCTCCTATGTACTAGTCTCCCTCATGTTCTGGGCGTAACTTAATTAAGTAACAATTTAATAATATTGAAGGAAAAAGCAAATCATTTCCACAACAGGAACCAATCAGATTTTTTCCCGAATCTATGCAATACCAACTATATCAGATCTTAGTAGTAATATTTAATTATTACTCCAAGATCAGATATACCTAGTGTTTTTCCACCCACCCACCCCATGTTTATAACTTTCAATTTATTAAAGTACTAATTTACTAAACTAGTGTCTAGCTGCAGATGGTGCATTTTCTGAAGACTTGATTCTTATTCGGAATAGAATGTCCCCAAGAGAGAGGCAAGTGGTTTTGCAAATTTGATTAACTCATATAGCCCCAAATGTAACAATTATTTCCTAAGTGTTTGTTTTTTTATGAAAACTTAAAAGGCGTTAGAATCAATTGCCACATTCATTTGCACTTGTTGGGTGCGTCTCCTCTCGTCCCCGAGGCCTTTTATTTTGGCGCATGTTTTGGCCGCTTTCTCGCGACGATTGTCGTCTGCCCATCTGTTGACCTTTGACCTTGAACCCCGCCTACCCGGCATGCGCTGGGCCCCCTGCCACGTGTTCGGACTTTACAGCAAGTTCAACCTACGCACAATGGCACTTGAACATCGAAGAAAAGAGAAAATTAGATTTCACGAAAGACTGAATAGTTCTCTGAACCATTTCCCCTTCTGACCTTGAGTTCTGGGGAGTTGATTAGAAGGAAAGTTCGTGTCTGAAACTGCCTGAATGGAAACAACACCTAGTTCTAATCGTAGCCAAAGGGAAAATATAGCAAGAATGGTGTGTTTTCGGCCCTTCCAGATATAAAACCACCTATTAAACTCCAATTTGTGATACCATTTTCACAATAAAAGTTGTCCCTGATGGGCCATTTTGAAGGGTGGATTTGCGAATTCCATGTCGAAGCGCCCTATCATCGTTAGAGGAAAGCGGTGATAAAGTTACGACTTTGGCATTCAAGCTAAAAATACACCCAGTCATGAAACAAAACGCTTTGGAGCTTTTTTCTTACAGCCATTCCTTGTTTTTATGTCAAGCGTCTAGCTGCACATGACCTTGGTAACTGTTGCTAAGGTAACATATCCCGCAAACATGGCACAGCAGGCAGCGCCTCCTCGTGTCCTTTATACGTGTCAGTGATCAGAGGTACCGACAGACAATTATCAACTTCAACAAGATCCTTTTTACCCCCTTGCTAATACTTGATATTCCACTAGGGATTGCATTATGTATTGCTGTTGTTGTTGCTGCTGTTATTAGGAGCGTAGCCTCTGAGTGCTTTTCTGTTTTAAGTTGTATTTCGATTGAATGGGCACAGCCTCCTTTTAGTATCACTATAGGAAAGGTATACTTATACAGGAGCCTGTGTGTCGCACCCCTGGCTAAGTCTAAATTGGAGGGGTGGCCTGTCAGTGGCCACATGGGTCTGTTTTGACTGTGTTGGCTGGTGTTGTTAAGTGGAGGAGTGTATTGGCTTGGCCTGTTTGCTGTGAGTGACAGGGAGGGACTAGGCAGGGGGTTGGCTACTAGGCATTCCTACTAGGCCAGGCCTACAAGTGTGATCTGACAAGCTACATCCTGTAAGATCTTTATCTTTGGATCTGTAGACTGTCATCTGTACATCTGTGTAAACTGATTTCAGTGAGAGGAAATATCTGAGGAGATCATCAGATAAGTTATGTAACTGAAGTGTAACATCACTGTGAAATGCCTCCTGCTGATTGTGGCCCAGAGTGGAGGAGGCCAGGTTTGGAAGTGAGTGATGGTTGCCTATGCAATCAAATGAAAAAAAGAAATACAAAAAAAGAACTATATACTAAAAATTAGAAGCAAAGAAAAAAGCAGTTAGGCAAATCAGCTGGGCTACCCTCCTAGTATCGAAAGATACTATAGCAATTGGGCAGTAATATGTTGTCTTGTTGTGGTTGGTGTTGTATCGTTCGACTTTCACTTGGAAATAATTTGTCTCAAATGGCTCGCAAAACTGCTGAATTTACTCTAAGATCAAAACTTAGAGTGTAAGATGAAAGAAGATTCGAGGCCTTGGAAACTTGAATTTGGCGTTAAAAAGAGCTTATGCAACATCTTAAAGTCTAAGGTAACATGAACAAATGATCTAAGATCAAGATCAAAACTTAGAGTGTAAGATCCGAGGCCTTGGAAACTTGAATTTGGAGCTTATGTAACATTTTACAGTCTAAAGTAACATCAACAAGTGATCTCTCAACAGCTGGATTTTCTTGTGCATTGCGACTTGTGTTTGCCTAAGAAAACTTGAAAACACACTGGGGAAGCAGTGGGATGGGGTGGTTGCACAGTCTAAGCCCAAACCTTCAGATCAGATAAGAATGGTGCCTCAGTGATTGGACGCCTACTTCGCTAATCGGTTTCCTGGCCTAGGACTAGGCGTTCTATAGGATTATAATGACATTTTGCGGTCTTAATGGAATTATAATGGTACTTTGCGGTCTGAGGCCAGAGACTTTCCCTCCGTTTGAAGGGAGTCTATCATCTTTGGGCCTAGACTGTGCAGTGGAAGTTGCTATATTGTCAGAGTAATACCGTATATGAAAGTACTTTCGACTTATATTGTACCGTGTTCTTGCCCCACTATGCATATTTCTATACCCGACGGGCAAATGAACGCGATTCTACGCGATTTTTAATGCGCATTCATCTCGCCATATTTCCGTGATGAGAGTGGACGCTTTTGGCGCAATAATTATTGCGCAATGATTGCGTGATAGTCAGGCTAAGGGTATAACGCAATATTGGTGCAATGAACAGCAAATTCTTATTGCATTTTGAGCGGGATATTTTATGCACAATTTTCACCTATTTTATTCCTTTTATTTGTAGAATAATCTTATTTGGAATTACTCATAATTAATAGTTCATGGTAATACATGAATTATTTATATATTATATTTATATATATATAAACGATTGTCTTTTTTGTCTATTTCAGGTAAGAGACATTTTAACTAGAGCTGAAGGACATCAACACACAGAGTTACATTTGCGTAACTTAGCCGTAAGTAATCATCTGTAATTCAACCCATTTAGTTGTTTCAAATTGTTCATGCAAGAAATGATGCATGACGACCTATCAATATTCACAATAACTATGGATATGAATATTTTCCTAAAAAATAAATGCCAAATGGTTTAACGCAAAAGGTTGCGATTTTTGTTGCGATGTTGTGATCTAATCGCAGTAAAGGTGGCCGTTTATCCCGGCCATAACCCGTCTCCAGTTACTTCATCTGGCCGCCGCTAGGACAGATGTGTGGGGTGTAAGCCCTGGGGGCAGTGTACATTGTTAGCGGGGTGGGTGGTGCAGGGTGAAGAGGGGGGTTCATTGTTTATAACCGGGGTGAACTGGAGTTTTCGTCTTGCTGTTAACTTTTTATTTAGTTGCATGTTAAACTTTAAATACCCTCTTCGCCCCCCCCCCCCCCCCGCCCCTCCTTGTCTTTTGATAAAGGATGCAGTTAACAAAAACTAAAGAGTTTCTACTTTTGGTACCGTTCTTTTCCAACCCATCTCGAAGTTATTTGACCACAACTTGGATTATTTTGTACAGTTGATTTTGCTACAGGGCTTAATAAAAATCCCCATTCATATTGCGGAAAACAGTTTTCGGCCGATTCGACTTCGAATTCTTGTATTAACACATATAAGGAGTAGCAGGATATTCATGAATTCAGTCCTATGAATCATACATAATATGAGCAATATTTTATTTGTTGTACCTAAGTCACCGAATACCTTTTAATATTGAGATACATATTCCTGAATCAATTCCTTCCTTCATGAATTATTTAATGAATTAATTTATTTATTCATTTAGGGATACTTTAACGAGGGCTATCAGTCATATTATAACTACATATATTTTCTTGAGGGAAATCAACGTCTGAATCGTGTTGTCTGCTTTGGTGGGCCAATAAATCATACCCTAGTGAAAACACACAACATTCATTCTGTGTTGCTGTACACCAATACTCGGGGACGGAGATGGAAAAAAATGCAATCCATTCCAGCTTACCACAGCCAGGGAAATATTTACAGTTGCGGTAATTGCACCTTGGCATAAAATACGCAAATTATTAAAATGTCATAAAAGTCAAGACTGAATCAGATTTAATGACCGGAGTGGATGGAAACCATGTAAAAAGCCAATTGCGGGTCAAATCAACATTCCCCCACTACCGAATAAAGAGAATTATAAAAATAATCAATATTTTTATCTTACAAAAACATCACTGAAAGTGCGCTTGGAGGAAATTGCACTAATTTGATGGGATTTCAATGATAAAATCAAGAAGAATTATTTATAACTCAGACTGTGACTGAGACCTAATCAGTGCATTCAATGTTGGGTAGGTGTTAATTGATAAAGAATAGGGAGAGAGTAGGGGTAGGGAAGGGGTGGTGTTGGGAAATGGGTCCCGAATGATCAAAGGGAGATGAAATGGAGTATTATCTAGGCATAGACTTGCAAAGGACTTATAACAATATTTCTCAACAAAATATATTAATATGAATCGTATATTAAATAATTAATATAAATATATTAATATTTATTTTTATTATTTGCACATACTGTAGTATGAGATGTGCAATTTAAGGGATGCAATAACTAATATAAAGCTTCCCAATGTCTGCTATGAAATAAACAGTCTAAGATGGGAACTATTTAACTTTCAGTAATTATACTATTTCGTGTTTATTCACCGTGAAATGAAATATTCCTTCATTATAAAAGCAATAATTGGTCTGGTACTACAGTGGTAGCAGATAAGGCTTATCTCTCTCCTTTTAAATGGCTACCAGTGGCAGTGAGGTAAAACGGCATAGATCTAGGATAAGGATATGGAAGGCCAAGTCATGCTAAACGCATTGTCTTTCCTTCATTTCTCCCCTATTGTACTTCTTGTTTCGTATTTCTTCCTATATTTTAAAATGATCCTTTATTTTTTTATATCTTTAAGATTTTGGAATAAAGCCATGATTTGATCTTCCACTTGCTTTATACATATTCTTCCTGCATTTTGGGGAAAATTTCATATAAATCTTAGTTGGAATAATTCACCCAAAACGGAAGTAGGACGAGGACTTGGGAGTATGTTGTAGGTTTGTTTTATTGGGGGTCCGACGTTTCGGGCGACATTTGCCCTTTATCAAGGAAGTTGATATTTCATATAAATTCCTGCGCATTTTAGAGGCTTTCTACTTTCGCCTTTTCTCCTTTGTCCTTTAACATTTCTTTCGTTTTCTTGTTCCTTATTTTCACCCTGTCCGTAAAACTAGATTCAAGGACAAAATTCTAAGTGTTATGAGAGTCGATGATTACAATAATTGCCCCTGATCTAAGCAACACTAGGCGCTGCCTGTTGTGTGTGAGAGAGAATAGGTTTTTAGTGGGGTTTGTGACATGATGAGTCTCTGGGGGCTGATAGCCCCCCCCCCCCCCGCCCCCTCACCACTGCCATAAGGCACTTGTCATCACCCCCGAACAGAGCCCCATGCTTGGCTACCCGTAGGGTTGTAGTATTAGCCCCTGCCTTGACCTTGTTCTCTCTAGTTGTGCGGAAAGCACCATATCATATCACAAAGTAATTAAGTTTGTACACCTAGTCTTTTTGAAAGCAGAGCAGAGAAATTCTAATAAATAGTATAAGTGTATAGTCCTATTAAACCTGTTGTATAGGCCAGAGGTTGTAGTCTCGCATATAGTTCATATTTGACAATGCATCGGCGGAATCATCATACTTTTGTCAGCCCAATCATTTGTAGGCAGGCCCAGTGAGAACCGAATTAACAAAGCAACCCCTTTGATTATGAACAACCTAATCATGGAAACCGATTAGCGAAGTAGGCGTCCAATCACTGACATACCATTCTTATCTGATCTGAGGGTTTGGACCTAGACAAGACTGTTAAATTCATATTACATTCCCAGAAGAAAAACTGACGTTCATTTCTTCTAATCTTGTCTGTCTGTAACTTGTAAGATAGATCTATAGACAAAAAGCGCGCGAAGCTGCAAATGTCGTCTGCTTGTGAAAGAAGCGTTTGATAACTTTCAAAGAAACAGGAACTGAACAAAAGCCAGAAATAAATGGCGACTGGTGCCTGCGCATCCCAGGTAAACATTCAAAACCCAAAATTAAACCAAAGTCGTCCGCCCTTTATTATTCAGATCACAAGAAAAGAAAGAAATCGTTAATGTTTGACATTCCTGTGGGTGACTTAAAACGACCGTATCTTCTGTATCTGCTATTATCATGGTGATTATATCACTATTATGACTAATATTTTTGAAAAATGTATGCTATTTATTTGGTATAATGTGTCTTTATTCAAGCAAAGTAAAGTTATATATATATCATATTGAAAAGCATGCATTTCTGTTCTGTTCATTTTAAACAACTTTTCTCATGTTCTCTCCCATCACTTTATGTGAATTCTCCTTGTGGTATGAAACATCGGAATTATTCGTTCTTTTCTTTGAATACCATATTCCATTTTTCAATAATGAAATCCCTGATGTACCCCAGGAGCCCTTTGACCAACTAAGTACATAGTTGACAAACTATTAGTACAGTTATCTTTGACCCTAGAATGCCACCAGAATACCAGCAATGTGGGTGTTTGAGAGATGACTGAAGCTAATTGTTATGACACCTATTTTGAGGGAAAATTTTTGCAATTTGTCAATCTTCTGACCTTGTGACTGACAAATGCCCTTCCTAATTTACCCCCATGGCGTGAGGTTGGTTCCCACTCTTCCCCATCTCCTCTGTGCATTCTTCCTTTTCCAGAAACAGTTAAATTTACTTTTTAAGGTTATAACTCGTTTACAGTTATTATGCTTGTTTAATATCCAGCTTTTCGAATCTGAACAGAAAATAGGGAAAGGGTTGTTAGCAAAGAATCTGTTAAGTTATGTTGAACTGTGTTTTGAACCCCATTTCTGTCTTAAGTCTGGCTTATTTGAGAGGATTGGTAAAGGCGAATTGTACAGTTTCTGGCGCCTTCACCCAAAAGCACTAACTGAAATAACAGGAAAAGCACATTAAGCTCTAATTAACATATAAACAGGTGGGAAGATTTAATCTTCTAATTCATCACATACATAAAGCCGGGAATCCACACGGCGACTTCAGGGCCAAGTCGCTCATATTTTCACCCCAAGTCGCCCAAGTTTTCAGTCGCTCTGTGTCGCCCGTCATGTCGCCCATGTTGGCTGCTGTGTGGACTCCCAAAATAAGAAAGTCTTCTGGCGACAGTGCTAATTACCCGGGCGACTTGCACGGGCGACACAACATGAGCGACTAGATTAAACATTTTCATTCCAGTCGCTCAAACAGTGAGCGACTTGGGGGTCATAAATGTAAAGTCGCCCGTCGGGAGGTCGCTCAAGTGGGTCTGAGATGGTACACAATGTGTGTGGATTCCGACCAGTGAAACACCTTTGAGCGACTTGGCCTGTTTCAGCCAATCACAAGCCAGGAAAGCTGTGAAGTCGCTCAATCTCCGGGAAGTTGGAATTGTTTGGGCGACTTAAATAAGGCTGTGAAAGTTTGGCAACACCCCCAAGTAGCCATACAAAATCGCTAGTGGATTCCGATTTTAACAGGCGACTTGCATGTTGTCGCTCATCCTGATTCCCTCAATAATGTGCCAAGTCGCTGCACATTAATGCATGTCGCTCAATTAAAAAGATATTAAAATATTTCTAGAATTTGGTGAAGTCGCTCATCGTTTTTGGGCGACAGTGGATTTAGGCCTTTAGGTCTACTACCCATGCCCTTGGATGAGTTATAGCTCAATAGAAATACCTCTATACTAGAACTCTAGGGTTCTGACATGTGCCCCATTAGTGTTCCCAATATACTACATGTGGGTAATGTGAATGATGGCATCGACCTCATGCTAATTTACTTGCTAACACATTTCTCAGACAAGCTTTCAAACAGCTTTCCCAAGCGCTGTACAGATGAGTGCATAGATTATGTAGCCTTGCTAACTTCGCCTCACATGCTAGATTAACTTGCCAGACCAGGCTATATGCAGGCCTATGTAGCCCCTCTGATATGACAGCAAAACATAACATCCAGAAATATGTTAACGTCATGACCAGGCCTCTCAGTAAGTTAAAGGGTTTGAGCTTTCTTACTCTATAGGTATACTTGGTTCGAATCTCTCCCTCCGCTAAATCGTACTTCAAAAATTCTTTATTGCTGATGTTATTACAAGTGGTTGGTCAACTCTGACGTGTCAACCCCTCCCACTATTTTGCCCTTTCATTGATTTTTTTTTTTAAAGTTTATTAACTGAAATTTCGCTAACGCGATGCGTTTCATTCACTTGATGTGTGCTTGCTAGAGGAGTTTTGTTGTTACTGAAACAACAAATTGTTGCTAAGAAATTTAGATCTATAGTGAAGTAAATTGACGAGCCCAAAATCTTGAAATATTGCTACTACACTCTCCATATAACTTCCCTACTTCCACTAACTTTGGAGTAAAATGTAGAAAGGAGATATTTGGAATTTCTCCTTTTTATACCACAAAAATGTAGTATACTAGCAAAATATCTACATATTTCTACTACCCCTCATTTGATCCCTCCACATACCCTACCTCCCACTAACTCACCTAGATCCCTCCCTCCCCCCCCCCCCCTCCCCCTCCCCACCTCCACTTTGGTCGACTCCAATGGGACATGGAGGAATGGGTGGCTCCCCCTGGGGGCCTGCAAACACCTCTTATCTTGTGCCCCCATGTTGTCAGCCCAGTCAGCAATAACCAGCCCATGATTGAACGCTGCCTTCTGCCTATAGACCTCTACACTACACCTTGACATAACACGCACGTATTTACTACAGGTAATATATCGCCCCTCTACAGACAGAAATATATGAACACACCAGAAAATATTATATATTTTATAAGAAAAATATATAAAAGAATATGAAAGGAAACTTATTTATCTATTTTTCGAATTAAAGATGATGTTGATAAACTAAAGGAGGTAACTTGTAAAAATGCAGGGTTCCAAACATAAGACGGGAAGGGGGTAGGTGGTGTTGCAATTGTTGCACTTTTGAGATGGATTCACCAGAAGTGCTCCAAGAGTTACCGATGCGTTGTGAGATTAAACAATATTGCCTGAACTGGATAGTATTTCTTTTTAAATGCATTAGCATACTGCATTGAAGAAATACTGCTGTAAATAAAATCAGAATTGTTGTGTTCTGAAAGTCTTCCAGTTCATGTAAAAATAATAGTAATTATTACAGTTGGGGGAGAGAGAACATTCAAGCCGTCCAGTTGTTAACAATAATAAAGTGGTTAATGGTTGTAAAATAGTAATTAAATGTTGGCTTTCTACGCACAAGATCTATACCCAACCACCGTTCACCCACTCATCCATGTTCCATCGAGTAGTCCTGCCTCGCTTTATGTGGTACTCGATTTGTTTTGTCAGCTGAGATAAGTGGTCCAGGGCGTGAGTTTTTTGTGCCTAGTTCATCCAACCTCCCCGCGACGGCCTGGTTCCCAACCTTGCATTCCATTCTGGTATTCTCCACTTCACAAGGGCAACGACCCACTTCCCATCTCAAGAGCTACAATAAGTTTTTCCCACAGATTTCTGTACTTTATTTATTTTTTTAAATTGATATTTTTTCCAGTATTTATATGAAGAACATCTTGTCAATTTTTTGTTTGTTTCTCAAGAGTACTTTTTCGCAGAAAGTGGCACTTGTTAACTTTCCCCCGAATTTTTAAGGCACTTTACCAATATCTGTTAAAAGAACATCAAGTCCCACATTTTTGTTTTTCAGAAGTTGCCCTTTTTTCATACTGCTTTCTTTCATGATTTTTAAAAGTATTAGATCGTTTTGATCGTTAAAAATCAATATTTATTGAAGGATCCCTAGGAAGATCTGGCACGCCAGAATTGGACAACCAATTGTTTTGTAACAGTCTGACAATAAAAAATATTTGAATTTGAAAGGAACAACCATCATTTTATCATTTCTCCTCTTTTCTTTTCTCTTTATCAAGAGAAGAAGTTGTCTTATATTCCCACCTTTCTAAAAACAGGAAACTTTTTGACAGCCTACCCCTGATGTGAACACTAGCTAAATGGCGGTGTTTGCCATGTAGAATCTGACCTTGACATGACCCTGTCACTTGCCACATTGGGCACCATTCAGTCAACTGTCACAAACTCCATGTCATTGAAATCTAGTTTCTTCATCTCTTGAAGAGGAGAGGATGCTTGTTTTAACTTAGGAGTGTTGTCATGGTGATGGACTGTCACCCATTTAGAAAGCTAATGTATTTTTCATTATGATTTGCCTTAATGCTTCTCGTACAGTTAGTATATAATAATGTTTCCAAGGGTTAGTCACAGATTTTGGCTAAAGCTGTGAAAGAAAAGAAAACATGGACAATATACCCACTCTAGGTCCAAACCCTCAGATCAGGTCAGGTTCAGAAGGCAGTTTTGGACCCCTAAGTTTTAGGGGTCATTAACACTTTTAGCCTTAGTCTTAGCCTTGTGGTTAAGCTTATCGCTGGATGTGGAATGGAGGTATGTGGCCGTCTGGACCTGACTGATAAGAATGGTATGTCAGCCTACTTCGTTAATCGGTATCCCTGCCTAGAACTCTGCGTTTTAATGGGAATATAATGACATTTTGCGGTCTTGATGGAATTATAATGGCACTTTGCGGTTTGAGGCGAGAGGCTTTCCCTTCGCTAGAAGGGACTTTCTCAACTTTGGGCCTAGATTGTACCATGATCCTGCACGAAGGATAATTAGAACGAATACATTACGGCGGTATACACAGTCACTACAATAATGTATGTATTAAACCCGCAAAAACCACCAATCATGGCATGAACTGGACATTTTCCCACAGATTAATGTTTTCCCCTATCATCAAAAAATGTTTGAAATGTTGCCCTGCGAAACTTTAAACTTGTCCTTGGAGCCCAGAGGTCACAGGGACATGTTGATGACAGGTGTAAATAACCTTCACTAGAACTTGCAAACATTTGTTTTAAAATCGGACCCGAAATTTATCTCCCGCCGCACAATATCTCATTGTTTACGCCAAGTTGGCACCCGCTGACCTTCATAAACCGCCGTGTGACCTTGACACCTAACTTGTGTTGAAGGTCAGGAGGTTGCGTTATCTGGAGGGGTGCTGAGAGGGGTGCGCTGGGCACGGTTTATGTGGATTTCATTGGTTCTGGGCAAATACCTGTCAATCGATTTGTGCTTCATTGATGCTGCATTGAATCTAGATCTGGGATGAATTGTGGGAAATGTGGCACTAAAATGTTGCTTTGTGAGTATCAGATTCGTTGCCATGTCTGTGGTTTGGGATGATTGGGCAGTTGCTTGGTGAACTGATTATGGGGTTGATTTTAAACATTTTCTCCATAACTCCAACTTTCTATGTTTCAGTCTAGGTCCAAACCCTCATATCAGATAAGAATGGTATGTCAGTGGTTAGACGTCTACTTCGCTTTTAGGTTTCCTGGCCTAGGACTAGACGTTCTAATGGGAATACAATTACATTTGGCAGTCTTAATGGAATTATAATGGCACTTTGCGGTTGGAGGCGAGAGGCTTTCCCTCCGTTTGAAGGGACTCTCTCAACGTTGGGCCTAGACTGGTTTTAACTAAAGAGTCTTTTACTCTGAGATTTTAATTAATATTTGAGCTTGGGGGGCAGTCTGATAAATTAGAAATAGTCCCAGGTTCTGCTACTTGTATAACCTCATACTTCCAAACTAAAGGTGTCGATATCCATAGGTTTCATGGATTAGAATATTGCTGGTGTTCATCAGATACATTATATTAGGTTCATTAGATATATTAGATACATTTCAGTATGTATAAAAGCCCCGTCAATGACTCGGGTTGAAATACATGTATTATGATTGGATAACATGAACAAACGTTGGAGTTGCATCTTTGATCTACGAATTCATGATAGGCCTACCTGAATGTATGTATACATTGTTTACTACATTGTTCCGTTAGTCGTCATGTATCATGCAATTATTGCACTTAGATTTGGCTTTGCTGAAATCATGGCCCAATATTTAATATTCCTGTGGTTAGCAGTAATGTGGTTTACAATGGGTCGGAAACATTTGTGGTTTCTTTTGTTATGGTACTAGGAACCTTTCAATTATAGTTGCAAAACAATGTTTTATCCACTTGAAACTACTAGTTTAATCGGTGTGAGCACTTGAGGAATCTGGTGGTTAGTCTAGTTGTAAACATGTTTTCATCGAATACAGACCATACCACATGAATAATCATAAAATTGATCTACCATGATGCATGAATAGAAATCAACTACAAATAGTTATTTCCTGGTTTGAAGTTTCATAAGTACATCCATACCGGAAATGGATTCCAATGTAATCCCATAATTCTCCCATATGACATGCGCAGTGGCTGATTTGCTTCCCTGAATACCATGCCATGGTTTCACACAAGAGAGCTTCATGGAAATGTTTTTATTAGGATATCAAATTCATGTTGCTTGCAAATGGGCATTCTCTGGTTGTCATTATAGTCTTGATAAGTAGCGTTTGATACTGTCCCAGTCTCCCCAGGGAAAATAAATCTATTCATTATCTTTTGTATTGGGATTCTGTGCTTAGGATGTTTGCTCATTTCCCGCCTTTATTCCAGTTGTCGGTGATTTTATAGGGAAATCGTGATCCTTTATCCTAAATCTGAGATTTTAAAACTTTGTAAAGGGCTATTTTAGTCCGGTAAGATGTCGTTCTAAATCAGGTCACACAAATCATAGCTAACCAGAATGGTGTTTACAAATTTTGTTGGAAAAGGAAATAGACTCAAGTCTTTGTAATACGGTCTTTTGTGTGGGCAGACGACATTTTCACAGAAGGTCAATTTAGAGGTCAGACTCAGGTAAAGTCCCGGTCTTCAAACAAGTCTGAAGCACCTTATATTGTGTTTACCTCCTTAGTCGATTTGCCTCTAGACTATTGTAAAATTCTGTCGATTGAAAAGCTGTATACCTGTGTAGGAATGTCGCTGACGGTGTAAAACATTTGATTGATGAACACTTTTATTTGATCTAAATGTACAGATAGATCTTGCCAGAAGAGACTCCTATTTATAGATTTCTCACTCTCTTCCATTTGCCACATATAGTTTCATCAATAGGTGTAGTTTCTAGCTAACACAATGAATATAACTATTTAAAAAAATGTCAGTGATATACAAAGGATATTTTGATAGATGAGTACAAAGTTTACTATGTCTAACTCTAAAACCAACCATATAGTGACTAACCAAAAACCAACCATCACATTTATTATGAAAATAAGCACTGTTGATACAAAACAAAAACAATGACTTGAGACCACCCTTTCAGCTATGCTGGTCTGAAACTTCAAGGAAGAAAAGCTTAGGAGTAAGCTGTAGGAAAAGCTATCAAACTCTCCTCTAGTATAGAATGGTATGAGTGAACGAGCTGGGTCTGCCACGAGTAATGACTGTAGGTATTCAGGGCTGACTATCTGTTGATCGGACTGTATTGGCTTCATGCCGAAGCCAACTACAACAGTGTATTACGTCTATTGCAATTACTGCCGGGCATTTCTGACCGGGGAGGTTGTGTGGTTTGTTTAGATTTGTTTTACTTAATAGTGGTGTATGCTCCATCTGTGAACAGAAAGATGACTTGAGACATTTCTTTGTAAATTGTCAAAGAACTCAAGAGTTTTGGAATAATAAATATAAATAATATATAAAAAAAAAAAAAAACATAAAAGGGCGATTGAGTGTTTTTGTTATAGATGAAGAAGTCACCACTGTAACCTTGATGTAAATGCAGACTACAGTTGGAATTGTCTGAATTATGGAATAAAATGTTGTTTTCAACAAAAGGGAAAAAAATATGTACATTTAAAAAAGCTTGTAGTGCACTTTACCAGATTGCATAGGGCAAGGCATGGGGTGGGGGTGGTGGTGGTGGTGGGGGGTATGGACTTAGGATAAAGCCATCCATCCAATGCCCGCCCTCTACTGATGAGGAAAGAGAACTAAATGTGACTTGTTTGTGATCTGAGTGAGCACTCCAAGGGAATACCATACCAGATGTATATCAATCTGATCATTCAATCCACTCCAGTCTAGGCCCAAAGCTGAGAGAGTGCCTTCAAACGGAGGGAAAGCCTCTCGCCTGTCAGTGCACTATATATAGCAGTTAGGATTGTTTACACGCACCTATTGTTGCTCACTTCTGGGTGGTTGTTTACATTGTTTATTTCTGTTGAGGGTGTGCTGTATACCCCAACAGTCTTGAGTGTCTTATCTTGTGTATTAGTATTGTTATAATTTTTAATTGTCGCCAAGGGAACAGTGAGGTATTGGTTACCCACTGGTATTGGTTAACAACTGTCCATCCTCCTCCATACAAGTCAGGCTCACAGCCTCTCAGATCAGATAGGAATGGTATGTCAGTGATTGGACGCCTACTGCGCTAATGGCTTTCCTAGACCTGGAGTAGGCTTCTTAATGGGATTATGATGACATTTTGCGGTTTGGAGTGAGAGGCTATTCCCTTAGTTTAAAGACTTAAACTTGAGGTTAAGCTTTCATGTGGCCACCCTTGAGCGAACATAGTTTAATACCTAATTTAAGTTAAACTTCAGTCAGGGATATATTTTCAAATTTAAAAGAAATGTTTAATGATCCTTGTACCTGCTGACGCCCATATAATATAAAGTATGGAGGCTTTCCCTCAGTTTGAAGGGACTCTCTTCACTCTGAGCCTATAGACTGGTTGGGAGACTTAGCTGAGAACAGTGCTTATTAAAGGTGATGCACTCTAGGCCCAAACCCTCAGATCAGATAAGAATGGTATGTCAGCCTACTTCGCTTGACGGTATCCCTGCCTAGTTCTCGGCGTTTTAATGGGAATATAAAGGACATTTTGCGGTCTTAATGAAATTATAATGGCACTTTGCGATTTGAGGCGAGATGCTTTCCCTTCGCTGGAAGGGACTTTCTCAACTTTGGGCCTAGACTGGATGGACAAGTTGTAAGGATGTTGGTGCAGGCAGGTTATCGTGAATGACAAAAAGTGTAATTATTCAGGTGTATATATGGTCCCTATCGCCACACCTACCCTACGCATTACATACATTCTACATGCATACAGTCCCTAGGGTGGACTTAGTGTGGAGTTATATGATCGCAACTGTCAGAGTCAATTTTACTCTTAGCAACGAGAATTAAATGATTAGATAGGCTCAAATGTAGCTGTAATGTGTGTGGGGAGCATAGGGAGTGGGCTTGCTGTTAGATTGGGTATTAATCTTTCAAACCTCTATGATTGGTATGCAGAGGTGGAGTTTTTAGAAGATGGTGCTAAGTACTAGGATCGGTACAGCCTGTTGCTGTGTTAATGTCTTAAAGTGCGTAAAATATTGCTAAAATTTGAATCTCGTGTTTTTCGCCCAAATGTCTGAAATGTTGGACTCAGACAATAAAATACGGTACACAATGCTATCCACCAAGGAATAAAACTCCCCCAAGTATATTTTTTTAAACTACTAGTTTTGGTGTAACTTCAACTTATAATTTAAATTATTTAAAAAAAATGTCGATGAATGGAATGAAAGTTCCAATCCCATTATAATGTATATTTTGTGGATTTGTTTTTAAATAACTTCTGGGGACTAGACTCAAAATGTCACTCCTCTGATTGGCACAACAGAACGAGGCAATGCTGACACACTGTCGTCCCTAGTGTGTATACAATGTTCGCAATATGTTATAAATAATTCCTTGCCTGAAATGTGTATTTTCGGTGGCTGTAATCATATATATTATAGAAGACTGGGATTGTGGGAGTCAAGAGAAGCCAGAGCCAGCACCTGATCCACGTCTAGTGGGTATAGGGTATAGATGGGATCCTGTGTGCATTATTGGCGATGAGTAACTGGAGCACCCAGGGTTCAATGGGGGCAAGGGATTAGGCTACATGAGTACATCATGTCACACTTGTAGATACACCTTGACAGGCTTTCTCTGTCTCTGTTTCTCTCTTTCTGTCTGTCTGTCTGTCTCTCTCTCTCTCTCTCTCTCTCTCTCTCTCTCCATGGTCTGTCTCTCTCTTTCTCTCTCTCTCTCTCTTTCCCTCTCTCTCTCTTTCCCTCTATCTCTCTCTCTCTTTCTCCTCTCTCCCTCCCTCCCTCTCTCTCTCCCTCCCCTCTCTCTTCTCTCTCATTTTCTCCCTCTTTATCCTTATGTCTGGAACACATTTTCTGCCTCCCTGTCATTACTAAACTATCCAGTATACATATGCAGCGAGTGACATCTAGTTATATCCTACTCATATTAGAATATGAGCAATGGAAAGTTAATTTCATTATCTTTTTGTGGTTTCCGCACCTATGAGTCACCAATACCACATCTAGGTTTATCAAATGTCACTTTTTGCAACTCACTCTGTTAGACGGATATAGCACCTAACCCTGATATCACCACACAGTAATGGAACTCCCTGCACTAAGTTCCTTGTTTATTCACAATAAAGTGGGAGGCTTTTTCTCGTGGTTTTCTCATTTGCAAGGCATCCCTCACTAAACCCTCAATCTGACACCATTTGTAGCTTTGTCATTCTGCAAAGATTCTGATTCAATTGTATTTTCTTTCCTGTTACATGAATTTAAATAATTCCCATAAAGAGTAAGATAGTTAAAAATATTATTGTTAAAAATAACCATTTTTCAGCTCCTAAAGGCCGGAAAAATAAAAAATGTTACCCCCCAACTCCATCCCCTTACCTAGTCTTCACCTGTTTTAAAGCAAATAACTAACACCTTTTAATTTGTTTTGCCTCAAATTTGTATATGCTCATGGACATAGAGGAGAGAAAACCAGGATTTAACCCAACAAAGGAGATCTGGTGTAACAACAAAACCTCCACTAAATCTGGGTGAAGATTGTGTCTTAAGTGTTTCCTCGAATATTCCTCCACATGACAGCCCCTGTCCCTCCATTCTCCACATGTCGGAGCCTGAGAACCCCTGTCCCTCCATTCTTCCCCATACAACCCTGGGTTGTAAGGTGCACACTTGCTGCAGTACATGAGAAGAGGAAAGGCATTAAGCTGAGCAAACACCGAGTGTCAGTGGTGAGCCACAGGATTCTCGATCTACCGTAAAACCTCTAATAGAAGCTGCACGTGGGCTTATAAGATCCAGGTGAATATTGGCTAAACATGTAAGACATTTGAAGTGTAACAAGATGTAACGTTGGCCGTAAGTCATCTTGATGCTGCCCAAATGCTGTCTGATCTCAAGTCAAGGTTGGTTTTTGAGGAGCCCAGCAAAGACTCGCCGCTAATATTCAAGGATTCGCGCCATTTTGTTTTTGTTCATTGTTCAGTCACAGACAGACATGGTAGCCTTACCGTAGCCTTCCCATCAATAGTCCCACATCAACCCATCATCTTATCTCATCTGATACAGTGATAGGCTCTGAGCCTAGACTAAAAAAATACATGATTTAGTTCCATTGCTCTCCACCATTGGCTAAGTCATTGCTAGTGCCAAGCACCATTTTGACCCTGCAACTGATTTCCATGGACCAAAACCTCAAGATAATTATAAAATTCAATTTTATTTTATTTCCTTTCCCTTAAGTTTACGCTTCTCTATGTTACATAATGTTACATTATGTTATTTTTAACATTAAAAGTTTTAACTATCTTAATAGAAGCACCGGCTCCTATTAGATACTTTACGGTATTGTCTGGATGCTGTGGGTGAGGTGACGACACAATGTCTACACATGATGTATATCCTGTGTTAGTATGGTTTAAGGTTAGGAGTTATGAGTGTGTGGTGCTGGGAATCAATTATGATATTCTCATTGTGGTTTCTACTATAAGTCCTTATTCTTTCCTTGTTTGAAACTCATTATTCGAGAATTGTTGTTGACATGGTCTGAGGTATCTATTATCATCTTGTATTTTTATCGTTTTTCGCTCTGTCTCTGTCTGTCTGTCTGTCTCTCTCTCTCTCTCTCTCTCTCTCTCTCTCTCTCTCTCTCTCTCTCTCTCTCTCTCTCTCTGTCTCTCTCCCTCTCTCTCTCTCTCTCTCTCTCTCTCTCTCTCTCTCTCTCTCTCTCTCTTTCTCTTTCTTTCTCTCTCTCTTTCTCTATCTCTCCCTCTCAATCTCAATCTCAATATTTGGAAAGAATAGGGTATGCCACCCGTTAGCATGTTTCCTCAGCACTGGTAGAATAGAATAAGATAACAATCCTCTCCTCTACTAATATATCTAGCTACTATAGCCAGTATTCCACCCCAACCCGAGAAAGGGCCTCATTGCCATAGGGGGTTATCGGTATAATAGGCTTTTTATAGAGAACTTTGTGTTAGTTTAACTTTTATTGTAACGTTAAAAACACACTAGGGTCGTGTTTAGACCCACTTAGACAGGGCCTGAGAATGGCACCCTTTACGATTGTTCTCTGGAATTCTGGAATGGGACCAATGATGGTAATCTCACGCCTGCCTCTTCCACACTTAGACTTGGAACACAAAAAGAGCTTTTGTTTACCTTGTAAATCGTGGGTTTGTGGCTGGTCCATATTGATGTGGTGTTTATATTAGTGGATCTACTGTCATCTAGAGTCTGGGTGGGAGGGTATGTGTGTGTGTGGGGGGAGGGGGGGGGGTGTCCATAACATCTGAGACTACTGCTTCTCATAGGTCATACAAAAACAAGTTTGAATAAATTAAGATTTAAATATCTGTTCATCAAAATAATTGATATGTATCAAATAGCTATGTGTTTCAAATTGTCTCCTCATTTGGAATAGCATTGTACTAAGTACGAAGTGTTGGATCTTTCTGTTGCCCTTTTATGATATAAAGTTACTTATGATTTAACCTGCATTTAATATCATATGCATTTATAAAAGGTTGCCTTTATTGCAAGCAAATATATGCACCATTTAAAAATAACAGGACCTTCTTGTTGTATAAGTAGGCAGTGCCCTACGGCCTACCTGCGTTAATGGTTCACACTTATATTTTTAAAAAGAATCAAGGATGTGTGCCTGGTTTAATGGATGGAGTATTTATAAGTGTTATAGTGAAGTGACATCAAGGCTAGATATCATCCACTCTTGCTTGGTTTGTGTCATAATACTGACATTTGTTTAAACAGAAGTTAGATCCTTGTTCACATCTTCGGTTTTAAGTTGTTTTTATTTCCCTGCATATCATGTCTTGGTACATTTGGTCTATAAATAGTGTTATATCCATACAAACTTCTAAGACCAAGGGACAGAAGACCTGGTCCCTAGCAGATGGGTCCAAGTCAAATCGAAACTTATTTTTCAAATATTGTAATATTTTGTATCAAAAATCAAAAATGAAATTCATACAGTCTAGACTCACAGCCTCTCTCAGATCAGATAAGAATGGGATGTCAGTGATCGGACGCCTACTGTGCTAATGGCTTTCCCGGCCCTGGAGTATGCGTCATAATGGGATTATACTGACATTTTGGCGTTTGGAGCGAGAGGCTTTTCCTCAGTTTGGAGGGACTCTCAACTCTGAGTTTAGACTGCTATTTATTTGTATCAATGTTTCGCAGAACTGAGAAGTTTAATTGACGTTATTCTAATTCTCCTGGTGGTTTGGTCTATCTATGTTCAAAGTTCTCTTCTAACAATATAAAGTCTAGGTTTTCCCAGGGAAACCCTGTGGTTACTGGTTCACTATTAATCCGCTAGGTTACCAACTCCTACTGTTCCGCCCAGTTGTGCCTTCAGCGTCTCACCAAGCTCCAAATGTTCCCACTCAGTTTATGCCCCACCTAAACATAAAATGCCTATTTACCCTGCGGGGAACTTGTTCAACTTTAGACTTCACCCTTGTTAACTGTCAAACTCGGGTATAACTGTTACCCCTTATAGTCGGTGTCCACTACGACTATGTAACGTTGCGATTCTCTTGCGATCAGTGCTGGCTTGCTAAAACTGTGCTATTCTGTATTTATATTTAAGTTCTAGTTGGTTCGGAAATCTATGCAGATCGTTGCATTAACTATTACTTATTGAACGGTTATATGACAATTTATGTTACTTTTCTTATCTTGTCCATCACATTTTTTTTTAACAATGCGGTTTGTTTATAGCAACCTATTTCTATAAACCCATTAGTGCCACCTATTTCATAAAATTAATATAAGTAAACGGTACATGCAGTAGCTCTCCAATTGTATAGGATACATAACTCCCAAATGTTATGATTTTCAAATACTAACAATAATAAACATAATTTCAGTTGATCAAACATTTAACCTCCTGCCCCTACCTTGGACCCCCTCCACTGCCCCCGGCCTCCCCACTCCCCCTGGCCTCCTGCCGGCCCCCTCCCGTGACAGGTTTACATGTGTTTTCACTCGTTGCCACCTCATCATTTAGAAATGCTTAGTTTTGCTGCTTCTCCACAGTTTTTTATTGCAAACACGCGTAACATTATGACTTCTCCGTTCTGCCTATTAACCTCTGCCTCGTGCTGTGTCCAGAGGACTTACATTTGTTGCCACCGTACATATATATCTACCTGCCCGTCCTACTCATGTACTTGTAGCCACAATCCAGTTCTACATTGTTCTACCTTCTTTTCTGAAGGGTCTTTCCTTGGTAAAATGTATAAATTTGCGTGTGTCCAGTATTATCATTATCCATCATTAATTAAGGAAGGCAAGACTTCAGTATTTGCTCTGAAATCAGTATTTTTGAAAAACTCATCCCTTTTATAACCAAAGCTTGTCAAAGTTTTCAAACAATACTTGCCATCTAATCTGCTGAACTTAGAGGGGAGAAGGCGACGCATCGACACGTTCAATTATTAATCTGCCAAAATTAGTCAATTTTCCAAAATTTAGAATCCTCAAAATCTGACATTTTTGTGTTGCCTATACATAATATGAATTCATGTTCTTTTGCATTGATTTGTGCTCTTGCTCTCATCCCCCTCAAAACATTCAACAAGAAAATTTTAATCTGTAATAAAATTGTGTCAAACTTGGTACAGTCGATTACTTTCTGACAAGACTATTCATTCCTTTAGAGAAAATGAATTCAATTTGACACAGCAAATCCATCCATTCTATTGAAATTGACCAAAGGCCTTTTGCAGATTTGAATGACTGGTAAAACAAATAACTTTTCCCTGGCTATGCTCCAAGCTGTTCATCTATAGTGTCAAAAAGTATGTCAGATAACTTGATCATAAGTAGGCGGTCCCCTTCAACCTCCGGGTTGGTGAATAGCCCGGGTGGGGGGTTACTCATCCCTTTTCCTCTCACTCCCACTCATTCCCACTGCGACCTCCTGCTTACCGTACACCTCATAATAAATGGTAGATCTTTAACTTAAAAACCTTCTGTGAAGAGATACATTCAGTAGGGAGTTCATTCTGTCGTATTATTGACCTTAAATCTATATTTCCAATAAATATAAAGAAAAGTTTTCTTTTGATGAAATATTTGTTAGAAATAACTCCAGCTCTGGTGACATAGACAATCTATTATCCCTGGCCAGCTTTAGGTTCATTATAACCCTGAGCTTCGGGGCGGTGAAATGCTATTTATACTGCTGTTTATACAAAAGTCTCTTTCGCCCCGGCACCCCCCCCCCCCCCCCACACACACACACATGTATGTCTCTCTCTCTCTCTCCTCCCTCTCTCTCTTTCTGTCTCACACGCACACCCCTCTTTCTCACACTACACCCCCTCTTTCTCTCTCTCCTCCTTCCCCCTCTCTCTCTCTCTTCTCCTCTCTCTCTCCCTCTCCCTCCTCTCCGCTCTCTCTCTCTCTCTCCCTCTCCCTCTCCTCCACCCCTCTCTCCCTCCCTCTCCATCTCTCTCACTTTTACTCTTGAGATTATAATAGGTCTTCTCATTTATGTTCTCCCCGTTACACACACTTCACTCACTGTTATTCTGCTATTGTATTGCGCGCTGTGACTATGGTACATACGGTAATGGTTGATGTTCTATCTGTTGCAGTAGGGCGGTGGTGACTTGACACACACTACTACAACTACTACAGCTAGCGTCGCACGTGGAGCAGGAGTTGGAGGAGTACGAGTGAACTACACACAGGAGGAGTACGTTAGTATTAGAGGATCATACTCACCAGCACTACACACAACAGAATATATTTTTATATTTCTACTACTACAATACAATCTACCACAACCATGGCAGAATCAGGTATGTGTCTATTTATATCTCTCTCTTTAATTGAATGAATTCTTTATTTGAGACTGCTCAAAATGGTTTTCAGATTTTTGAAAAGTGTTCCAGTTCTTCCAACTGAAAATGGACCGTTTTTCGAGTAAGAGGAAAAAGAAAATGATAACACACAGGAGGTACAGGTTAGATCTGCTGTGATCAATAGTTCAATATATTGTACAGTTGACACAAGAAGGAGTACCATGGAAATACATAGATAAAACAATTTTATTGATATAATTGATAGAATGTAACATTATCAATTTATGTCACATTTTCATTATTGATATAATTGATTTTATGTTGGTGCATTTTCAATATTTTTTGTAATGGATTTTCTCCCAGTGTATGGTTGCTAGTTGTCAAATCACATTTTTTCATATACATTTGTATTTGAATTTGAAGTCTTTTATTGCAAAAGGTTGCCATTCAAGGGGACTGGCCAGCTTAATGGGGTGGTGGTGGTGGTGGTGGGGGGGGGGGGGGGGGGGTTTCAGCCCTTCAGTAGCACAACAAATGATTTCCTTGTGTAGGGTACAATGTCTTCTCAGTCATAGACTGTCGAAAGATCCACTACTAAATTGATATTAATGTTATAATATCTCTTTAAACAATGAGACGATATGGCAAATTAGTAAACATTTAAGTGATTATTTGGTTCACTTGATGTATATAACGGCTATATAAAATATTCATCATTCATTTGAATTATTTATTTTCCCCATATCATAGCTGATACTAAGGTAGAGCACATCCAACTAATATTCGGGTCAACATCCAGTCATTAAAGACCTCGGAATATATCTATCACTCTGAGATATATAAGGCTTACTCCATATTGCCTGTGTCAACATTAATTATTGCATCAATAAGGATACTTGAAATACAATACCATAGTCTCGGAAGCCAGTTGAATTTGAAGCTCTGTTCTTGCTGACAGGGCTATAATTGAAGTTTGAAAAATAAACATTTGTAATAAATAGTTCAACACTGAAGGAGAGCAAATACTATCCATCAAGTGCTGTTCATAACAGGCAAGTTTGCATAGAGGGATATTTTGAGTGTTCAGTGTTTGCTTTTAAAATGATAGCATATGAAACATGATATAAACAGACAAATATTGGACCTGTGGTATAGGGTACGTCTATAGGCACATCGTCCCTAATTTATTATATACACATTGTATGGGACAAGGGTTTAATAACATTGTGGTTTCAGTCTAGGCCCAATGATGAGAGAGTCCCTTCAAACGGAGGGAAAGCCTCTCGCCTCAAACCGCAAAGTGCCATTATAATTCCCTTAAGACCGCAAAATGTCATTATAATCCGATTAAAACGCCTAATCCTAGGCTAGGAAACCGATTATCGAAGTAGGCGTCCAATCACTGACATACTATTCTGATCTGAGAGTTTGGGCCTAGACTGGTTTAATGTTTAGTGTTAAACCAAGCAGATCAGTAGAACGGCATTATTCAATCTAGGCTCAGAGTTGAGAGAGTCCCTCCAAATTGAGGGAAAGCCTGACATGCCATTCTTATCTGATCTGAGAGGTTCTGAGCCTACATCAACTATATGACTTTAAAATATCCCAATTTATATTAAGCCTATATGGGTCAGATTTTCAGAAAATGTACAATTCAACTTCGCCAATCTTCTCAAATAACCCATATTTCAGACGAAAATAAAGTTCAAAATACAGTTCAACCTAACCAAACAGATTGCTAGAATCAATGCAATGCCGAATATACTCGAATTTACCTAGTATTGACCAAATTACAGCCTAATTTAGGAGAATTTATTAAATGTGAAGAGCTGCCAATTGTACATTTTCTGAAAGTCTGACCCATATAATAAACAGTTGTATAGCTAATGGGGTATCACCATAGGCAGTACAAAGCTGTCAATGCTATTAATGCCTTTTTCTCTATGTATTACAAAGAGGAAATTAGCATAGGGGTATGGGGAATGTCATGCGACTGATATAATTGGTAGAGTACTCTACTCTGGATATTACTGCATGTATTTTCTCCCCATCTTCTAAAATCCAAGGCCAAGTATCAACTGAAATGAAATTTTGGCAATTGCTTAAATATATTCCCTACATTGATTGTAGTACACGTCCACCGAACCTAGTAAGTGAAGAAACAAGATACAAACTAAGATAGAGAACATGCTACAATACACTATAATATGGCATATGGGTCATATTTTCAGAAAATGTACAATTTAACTTCGCCAATCTTCTTAAATAACCCAAATTTCTGACGAAAATAAAGTTCAAAATACAGTTCAACCTAACCAAACAGATTGCTAGGATCAATGCCATGCCGAATATTCTTGGATTTAACTAGTATTGACCAAATTGGAGCCTAATTTTGCAGAATTTACTCAACATGTACAGCTGCCAATTGTACATTTTCTGAAAATCTGACCGATAAACTGTAGTACACTATTTACCATCGGGGTTTTCTATACATGTAACCATAACTAGAAGCAACACTTCTCACTTGCACCTACAACGTTAGACAATGCCATACAGTCAGGTCCATACGGCCACATTCCTCGGTTCCACATCCAGCGTTAAGCTTAACCACAAGGCTAAGACTAAGGCTAAAAGTGTCAATGACCCCTAAAACTTAGGGGTCCAAAACTGCCTTCTGAACCCGACTGCCATATAGATACTACCATATAACGTTGGTACTGGTCCTAACTGTCCAAAATTGTGGAGTGTCCAGATTGGTGGATTATACAGAGGATTATACAGTACTCCACATATGGGTGTTTAACTGTATTTATCAATAGACTGTCCGTGCTACTGAGTATTCATATTCTCATACAAGCTATTAGACCCCCACCATGTCTGTATGGGTACATATAATATAGTATGTGCATACTGATTGACATGTATAGTAATTGTATGGGGGAGTGGAGGGTATTTTGGTTCACTATCAGAGGGGTCTAGAAAGGGAAACCCGGTATATGTATGTGTACTGAGTCGGTCCTCGATGTATAATATTTCAGAAAACTCTGGGTTTGAGTGGGTTCAAAGTAAAGAGACTGGTTCTAGCGGTCCATTATAACGAGGTGTCTGGGTTGGAGAACTGTCCGCAAGAGAGTTCTTACTGTTTTTCTTACGGTATTTTTGTATTGAAAGAAACGGCTTGGGAGAATCGCTAATATGAACCTTTTAAAATTCTTTGACAGAATATTGGGAAATAACCATTATGATATCGAAATGAAGACAAAGAGCTTTAATATTTTATTTTTATTTTTATTACATCATGAACGGTTATACATTCTTAAACATTGCCTGAAACCATTCTATCTTGGGGAAAATCTGCATTGCGAAAGTGGGTCGAAAATTTTTCCCAAGTTCTCTGAAAGCTTAACTAAAATACACATGTAGCAGCATTAGGACAGCATTGATGTTATTGTAGTATACCACATGTGGACATATTCCAGTTATTAGAGGGGCACCCCCTCCATCCTTGTATCTCATCTTAGATTTCAAAACACCATTTTTTTTCAATGCATATGTTGATGTATCCCACCCATTATTGCCTGGAATAACGACCCCACCCTCTGCTCTGTCCCATATATATGAGTGCACGCATTCACGGAGTTATGGGCTTCAAGCATGTAATAATAAATATGAAATCTGATGTTCACTACAGAATATCTAAGTGAGTCAAGTCCATAATTGGAATTGATTAATTGTATTGTCTCTCTATGTGTATTATAAATACACTAGTTGGTGAGAAATCCTGAATAATGATAGTCAGAAGACCCAGTCTAGGCTCAGAGTTGAGAGAGTCCCTCCAAACTGAGGGAAAGCCTCTCGCCCCAAACCGCATAATGCCATTAGGATCCTGTTAGGACGCCTACTCCTGGGCCAGTAAAGTCATGAGCGCAGTAGGCGTCCAATCACTGGTATACTTTTCTCATCTGATCTGAGAGGCTGTGAACCTATAGACTGAAGAAGCGTTTTGCATATATTTAAATAATATATGGAAGTATACTAGGCCAGGTGCAATACAAAGACATAATTCAGTTGAACTAAAAATTATTTAAACCTTTATCCAACAATAAATGGTAGTATACTACCCACAATACCCATGGATGACTATGTTTTCCATTAGTAAAGCAGTGTATAGTATATGACAGCAGTATCCTTCTTCATAATCGAGTAGAAACCACCAATATTGGTGAAGTAGAAATAGCATGTTAAATATTTCCCAATAGGAAAAAGTCAATACAATATCAAATTGATGTGGCTTTAGCATGGAAACTGGCGCCTATGGGGTGTAGTTACACATGTATAAAACATGGGGTATAACCTATACAAACAGCCTGTTAGCGTGCACAGTCCATACCCATATGTACAAACATGTGTTAATAGTGCTGCTACTTGAAGAGCTCTCTATGTATTGAAAGAGAAACATGTCAATAAACTCTTGTTTATGAAGAGGGTCATTGAGAAAGCAATGTTATTGTATGAACATTCATTCTCTAGTGTATTGTCTACTAACTGTGCTTTTCATAAGCCATTCAGGCCACTATAACATAATATTGCATCAGGGTGAAATCGCCAATGTATAAATCGCTTTCCCCAACCCTCTCTAAATAATTAACCCAAATTTAAAACAGAAATGAAGTTCAATATTAGATACAGTTCAACGAAAGTAAACTTGTAAGAAGGCTAGGCTCAGAGTTGAGAGAGTTCCTCCAAACTGAGGGAAAACCTGTCACTCCAACCCACAACATGTCATTAGAATCACATTATAACGCCTACTCCAGGGTCTAGAAAGCCATTCATCATCCCATTTTTATTTCATCTGAGAGGCTCTGAACCTAGACTGAGAAGAAATATTGTTTCGACAGGTTCTATTTGGATGTGGTGGATTCAGTCTAGGTCAAAACCCTCAGATCAGATAAGAGTGCTATGTCAGTAATTAGACGCCTACTTCCCTAATTTCCTGGCATAGGACTAGGCGTTTTAATGGGATTATAATGACATTTTGCAGTCTTAATGGAATTATAATGGCACTTTGCGGTTTGAGGCGTGAGGCTTTTCCTCCGTTTGAAGGCACACTCTCAACTTTGGGCCTAGACTGTTTGGATGTGGATTCTGATTTATTCACTGTCATGACTTTACGTGCTGGGGACCAGCTGCCTCCATGTAGTGATATTAACTAATTACATCTTGATTAAGGTAATGAAGAGAACCACTCACAAAACAATCATCAACGACAGGGGAAAGAAAGATCAAGTGAAGTTATTCTTAGCTCAGAATTAAATTACACTTCATCTGATAGCATTTATGCGTTGGAAAAAGTATGGCTGTAACTGACACCTGCCTTTGAAATAAGCTCGCTACTGAATTTTGCTGTGAATTTAATTCTGAATTTTAAATGCCATCCATGTACTACAATTTTAAAAGTGATCTGTGAAAAGGTGACTGCTACCTTTAGAGGGTACCTATTTAGAGTAATATATGCAATTTAATATTGTATTAGGGTCAGGTTGTCAGAAAATGTACAATCTGCAGCTCTACATATTTCTCAAATTCTACTAAATTAGGCTGAACTATTATTATAAATACTTGGTATATCGAAGTAAATTTGGTATTGTGTTGATTAAAAAAGTCTGTTTGCTTTAGTTGAACTTAATAGTGAACCTCATTTCTGTCTTAAATTTTGGTTATTTGAGATGATTGGGGAAAGCGAATTGTAAATTTACATACCATAGATATGTGTTATTCTGTATTAAAATATGAGACTGCAAATCTTTGATTGTGAATTTTCCAATATATTTCTTTATCCAGTTCGATGTTTTTCTGTCTACCATCAAGAACAGCCCCTACTAGGTTAATTCTGTAATATTTGCGTTGAATTATGAAAAATGTCTTCCCTGCAATTCGTATTCGACATGTAATTTAGTCAAAATACCTGTATATTTTTAAGTTAGGCCATGGGATGTCAATTGAAAAGAGAACATTGTCCCATGATGCTCCACTGCTGACATGCGCAGTGAAGACATGAGTTGGTGGCCTATTCCTGTAGCCATAACGAGGCTAATCACACGCTTGTCCTCTTGTTCTCTGGCGGAAAACTTAAAAATAAACGCCGCAAACTGACAATTGTGTGTTTGGTACTTCCTTTTCTTCACTAGCTTCCTCCTGCTCCTCCGAGTGTCTGTCTCATTGAATCACAATCAATAGCTCTTCTACCTCGTCTTTCTATATCTGTCAGTCAATCTGCCACACCCTTTGACTTTGTATGTATGGCTCTTTCTCTGTCTCTGTCACAGTGGCTGTGTGTCTGTCTGTCTGTCTGTCTGTCTCTCTCTCTCTCTCTCTCTCTCTCTCTCTCTCTGTATGGCTCTTTCTGTATGGCTCTTTCTCTGTCTCTGTCACAGTGGCTGTGTGTGTGTCTGTCTGTCTGTCTGTCTGTCTGTCTGTCTCTCTCTCTCTCTCTCTCTCTCTCTCTCTCTCTCTCTCTCTCTCTCTCTCTGTATGACTCTTTCTCTGTCTCTGTCACAGTGGCTGTGTGTGTGTCTGTCTGTCTGTCTGTCTCTCTCTCTCTCTCTCTCTCTCTCTCTCTCTCTCTCTATATATATATATATATATATATATATATATATATATATATCTGTCAGTCAATCTGCCACACCCTTTGACTTTGTATGTATGGCTCTTTCTCTGTCTCTGTCACAGTGGCTGTGTGTGTGTCTGTCTGTCTCTCTCTCTCTCTCTCTCTCTCTCTCTCTCTCTCTCTCTCTCTCTCTCTCTCTCTCTCTCTCTCTGTATGGCTCTTTCTCTGTCTCTGTCACAGTGGCTGTGTGTGTGTCTGTCTGTCTGTCTGTCTCTCTCTCTCTCTCTCTCTCTCTCTCTCTCTATATATATATATATATATATATATATATATATATATATATATATATATATATATATCTGTCAGTCAATCTGCCACACCCTTTGACTTTGTATGTATGGCTCTTTCTCTGTCTCTGTCACAGTGGCTGTGTGTGTGTCTGTCTGTCTGTCTGTCTCTCTCTCTCTCTCTCTCTCTCTCTCTCTCTCTCTCTCTCTCTCTCTCTCTCTCTCTCTGTATGGCTCTTTCTCTGTCTCTGTCTCTGTCACAGTGGCTGTGTGTCTGTCTGTCTGTCTCTCTCTCTCTCTCTCTCTCTCGCTCGCTCGATCTCTCTGTGTCTCTCTCTCTGTCTCTCTGTCTCTCTCTCTCTCTCTATCTCTCTTTCCCCCTCGCACTGTTTGTCTGCCTCTCTCTCTCTCTCTCTCTCTCTCTCTCTCTATCTCTCTCTTTCCCCCTCGGACTGTCTGTCTGCCCCTCTCTCTCCTCTCTCTCTCTCTCTCTCTCTCTCTCTCTCTCTCTCTCTCTCTCTCTCTCTCTCTCTCTCTCTCATCTCTCCTTAATTCCCCACCCCCCATCCCTCCTTCCTAAATCACCAGTTTTTTACCAACTATGTCCATGATCAGTTCCTCATGCGCCACTTTTCACTCTCGCCCCCCCCCCCCCCCCCCCCCCCCCGTCACCCACCAACAACTCTATTTGATCCTCTTCCTCTCTCCACAGACCCAAATGGAATGATTTACATCTTTTCTGACATTATTCAAATTCCTATCTAGGGGACAGATTCTCATATACCACCTGCTGAACACCGCAGATTCTGGGAAACCAGTCATGATTCCAGCGTACAAGGACCTGCCTTATCTTATTCATTTTTTAATCATATCTATTTTATGTCCATGAAAAATAGCTGAGAGTTAGATCCATATGTCTCCTCTCCACTTAGAGGAATATGTTTTATAAATCTCCAGTTGGTTCCTTGCTCCTTCCTTTTTTCCTCTGGTCTATTTAAAGTTGTGTATTCCTGCATCACTGCACGTTTACACTGACCTTTTGGATCAAGTCTCCGGAAAATGTACAATTCCCCTTCACCAATCCTCTCAAATAACCCAAATGTCAGACAGAAATGACGTTCAAAGCACAGTTCTACATAACCGAAAGGCTTGTTTGAATCAAAGCAATACCAACTATTCTCAGATATACTTTGTATTGCCCATATTCAGTCTAATCTAGCAGAATTTACTAAATGTGTAGAACTGCTGATTCAACACTTTCTGGCGATCTGACCCTTATGGACTTTGAACCACAGTATAACTCATATGTATAATAAAAGTGGTCGCATAACCAACCCCTTTCCCTTGTCATTTTATTACTATATAATACAGATTATAGCGCAAATTGCCTACACATTATTTAATCAATGTATTATCATGTCTACATGAAAGACATTGCATGAATTACAAGTGGCAATGGTAGTGGGAGATAAAAACATAAATAATAGTTTATCAACTTAAGATGGATACCGTAATTAAGATAAATAAATAACTAAGATGAGAGAATAGAATTCGTTAAATAGATTTAACCAGTTAATTAAATATGGTTTGAAGTTTCTAAGCATTAGGTCTATACTACCTCTGAGAAACGATATCAATTCCAACCTTAATGCTTTATCCTTCCCAGAATATGTCCCTGAAGGTGAGAGGCGGATAATACTGAAGGATTAGTGTAGGTTTGATACAAAAAGTCGACCCAGGCCTTGGGGAATATATTGCACTGATTCACTCTATGTGTGCATTAAACATTGAGTCACTGTGTACATACATTATGAATCGGCAGAAAATGTATAATCTGGCGAGAATTTGAATATTTGTTCACATTTTTCATCCGCTGATTTAAATGGTTGGATCCCTTAGGCATGGCACTCGAGTGTAAAGTGATTAAGACAGTCTAGGCTCAGAGTTGAGAGGGTCCCTCTAAACTGAGGGAAAGCTATCACTCCTAACTGCAAAATCCCATCAGGATGCCAGGGCGGGGAATTAGCGCAGTAGGCCTCCAATCACTGACATACCATTTCTTATCTGATATAAGAAGTATTGATAGTATTTCCCTCGCAACCAGCTCCAAGGTGCTTCGAAATTTTACTTTAATCTTACTGCTTATCACAGGTAAACCTCTCCAAATTCTACAATTTAATAATGTTCTCAAAGTGGATAATTGAAAATCAGTTAAACCTGGCATAATTCGCACTATGAATTAATCACTGGGACAAAGTCAGAACTGACTGGTAGAAATACTTCTCGAATTCTTTTCTAATTGAACCAAATGCGATATTTGTAATATTTCTTTAAAAAAAATGAAAAGTTGTGGAATTATAAGCATCAAGAGATGAAACCAGGATCCCATCGCTTACCCCATGCAGATGTTACATGGTCCAAAGATCACTCGGTCCACCAGAAATGTATTGTTTCATCTTTCTCAGCCAAGAAATCTGTTACCATAGTTACAAGATAAGTTTGTGTTTGCTCAGAAAAAAGGAGAAAATGATTGGTGCCAGGTGTTGTCAACACGAACCATCTGTTGGTTTATATTATCGTGTTCTTTATTTATGCTATATTTATTTATTTATTTATTTATTTTTTATTTATTTATTTATTTTTGTATATTATGACAATATTGTTTCACGTTTGCTTGGTTGATACAGTTGTTGTTGCTGTGTTTCTCCCACGGTAGGTCAAAAGTAGTAGTTGTAGGAATTTATTATTGCTATTTAAGTTGTTTTTTTATTATTGCTATTTTTCATTTAAAGGAGAAAGGAAGGTCTACTTAATACCAGAATATATTTCAGCCTTGCTATCCTCGCGTGAAATGTAAACAAACAGTCATTTGGTTGAATCCCAAGCTGCATAACGAATATAACACAAGATTCAGATTTACAGAAATAATAAAAGATGCCGAAATAAAACAATTTTGATGTGACATCCGGGGGTGAAAATAAGATTAAAAGTCGTCTGCTGCAAGGATGAGTAAACTATGCTAGACTCTGCCCCCTACACAGTTTTCTCACATATTGTGGTTTTGTTTTTCTTAGTCATGTCAGGTCATTTGTCTGCCAGTGGTTTGTTTGTGCGTTTGTGTCATACTTTATCCACACATGCGTTCCAAATGGGAGCAAGAGTAAAACGGAACAGTTAGGGTTGGTGAAGTCAGAAGAGAGTCAAAGCCTAAGGTCATATCATAGCAGATTTCCCCAGTACTGAAACACCCATCCCTATATTTGGGCATAACGTCATTCACCCTACTGACGTCATCATGAATGAGGAGACGCTGTGCGGTGACCAACCGGACATGACGTCATTGAAAAGTGCGCTCATCTTCTAGAGTGGCGTCTGAGGTTTTGGTGATGATTCTCTAATGACGTCATATAAGTTAAGCTCCTGGTGTCCTAGTTCAGGATACTCGTAGTATAGATAATAGCAACGATCCTGTGAAGCTATAGGATCGTTGATAATAGGTTTATGGGTACGATATCCCGGTTAGGTCACTAGTGATAGGGGAATGTACTGGAATGGCCTCTGCTAAAGATAGGCATGGGTCTGATTCAGGGTAGGGTATCAGGAGCTTTGAACAACTGTGACAAACATGTTGGTTAAAGCTTTCTTACGTGTAACAAGTTCCTTCACAAATTGGTTGAACACAAAATGAGTTGAAATCTGCTACTCTGTATTGTCAGTATTTTAAACTTGATTTAATGTCTAACTCAACTTTATTTCGAAATGCCAACCATTACTAAAAGCTGTCAGCTTATATTTGATATGATTTATGATAATTCTAATCATTTCTTATGATTCATGATAATTCTAATAAAATCATTCCTTATGGTACAATCATGTATGATAATATTATGTCAAATAAAAGCAAGGATCCAAGGCTATCTGCATTTTAAACTGTCACATTGTTATAACATGCACAATTACTTCTTCTATGGTTTTCTATAGTATAAGCCCCCACCCCCCTATTCTCCCAATTATTTGTCACTGATAAGGGTTCAGTGTAAGCAACGAGAGTAAATTTAAACTCGTTGGTGTAAGCAACGAGTATGGAACAGGAGAGTGGGAGCTATGTCCGATGCTATACCCGAGCTTGTTTGACCCTGCTGGGAACCACAGTAAGGGGTCTGGTGGAGAAAATCGGGGAAAGGACCATAAAAGGCCATAAAATGCCATAAAACCCACATGTTCTGGCACATTTCAACTCATTAATTTATACAGAGAAATGGAAATATCACCACATTTAACATTGTTCCGATCTGATTTGCACAATAACCATGAGACCTATGGATGGAGAGATCATTAGCTACACATTGATATGTTTTATGTGCTCCAAATCAAATCGGATCATATGATCAAATGGAAAAAACTGATTGAAAATTAGTCAACAAATGAATTACTTCATGATACTTGCTCAGTTTTATTTTATTTTCACAAATCAGGTGTACAGGTCCAGAGCTATAGATGTTCTGAACCTGATTGTGAAGTTATAAATCAGATTTATGCAATATTTAAACAATAATGAAAGAAACTTCACTTGCACTTCCAAAACGGAAAATGAGAGGGGAGGCTGAAGTCCCTTTAAGAAGTTACAAACAACCTCGGATGAAAGGGATGACCGCCTGGGCCATCAGATTCCAAGATAAGATGGGGAAATTTGTTACATCTTTCTGCCGACTCATGACTTCACACTCTTTTGAATTTATTCTCGTTGGTGTAAGTAACCAATGTATCAGCGTGAGATATGGGTTTAATCTGGACACCACCCAGTCAACACAGACAGCTGTGAGCGGGGATTCCTCCTCATGAGCTCTTGTTGTGGGGCGGTGTAAACTCTGTAAAGTACTCTGTCAACATTTACATGGGCTGGGCTCTTACTGGACCTCCTTCCCTATACCAACGAGAATAAATTCAAAAGAGTGTGAAGTCATGAGTCGGCAGAAAGATGTAACAAATTTCCCCATCTTATCTTGGAATCTGATGGCCCAGGCGGTCATCCCTTTCATCCGAGGTTGTTTGTAACTTCTTAAAGGGACTTCAGCCTCCCCTCTCATTTTCCGTTTTGGAAGTGCAAGTGAAGTTTCTTTCATTATTGTTTAAATATTGCATAAATCTGATTTATAACTTCACAATCAGGTTCAGAACATCTATAGCTCTGGACCTGTACACCTGATTTGTGAAAATAAAATAAAACTGAGCAAGTATCATGAAGTAATTCATTTGTTGACTAATTTTCAATCAGTTTTTTCCATTTGATCATATGATCCGATTTGATTTGGAGCACATAAAACATATCAATGTGTAGCTAATGATCTCTCCATCCATAGGTCTCATGGTAATTGTGCAAATCAGATCGGAACAATGTTAAATGTGGTGATATTTCCATTTCTCTGTATAAATTAATGAGTTGAAATGTGCCAGAACATGTGGGTTTTATGGCATTTTATGGCCTTTTATGGTCCTTTCCCCGATTTTCTCCACCAGACCCCTTACTGTGGTTCCCAGCAGGGTCAAACAAGCTCGGGTATAGCATCGGACATAGCTCCCACTCTCCTGTTCCATACTCGTTGCCTATACTGACAGCTTGAGGAGTGGCCGCCAAAATACTGCTAGAAAATTCATTTATTTCCTTCTATCTTGTATTCTCGGTGCAAGGATTCTTAATAACAATTTCCCTCCCTCTCGCATTAAGTGGTCTTTTTCTCCTGTTGTTTTTTTATTTCATTACTTTAATACGGCTCAATTAGACATTAGTCCTAAGTGAGGTCTTTCAAAGATCCCAACAGAGATGACATTCCTCAGATTTCAATCTTAATTTAGATATTTTAATTTTTGACTCTGTAATGGTTAAATGGGCAATGGTTAAAGTGTTAATGTATACATGGTAAGTGAACATGTGTCAACGCCGCATTCTCTGGGTGCCGCACACATTCATTCAACATTCATGACTCTCACAGTCTAGGCTCAGAGCTGAGAGAGTCCCTTCAAACTGAGGGAGGGCCTCCCTCTCCAAACCCCTTCAAACATTACATCAGCAAAATACTATTATAATCCCATTAGGACGCCTACCTCAGGGCCGGACAAGCCATTAGCGCAGTAGGCGTCCAATCACTGACATTCCATTCTTATCTGATCTGAGAGGCCCAGACTGATCCTAGACTTTGATCAGCTTCATATTTTGTTTTCATTATGCCAATGAGAATTAAGGCTGGATATTGTTCTTTTAGTTCAGCACTGTTAGTTTCAGCCATGTTCAGTCTAGGCCCAAACTTGAGAGAGTCCCTTCAAATGAAGGGAAAGCCTCTCGCCTTAAACCGCAAAGAGTCATTATAATTCCATTAAGACAGCAAAATGTCATTATATTCCCATTAAAACGCCGAGTTCTAGGACAAGAAACCGATTAGCGAGGTAGGCTGACATACGATCCTTATCTGATCTGAGGGTTTGGGCCTAGAGTATGTTCCTATTCCTATTAGCAGGATTCCATTATTGTACACACCAAACTGTACTCTCAGGTATTTTTCATGGGATGGGGAACGGCATCTCAAGTTACTAAATTTGCGTCTGAAAATTACCTCACAATTGCATACTTGTCGATTTTGTATTAATTGAGTAATGTTTGAGTAAATCATGCTTCACATTGCATGACATTATTACATCATGTATTGATTTCCTGGAAGGGTAACCTTGGGAAATATTATGTTTCTTCATGATACTAAACAGAACAAACTGCACGGGGAAGTACTACAGGATATGACCTCTCTCAGACCTAGTCTAGTCTAGTCTATATCTCAATCAAATGCTGGATTTTGTATCAGTTATACCACTGACAATGTGTTATAGAGCCAATAAGGCTAATTAATACTGAAAATTAAATCTAGATAACTTAACGCATAATTTCATATAGAAATAAGGGGATTGAGGATGAAATAGGATGAATTTTGTATTCGTCATATAATGTACAGTAAATATATATTCGTGCATTCCGGTATCTCTACCCTTCATCAAGGAAATTTCACTTTCTCATTTCACTTGGGTATATTGCTATTTCACGCAGTTGCTTAGTTACCATTTATATATTCTACACCTTGCACCGATTCCTAGTCACCAGAGATAAGAGAACACACATATAAGTATGATTACACATACCAATGTATATAATCTTATCTATATTTCAGCTTTATAGATAAAACTACATTTCTCTCACATATATGGGTGAACTCGCCAGAGAGTGTACAATTCGCTTTCTCCAATCGTCGCAAATAACTCAAATTTAAGACAAGAATAATGTTCAAAATTTGGTTCAACATTCCCCAACGGATTAATTGAATCAAGGCAAAATCAAATATATTCAGATATACCGAGAATTGCCCATCTTTCAGTCTAACTTAGCAGAATTTACTAAATGTGTAGATCTGCTGATTGTACATTTTTTTGAAGATCTGGCCCACAGTGGTACCGATACAATTGATGTATTCTTCCCTGGCCGACCTCGGGTACCTTTGCCTGCTGGTGTGTGTGGGAGTACCGCTACAGCTAGAATATTAAACCATTGCTTGATAGGATTATCTCTGCTTTCCTGCCGATCTAGTCACCCTCTAGAGACGGTAGATTAGATGTCCATGGGAGGCTTGTGGATAATCCCCCAAAGGTTGGCTTATCGGCCTCTCTACACCCCTGCACTCCACGCTTCTAACTCCCCCTGGTGCCATCTTTATAAATTGGGGCTTTGGAATGTGAGCTCAGACCTTAAAGCTGGATTCTAATCTATTAGAAGTACTATTAGATAGACACAAAAATGTTACCAAATTTACTCATTGCTTGATTTATAGGACTGAAGTTATCAATACGAAGCCATTCATTATTTATCACTTACGTGATATCCTATGGTGAGAAATAGCACGCATTTCTTCACTTCATTCTATCAAGGGGTCCTTCCTTACTGATAGGACCTGTGAAATGCTATCACTGAACCTTTTATATCTGTAAGGTTATCCAAGGATATAAGAAGCTAGGTTTTTAGTAATGTAATTATATATAATGTATATATAGGTAACTTAATTTCCATTAGTATACAATAACGGTAGAGTCAAGGTTTATATGTGGAAATGGGTGTCTGTCCCCTGTCGTTAACAGTTCATCCGGACCAAACCTGTAACTACCTTTCTAAGTTTCTATGTTACACAAGTATCTACATTGCTAATGATAATAAGATCGGGGCAATTAACCTAAAACTTCAGAGTTCTTCAAGCTAACAATGAACTTGATTTGATATGCCTATTAGTTGCTAACGCCATGGCACCTAATGAGTAAATTGGGCTAATTGTAGATTACTCTAAGTTGATACAATACTCCGCCTCAAGAAGAATATTTATCATGGGCCTCTCCTCCTTCCTTAAAATATGCAATATTTGGTTATAAATCCATATGGTTAAATTAAGTCGGAAAAAAACTCCATAAAACTACATGGTGTTCTGTGAGTGAGAAAAAACAAGACACCAGAAGATTCAGTCCGTGTTCAGTCTAGGCTCACAGCCTATCAGATCAGATAGGTATGCCAGTGATGATCCAATGGCTTTCCCGAGATGTTTTCCCTCAATTTGAAGGGACTCTGTTGCCTCTGAGCCTAGGCTGGACTTGTTGATAGGAGAAAGAAGTGATAAGAAGTGAGAAATACATCAAAGTCTTCACTCCATTGATTCAATGACTACTTCTACACTCTGTTCGAGACCTACTTAGACTAAACATCAAAACAACCCAATGGTAACCCTACGGCAAGCTGCTCCAAGTAGATCTCGAATAGAGTGTATGGTTGGTGCTGCGTGTTATAGGACACGAGGGGCAGGAATTATAGCACTAATGTGGTTATGTTTATGTGCAGTCGTACAATAAAAGCAGCCATTGTTGCCCCTTGGTCTGATGGCAGGATCATTGTACATGGGAGAGTACAAATTTGATAGTTGCTACGGTTGCCATGGTGTCTCCGGAGGATGGCTAGATAGGCCTGTTGGCATTGCCCGCATACAATTTGCCTGATCCGCCCCTATATGATGGTGTTGAGGGGTGAGGGTGGGAACTGGGGGTGCAAGGGTTATAGTCTGTACAACTGACAATGAGCTATTTGTTACTATAAATAACAGGGATGAATCGGTACTTTAGAGAACTTCCCAAACTTGTCAAATCTTAGCCAAATTCCATCATTTACTACTAAATGGCGCCAACATTTTTTTTAAAAGGCAGCAAATTGATTGGCCTAATCTTGTCCAAAATAAAGAAAAAATCTGAAAATCTGAATTTTGAAGTGGTCATCAACATGTTTGTCTCTAAATCAGATAAAATATCCTGTGTATTTAATAGAGGCCCTAGAATAAGATTAGAATAAGGATTTCATTTATATTTTATATATAGATTTTTATTCAAGTTGATTAGTACAGTTACATGAAATGGACAGGAGCCTCTGCGAACCATCAATTTGGTTCACTAAGTGTACTATAAACAATTTAACTTTATTTAATGTGTATTCTTTTGTTTTTGCAGGTGAGTTTTGCAGTTGCCACTACAGCGTTCTTTGGTGCAGATAAGTTCTATCTATTTATCTATCTATCCATCCATCTATCTTGCTGCCTCCATTTCTTTCATACTTTCTTTTCGTCCCTCCCTCCCAGTCCCTTCTCTCTCTCTCTCTCTCTCTCTCTCTCTCTCTCTCTCTCTCTCTCTCTCTCTCTCTCTCTTTCTCTCTC